>CAMAPF010000967.1:1425000-2025000 GCA_945859915.1 Cuscuta epithymum | reverse complement strand
TCCGCGTTGGAGATGAGACTGCCACCTTTGATATGTCCAAAGTAATGAAGAGGCCCTGTCACGATAGTGGAGAGTGTTTTTATTTGGATGACATAGATTCGATGGTGGAGGATTGCACCCCTAACATGCTTTCTAATGAAGCCCTTTCGGACCTTTTGTTTGAGGATAGTGTGTCAGCAGAGGATCTTGAGCCCCTCCCTAGTTTTGATTGTCTTATGATTAGTGGAGAGGAGGACTCAAGTTGTCACGCCCCAGACCGCAATCCAAGCGCGTGTACAACCGCCGTATAACTAAGTGACGTCACCCACGGGTCAACCTCACTTAATTACACAAGGCGTTCGAGAAAACAATCCATCCATACTCAGTAGTAAACATACATAACAACATCACATTAAACCAATGAATAGCGGAAATATTCAACGGTAAGTCATGGGCCACAACCGGCCGACAACATGGGCATGCAAGCCCCAAAAATAGTTTGTAGTAAAACAAATATCCATGAGCAAGTGTTCGGTAGTTTGAAAGAAAATAAGGAAGCACGAACCACGTCTCCCTGATTTGATATCACCCGTGAGAAGGTGCAAGTAGCAAGCTCTAGCTTCAACCTGAAAATGGTGGGGCCCCCCGAAGGGGTCAGTACAAGTACCGAGCGAGTAGCAGGCTAAATATAGAATAACTAGCGTTTCAAGTATAAGACCCAAACATAGGGTGATACTTAAATAAATAATCTTTCCCCCAAGTTATGAAATACTTATTAGTATATATATACTTGGAAAATATCCGATCCGTAGATCACCATTTTATTCGGGAAAATAGTAATAGTCAATATTCTTGACTAAAAACCCCAACCCACCCATATACCTATGAGTGTATAGGACTCCTCCTTGTCCCTACTTGTATATCACAATCTATGAGTTTTAGGATCATAATCCTTGGATACTCCACCGGTTTGTGAGTGTTAAGGACTCATAAGTCCTAGGGTCCTCCACCAAGTTTGAGTGTTAAGTACTTTTAAGTACTAGGGTCCTCCACCAAGTTTGAGTGTTAAGGACTTTTAAGTCCTAGGGTCCTCCACCAAGTTTTGAGTGTTAAGTACTTTTAAGTACTAGGGTCCTCCACCAAGTTTTGAGTGTTAAGTACTTTTTAAGTACTAGGGTCCTCCACCAAGTTTGAGTGTTAAGTACTTTTTAAGTACTAGGGTCCTCCACCAAGTTTGAGTGTTAAGTACTTTTTAGGTACTAGGGTCCTCCACCAAGTTTTCCTATGATCAACCTCCTATCAACCTAGATAGAGTCTATATCATCCTTAGTTACTCATAACTAATCCAATACATAAATCTTATGTATCACAATCCATGCAAAGCCATGCATTTAAATAAATGTATAATTAACTAACATCAACCGATATTAATTAATCCATCATCCATCGGTCAACGTTGTCGTTGACCGCCAATTCAAGCCTTGTTCACATCAACTTAATCATCATATAATTAAGTCCATAATACTCATTTGAGCTTCTTTTACACTTCAAGCTAATGTGCATTTTATATAATCTCTCATATCATATTTCATGCATAATCAATTAATTCTTTTCATACAACTTGATAATGTTGGCTAATCACATGTTTAATTATCTTTTAAACATCATTATGAAAACATATAACATTTATTTAGGTAATCTCATAATTAACCCAAAAGTTATAAGATATTAAGCCGTCCACTCACCTTGAACTAGCGTTATGAAGTTCTACCCCTCTTGGTTGAACTCCGGTGAAACTCCGGCGACTTTCGGTCAACTCCGGCGACAACTCCGGCGACTTTTCCAACTTTGTGAAATCACTTGAAATACCTTTCACAAGTTCCTAACAAGGTTTTATAATCATAAAACCCATATTAATACAAATAACCTCAAAAAGGTTATTTTCCGGTGAACCGGTCGTTTTGGCTTCTAAGACCGTTCTTGGACATGGAATCACTTCCCAACCCATAAATCCATACTTATAACATGTAGAACCCTCTTAAGGATTCTTCACATGATATATATCTCATATGGTAGGAGAAAAATGAAGGAAAAGTTATAATGAGGTCATTACCTTAATTTACACACTTTTCCTAGCCTTTTTCCTTCTTTAATCCCACTCTTTGGACCTCTCTTGCTTGAGCTCGAGTTGCAGCAATGGAGAAAGGTTGGAGAGCTTCTTCTTCCTCCTCCTTTGGTAGCTAGGCCGAAATAATGCATAGGGGAGAGGTTGGGGTGTCCTTTTTGTCTCCTTTGGCAAATGAGTGAGGTCAAAGGGCCCCCTTGCACCTTCCTCCACTCAATCCTTTGTCAACCTAGGCCCTTCCTTGTTGTTACAGCACAAAAAAACGTGGGGTGGCCCCCACTCATGTGGGAGGTCATCCCTTTGTGTCCCGGTGTGTACAATCGGTCCCGAAAGTTGTATTTTTCGGACTGTTTTAATCATAATTTATTTTATCGGGTAAAATAAAATATATTATGTGTTCCCCATCATAACTCCCCTTTGAAATAATATATATTCCAAAACTTTAATTTGGAAGTCTCCGAAATTCATTTTCGGGCTGTTATCTGTTTAATTGTCGGTACCGGTAATTGGGCTTCTTTTGACCAATCGGTCAACCCCAGGCCTTCCCATGGCCAAATAAGATGTCCACCACCATATAAATATTATTTCGACCCATAATGATAATTTATGTGATCTCGGGGATATCGGGCGGCCCCCGCTCCCGGTGTGGGTCCCACGTGCAATTTACTATTCACGCGAAAGAAATAATAAAAATTTACAACTTCGTAAATTCATCAATCCTTTAATAAGGTTCAATACATTATTTACATAAAAGTAAATATATTTGGGGACGGTGTTACACAAGTGATGCTAGTTCTGTGCAGGGGACAGAAGATGATTTAGATAAGGTGGAGAAGGAAAATTTTCAGCCCGATTCCTTTTTTGTTAGTCCTTCTCCATTAAATCTAAAGTCTCTTCCCTCCCACCTTGAGTATGCATTTCTTGTTGATAGTCCTGACCTCCATTTTCTTCTTGCACCCGGGCTTGAGTCATCCCAAAAATCAGCATGTTTTAATTTACTTAGTGAACAAGGGGAAGCTCTAGCTCGGAAAATTTTTGACATGAAAGGGAGTTGTCCATTCTTTGACCCATTCTTTGCTAAAGGGCCTGATAAAGGCCACGATCCATTCTTTTGCTTTACGGGTGACCCTGAGATGCGTATTTGTTTTCATGAATTTAAGGTCTTACGCCATCTCAGGGCATTTGTTGATAGGAGGTTTGATTTGTGGAAGACTAATTTTTTGAGCGGGAGTGTCTTTGACTGAGTTTTTGATGTGGTGGTTGCGTCGGGCACACGACGTTAAAAATAGCGCTTCTCGGGAGGCAACCCGAGCTTATTTCTACTTTTGTTTTTTCTTTGTTTGTTGTTTGGTTGTTTTGCTTTGTATTTTTGTTGCAGCTCAGGGTCTTGTTATTTGGGTGATGTGCCGAGGATTACATTGACTCAGTTTAGTTCTGCACCGACCAGCGCCATAGGGAAGTTTCTTTGACTCTTTTACTCGCTTGTTGTAATAATGACTTGAGTTAAGTTGAGCACGTGTGACTCTTTCCTCTTTACCCCTAGTGCATAATGCATATTTGGTCATCGAGGGCGATGCCAAAGTTTAAGTGTGGGGGAGTGAATTGGGCATTCGGGCAGTAGTTGTTACATGTGATTTTTAGAGTTAGCATGCGCAGGTGTTAGTTGTATATTCATAAGGAAATTCATGTCAAAATTTTTGAAATTTTTCTTCAAACTGTGTCTTTGTGAGCTGTCTAGCGTTTTGACTATGCTTTTAGAACATTCTTAAAGTATTTAGGCTTAAATTGCTTGCACGGTAATCTAGTTGTTGAAAGGATGAAGGCATTAGTCACCCATTGAATTTTCCAATAATCATCCACCCCACCTGAAAGAACCCTTTAGGAGAAGCCATTTTGAGCCTGATTGTTCTTTGTTACCCAATTAATTGAGCTCCATAGCCAAATGGACCGTGTTTCCTTACCCGTGAATATTTCTGACATAGTCTTGGTGTTTAGGGAACTAGGGGATTAATTTGCTAAGTTTAGGGAATTTGTGTAGGAGCCATTTTTGGCACTGTTTCTATACCCAAATGGGGTAAGAGCAGTCACTTTTTAGGAATTTGATACTTTCGAGGATTGCATTGTAGGCATGGATTCACTTTGAAATTAATGAACTTTAATTGCTATTTTTCCTTGGTGAGGCCGAGATTAGAATGGGGTAATGTCTAGTGAGAATCCGAAAGGTGAAAAATTAATATAGCTAGACCTCTTACTTTGCGAAAAAGAGAATGAGAGCCCCGGTCAAAAAGCGTAAGATGAGACTTGGGTATCTTTCGAAAGAAATGGCGTTCTCGTGCCAACATGACAAGGAAAACTAAACTTAATTAATGAACTTGGAGGCTATTGCAAAATTTAGTTTTAGTCCTCCGCGTACTTCAAGTATACGTTAAAGCACAAAAGTGCCGAGACGGTTTAGCTTAGTTGTACACCATGTCTACTCTTTGCATAGGTTTAAATGATTGTTCCTAAAATGTGGCCTACTGAGTTCCTTGATCCTAAGAATAGCTCTGAAGTTCCTAAATACATTGACTCTTTGTTAGAATGTTCCAATCTCTCAAAGAAAGGGGTTGTTACTTGTTATCCATTGACCATTCACCATCACCTTCATAAGTCCTTCTGATCGGTAACTAATTTATTTGTGTATGCTGTCATTACTTTGAGGGTGTTGTGAATACTTTTGTCAAATAGTTTAGTTTGAGTACAAAGATGTAGTTTAGGGAAAAATTTTCATGGTTTAGATTGTATGTTCTGTGAATATCCCTTTAACTACATGTGCATGCTAACTGTTTTAAATTCCTTGTGGTGATTATCGTAAGTCCCGTTGTTCAGTTAGCTTGAGGACAAGCAAAGGCTTAAGTGTGGGGGAATCTGATAAGTCCGTATTTAGACACGCATTTGATGTGTGTTGAGATCGGTTTTTGATGATTTTCCTATCTTTAAGGTGTTACAAGTCTCAATTTTAGCTCAAGTTATGTTTACCGGGCGTTGGTTCGAGTTTTGTGTTGTTTGTAGTCAAAATCAGGGAATTTGAGCCTGGTACCGGCACTTGAGGAACAATCGGGATGATTTGAGAAGCATTTAAGAATGATTTGAGAGCTATGGAGGTCACCGGTAGGTTTACGATGAAGATTTAATGACAAAAGAGCTCTAGGATTGGCTATGGGATCAAAAAGAAGATGAATGAAGTTGGAAAACGACGATCAGGATGACCTTTGGTCAATCGTTCAAGCATATCTCTTTGAAGAAACATCCAATGTACACGATTCAAGTTCCATAGGAAAGCCAACTTCAATGGATACAAATCATATGAAGACACCTTTGCAAGAATCTGAGAGGAAGAAGGTGAAAACAGACGATGAAGTCAGATGATCTCTGCTGCGATTTCAGAAAGACACCTTCCACCGTTTTGATCATATCTCTTGATTGGATGATTCAAATCACATTCGGCAAATTGGGGTGGATAGAGGACTTCATTATCTACAACTTTCATGAAGGAAGTTTTGTCAAATTCAGACTAGAAAAACGCTGAAAAAGCACGGACGCACGACCGTGCGTAGAAGTACGCACGATCGTGCGTAAGAGCGAAAACGACCATGAAGCTACTGCCATGTACGCACGATCGTGCGTACCAGGCCACGCACGATCGTGCGTACACCCGAGACGCGAATTTGAGCCCTTTTTTAGTCCCAGTTCAGTCCAAACTCATCTGTTTTCTATAAATAAGACCCCCATACCCATATTTTGGGGTTACGAACATTACGGAGAGGCCTAGGGACGAATTTAACACCGTTTTTACGCTATTTTCTTCCAAGACCCTGTGATTATTTGTAAGTTCATCTTTTTAATTAATGACAATTATTTCTATTCATCTCAATTCTGTTGATTCTTCAATTATGAATTGTGAGTAGTTTAATTAGGGATTTGGGGTTGATGAAGGGGTTAATCATGATTGATGGCTAGATTCTTGTCGGTTTAATTGCATGAATGCCGTTTAATTTGTGTTTGAATAATTTAATTGATATCTCTTGTAACCTAGACTGCAGCTAGAATTACAATTGCATGTAGAATGAATTAAGAGAGATCTAATTTGTTCTAGGACACATTCACACACACTTAATCGTTCGCTAAGAGATTAGTAGCGATTAAGGGGCCGTAAGCTCGCTCGTCTTGGCAATAATTTAGGATCCTGTCGCATGAGAGATCAGCCTGGTCCCCTAAATTATTGTACTCTACGCCGCGAGAGCGGTAAGAACTTAGTAATGATTAGCTAGGCTCAATTAAATTAAATTCATGTAATTAGGCCTGATCTGCCAGAAATCTGGTTACCCCGGAATCAATCCCTGTTCCCTTCGTCGTTAATTGAGAAGAAACCACTTTTATTTTAATCGTTCATTCGCATTAGTTTAATTTTTATTCAACCAACCAATCTCGCACGACGCATTTATTTTATTTTATTTTCTAATCGCTGAATTTAATTAATTCTTGATTCCCTTTTGTCCGTCCCTGTGGAGACGATACTCGTACTTACACCACTATATTACGATCTTTTTTAAGTGCGAGAAAACACACATCAGTTTTTGGCGCCGTTGCCGGGGACGGTGTCGGATTTAAGGGTTAATTAATTTTAGCGACTTGTTTTTAGTTTTTCGTAGGATTTTTGTCTGCTAACCTTGCAGGTCAGATCTGTTTATGCATACACGTTCAAAGAAGGGAGAATCACTTGTCCCTCTTAATCCTGAGATTGAGAAGTTTGCTAGACAGAACCGCAAGGTTTTTCTTGAGAAGAACGCAACCATGGAAACTACATCATCTGGAATTGCTGGGACGTCTGAGGTCCAAACCACTTCTGGTAACCTTGATTTTTATGTCAATACCTCTCCCCAGTCTTCACCGCCTTTTTCACCTAGAAATTACTCGGGATTTCAGAATTCCCGCACACCATTTTTTCCTCAAAATCAGGCCACACCCCAAATCAACATGACTCCGCTTTATCAACTCTTCCAAAATACCTCTACTGCTCCCGAAACCATTTTTCAAAATCAAACATATGGGATGCAAGGTATTGGGCAAAATAATCCACTCTTTCAGCCAAGACAAAACCAGCCCCAAGTCACTCAAAATCCACCCATCCATCAACCACAAACTCAGCCCTTCCAAAATCAATTTCAACAATATCATCAGCCCCAAGTTCAGCCCCAAGCACAGCCAAACATAGCCCGCCCACATCCTATTAGACCACAGCCAGTTCTTCAACCAAGACATCAGAATCCCCCACATCATGTCCCATATAACAATCCGCTCTATCAGGGAGAAAGCATTGCAGATTTCCTTACTCCGGACATCACAGAGTATGACAGCATTCAAGTGCAGGGAATTACTGCACCCCGCTATGAGATCAACCCAGCAGTAATTAACATGGTGTCCAATAATCAGTTTGGAGGGAGCCCTACAGAAGATCCAGTGGCACACATTACAAAATTCTTGAGGATGTGCCAGACTTTCAAGATTCCTGGGCTAGATGATGATCAGGTACGGATGCTACTATTCCCTTTCTCATTGAGGGATGACGCGCAGAGGTGGTTGGATAGCAATCCACATCACCACATTCAGACTTGGGATCAGCTGCACAAGGCCTTCATAAAAGAATACTTTCCAACATCAAAGGCCATAAAGTTGAAGAAGCAGCTACAGGAATTCAAGCAAGGTTCTTTGGAGACATTGGCTGAGGCGTGGAAGAGATTCAAGGTGCTGAGAAGAGCTTGCCCTCAAGGCAAGATGACTGATTGTGAGGTTCTATCTTGCTTCTACAGTGGACTCAACAATGAAGGAAAGATGATGCTTGATGCTTCGGGAGGTGGAGCTTTTCCACAGTTGCCATCTGAGGTTGCGGAAGAACTAGTTGAGAAGATTGTGTCTAATAATGCTTCATGGTACAGTTCTCGGGACACACCTCACCAGAAGGCCCCGGGATTGTACGAGATCAGTGAGAATTCGGCCCTTTCTGCAAGGGTAGACGCCTTGACTAGTATGATTCAGAAGCTTGCTACTACAGTGGAAGACAATCAGAAGAAGACGGAACTTGCTCTCTCGGTGCCAAGTGTTAATATGGTAGCCCCCGGTCCCATTAGTCCGTCTTGTACTTTGTGTGGGGGACTCCATTCGCCACATGAATGCACTATGATGGCACACTCGGCAGCCCCTGAAGTAGAGCAAGTGGATGCAATATATTATCAGCGGCAGGGTTACTATAATCAGCCCTACGGACAACAGCAACAGGGGAATTACGGGCAAGGAAATCAGCAGCAGCAGCAATCTAGGAACTATAATCAGCCCCAAGCACCTCAAGGCCAGCAGCAAGCACCTCAGCCGGGGCAAGAAAATTTTATGAGAGAGACTGACCAAAAGTTTGCTAGCTTGGAGGAAACCCTCAAACGTTTCATACAAGCTTCTGAGATAAATAATCAACAAGCAAATGCAAGGATGCAAAACATGGAAAATCAAATAGGGCAACTTGCAAAAGCCGTATATGAGAGGCCTCAAGGATCCCTGCCTAGTAATACCGAGCCAAACCCAAGAGAACATGTCCAGGCAATCACCTTGAGGAGTGGAAGAGAGCTAGAACTTGCTGCCACAACAAAGAAGCCCGATGAAGTTGAAGTTGAACCGGCTGCTCGGGAAGAAGAAAAGGAGAAAGAAGAGGGAATAGAGGTGGCGGCTGCACCAAAACAGCCCGTTCCGGTTAAGAATTACACCCCACCTCTCCCCTATCCGGCGCGATTGACGAGGAAGAATGATAGTGACCAGTTTGGTCATTTTCTGAAACTCATGAAACAAATCCAGCTTAACATACCATTCGTGGATGCACTAGCACAAATGCCAAAGTACGCAAAGTTCATGAAGGATCTGCTTACTAACAAGAGGAAGTTGGAAGAAGCATCAACTGTGAGGCTTAACGTGGACTGCTCAGCTGTGATTAGGAGGGATCTACCAGAGAAGCTTAAGGATCCAGGTTCTTTCATTATACCCTTCTTAATAGGAGATCTTACTTTTGATAGGGCCTTAGCTGATTTGGGTGCAAGCATTAATTTGATGCCATTCACTTTGTATGAAAAGCTTGCACTCGGTCCACTTAAACCTACACGTATGTGCATTCAGTTGGCTGATTGGTCAGTCAAATATCCCCAAGGGATTGTTGAAGACGTGTTGGTTAAAGTGGACAAATTTATTATTCCCGTAGACTTCGTTATTTTGGACATGGATCAGGATCGAGAGGTACCATTGATTTTGGGCAGACCATTCTTGGCAACTGCCCGAGCACTTATTGATGTTGGAGACGGTAAGCTTGTCCTCCGCGTTGGAGATGAGACTGCCACCTTTGATATGTCCAAAGTAATGAAGAGGCCCTGTCACGATAGTGGAGAGTGTTTTTATTTGGATGACATAGATTCGATGGTGGAGGATTGCACCCCTAACATGCTTTCTAATGAAGCCCTTTCGGACCTTTTGTTTGAGGATAGTGTGTCAGCAGAGGATCTTGAGCCCCTCCCTAGTTTTGATTGTCTTATGATTAGTGGAGAGGAGGACTCAAGTTGTCACGCCCCAGACCGCAATCCAAGCGCGTGTACAACCGCCGTATAACTAAGTGACGTCACCCACGGGTCAACCTCACTTAATTACACAAGGCGTTCGAGAAAACAATCCATCCATACTCAGTAGTAAACATACATAACAACATCACATTAAACCAATGAATAGCGGAAATATTCAACGGTAAGTCATGGGCCACAACCGGCCGACAACATGGGCATGCAAGCCCCAAAAATAGTTTGTAGTAAAACAAATATCCATGAGCAAGTGTTCGGTAGTTTGAAAGAAAATAAGGAAGCACGAACCACGTCTCCCTGATTTGATATCACCCGTGAGAAGGTGCAAGTAGCAAGCTCTAGCTTCAACCTGAAAATGGTGGGGCCCCCCGAAGGGGTCAGTACAAGTACCGAGCGAGTAGCAGGCTAAATATAGAATAACTAGCGTTTCAAGTATAAGACCCAAACATAGGGTGATACTTAAATAAATAATCTTTCCCCCAAGTTATGAAATACTTATTAGTATATATATACTTGGAAAATATCCGATCCGTAGATCACCATTTTATTCGGGAAAATAGTAATAGTCAATATTCTTGACTAAAAACCCCAACCCACCCATATACCTATGAGTGTATAGGACTCCTCCTTGTCCCTACTTGTATATCACAATCTATGAGTTTTAGGATCATAATCCTTGGATACTCCACCGGTTTGTGAGTGTTAAGGACTCATAAGTCCTAGGGTCCTCCACCAAGTTTGAGTGTTAAGTACTTTTAAGTACTAGGGTCCTCCACCAAGTTTGAGTGTTAAGGACTTTTAAGTCCTAGGGTCCTCCACCAAGTTTTGAGTGTTAAGTACTTTTAAGTACTAGGGTCCTCCACCAAGTTTTGAGTGTTAAGTACTTTTTAAGTACTAGGGTCCTCCACCAAGTTTGAGTGTTAAGTACTTTTTAAGTACTAGGGTCCTCCACCAAGTTTGAGTGTTAAGTACTTTTTAGGTACTAGGGTCCTCCACCAAGTTTTCCTATGATCAACCTCCTATCAACCTAGATAGAGTCTATATCATCCTTAGTTACTCATAACTAATCCAATACATAAATCTTATGTATCACAATCCATGCAAAGCCATGCATTTAAATAAATGTATAATTAACTAACATCAACCGATATTAATTAATCCATCATCCATCGGTCAACGTTGTCGTTGACCGCCAATTCAAGCCTTGTTCACATCAACTTAATCATCATATAATTAAGTCCATAATACTCATTTGAGCTTCTTTTACACTTCAAGCTAATGTGCATTTTATATAATCTCTCATATCATATTTCATGCATAATCAATTAATTCTTTTCATACAACTTGATAATGTTGGCTAATCACATGTTTAATTATCTTTTAAACATCATTATGAAAACATATAACATTTATTTAGGTAATCTCATAATTAACCCAAAAGTTATAAGATATTAAGCCGTCCACTCACCTTGAACTAGCGTTATGAAGTTCTACCCCTCTTGGTTGAACTCCGGTGAAACTCCGGCGACTTTCGGTCAACTCCGGCGACAACTCCGGCGACTTTTCCAACTTTGTGAAATCACTTGAAATACCTTTCACAAGTTCCTAACAAGGTTTTATAATCATAAAACCCATATTAATACAAATAACCTCAAAAAGGTTATTTTCCGGTGAACCGGTCGTTTTGGCTTCTAAGACCGTTCTTGGACATGGAATCACTTCCCAACCCATAAATCCATACTTATAACATGTAGAACCCTCTTAAGGATTCTTCACATGATATATATCTCATATGGTAGGAGAAAAATGAAGGAAAAGTTATAATGAGGTCATTACCTTAATTTACACACTTTTCCTAGCCTTTTTCCTTCTTTAATCCCACTCTTTGGACCTCTCTTGCTTGAGCTCGAGTTGCAGCAATGGAGAAAGGTTGGAGAGCTTCTTCTTCCTCCTCCTTTGGTAGCTAGGCCGAAATAATGCATAGGGGAGAGGTTGGGGTGTCCTTTTTGTCTCCTTTGGCAAATGAGTGAGGTCAAAGGGCCCCCTTGCACCTTCCTCCACTCAATCCTTTGTCAACCTAGGCCCTTCCTTGTTGTTACAGCACAAAAAAACGTGGGGTGGCCCCCACTCATGTGGGAGGTCATCCCTTTGTGTCCCGGTGTGTACAATCGGTCCCGAAAGTTGTATTTTTCGGACTGTTTTAATCATAATTTATTTTATCGGGTAAAATAAAATATATTATGTGTTCCCCATCATAACTCCCCTTTGAAATAATATATATTCCAAAACTTTAATTTGGAAGTCTCCGAAATTCATTTTCGGGCTGTTATCTGTTTAATTGTCGGTACCGGTAATTGGGCTTCTTTTGACCAATCGGTCAACCCCAGGCCTTCCCATGGCCAAATAAGATGTCCACCACCATATAAATATTATTTCGACCCATAATGATAATTTATGTGATCTCGGGGATATCGGGCGGCCCCCGCTCCCGGTGTGGGTCCCACGTGCAATTTACTATTCACGCGAAAGAAATAATAAAAATTTACAACTTCGTAAATTCATCAATCCTTTAATAAGGTTCAATACATTATTTACATAAAAGTAAATATATTTGGGGACGGTGTTACACAAGTGATGCTAGTTCTGTGCAGGGGACAGAAGATGATTTAGATAAGGTGGAGAAGGAAAATTTTCAGCCCGATTCCTTTTTTGTTAGTCCTTCTCCATTAAATCTAAAGTCTCTTCCCTCCCACCTTGAGTATGCATTTCTTGTTGATAGTCCTGACCTCCATTTTCTTCTTGCACCCGGGCTTGAGTCATCCCAAAAATCAGCATGTTTTAATTTACTTAGTGAACAAGGGGAAGCTCTAGCTCGGAAAATTTTTGACATGAAAGGGAGTTGTCCATTCTTTGACCCATTCTTTGCTAAAGGGCCTGATAAAGGCCACGATCCATTCTTTTGCTTTACGGGTGACCCTGAGATGCGTATTTGTTTTCATGAATTTAAGGTCTTACGCCATCTCAGGGCATTTGTTGATAGGAGGTTTGATTTGTGGAAGACTAATTTTTTGAGCGGGAGTGTCTTTGACTGAGTTTTTGATGTGGTGGTTGCGTCGGGCACACGACGTTAAAAATAGCGCTTCTCGGGAGGCAACCCGAGCTTATTTCTACTTTTGTTTTTTCTTTGTTTGTTGTTTGGTTGTTTTGCTTTGTATTTTTGTTGCAGCTCAGGGTCTTGTTATTTGGGTGATGTGCCGAGGATTACATTGACTCAGTTTAGTTCTGCACCGACCAGCGCCATAGGGAAGTTTCTTTGACTCTTTTACTCGCTTGTTGTAATAATGACTTGAGTTAAGTTGAGCACGTGTGACTCTTTCCTCTTTACCCCTAGTGCATAATGCATATTTGGTCATCGAGGGCGATGCCAAAGTTTAAGTGTGGGGGAGTGAATTGGGCATTCGGGCAGTAGTTGTTACATGTGATTTTTAGAGTTAGCATGCGCAGGTGTTAGTTGTATATTCATAAGGAAATTCATGTCAAAATTTTTGAAATTTTTCTTCAAACTGTGTCTTTGTGAGCTGTCTAGCGTTTTGACTATGCTTTTAGAACATTCTTAAAGTATTTAGGCTTAAATTGCTTGCACGGTAATCTAGTTGTTGAAAGGATGAAGGCATTAGTCACCCATTGAATTTTCCAATAATCATCCACCCCACCTGAAAGAACCCTTTAGGAGAAGCCATTTTGAGCCTGATTGTTCTTTGTTACCCAATTAATTGAGCTCCATAGCCAAATGGACCGTGTTTCCTTACCCGTGAATATTTCTGACATAGTCTTGGTGTTTAGGGAACTAGGGGATTAATTTGCTAAGTTTAGGGAATTTGTGTAGGAGCCATTTTTGGCACTGTTTCTATACCCAAATGGGGTAAGAGCAGTCACTTTTTAGGAATTTGATACTTTCGAGGATTGCATTGTAGGCATGGATTCACTTTGAAATTAATGAACTTTAATTGCTATTTTTCCTTGGTGAGGCCGAGATTAGAATGGGGTAATGTCTAGTGAGAATCCGAAAGGTGAAAAATTAATATAGCTAGACCTCTTACTTTGCGAAAAAGAGAATGAGAGCCCCGGTCAAAAAGCGTAAGATGAGACTTGGGTATCTTTCGAAAGAAATGGCGTTCTCGTGCCAACATGACAAGGAAAACTAAACTTAATTAATGAACTTGGAGGCTATTGCAAAATTTAGTTTTAGTCCTCCGCGTACTTCAAGTATACGTTAAAGCACAAAAGTGCCGAGACGGTTTAGCTTAGTTGTACACCATGTCTACTCTTTGCATAGGTTTAAATGATTGTTCCTAAAATGTGGCCTACTGAGTTCCTTGATCCTAAGAATAGCTCTGAAGTTCCTAAATACATTGACTCTTTGTTAGAATGTTCCAATCTCTCAAAGAAAGGGGTTGTTACTTGTTATCCATTGACCATTCACCATCACCTTCATAAGTCCTTCTGATCGGTAACTAATTTATTTGTGTATGCTGTCATTACTTTGAGGGTGTTGTGAATACTTTTGTCAAATAGTTTAGTTTGAGTACAAAGATGTAGTTTAGGGAAAAATTTTCATGGTTTAGATTGTATGTTCTGTGAATATCCCTTTAACTACATGTGCATGCTAACTGTTTTAAATTCCTTGTGGTGATTATCGTAAGTCCCGTTGTTCAGTTAGCTTGAGGACAAGCAAAGGCTTAAGTGTGGGGGAATCTGATAAGTCCGTATTTAGACACGCATTTGATGTGTGTTGAGATCGGTTTTTGATGATTTTCCTATCTTTAAGGTGTTACAAGTCTCAATTTTAGCTCAAGTTATGTTTACCGGGCGTTGGTTCGAGTTTTGTGTTGTTTGTAGTCAAAATCAGGGAATTTGAGCCTGGTACCGGCACTTGAGGAACAATCGGGATGATTTGAGAAGCATTTAAGAATGATTTGAGAGCTATGGAGGTCACCGGTAGGTTTACGATGAAGATTTAATGACAAAAGAGCTCTAGGATTGGCTATGGGATCAAAAAGAAGATGAATGAAGTTGGAAAACGACGATCAGGATGACCTTTGGTCAATCGTTCAAGCATATCTCTTTGAAGAAACATCCAATGTACACGATTCAAGTTCCATAGGAAAGCCAACTTCAATGGATACAAATCATATGAAGACACCTTTGCAAGAATCTGAGAGGAAGAAGGTGAAAACAGACGATGAAGTCAGATGATCTCTGCTGCGATTTCAGAAAGACACCTTCCACCGTTTTGATCATATCTCTTGATTGGATGATTCAAATCACATTCGGCAAATTGGGGTGGATAGAGGACTTCATTATCTACAACTTTCATGAAGGAAGTTTTGTCAAATTCAGACTAGAAAAACGCTGAAAAAGCACGGACGCACGACCGTGCGTAGAAGTACGCACGATCGTGCGTAAGAGCGAAAACGACCATGAAGCTACTGCCATGTACGCACGATCGTGCGTACCAGGCCACGCACGATCGTGCGTACACCCGAGACGCGAATTTGAGCCCTTTTTTAGTCCCAGTTCAGTCCAAACTCATCTGTTTTCTATAAATAAGACCCCCATACCCATATTTTGGGGTTACGAACATTACGGAGAGGCCTAGGGACGAATTTAACACCGTTTTTACGCTATTTTCTTCCAAGACCCTGTGATTATTTGTAAGTTCATCTTTTTAATTAATGACAATTATTTCTATTCATCTCAATTCTGTTGATTCTTCAATTATGAATTGTGAGTAGTTTAATTAGGGATTTGGGGTTGATGAAGGGGTTAATCATGATTGATGGCTAGATTCTTGTCGGTTTAATTGCATGAATGCCGTTTAATTTGTGTTTGAATAATTTAATTGATATCTCTCTTAACCTAGACTGCAGCTAGAATTACAATTGCATGTAGAATGAATTAAGAGAGATCTAATTTGTTCTAGGACACATTCACACACACTTAATCGTTCGCTAAGAGATTAGTAGCGATTAAGGGGCCGTAAGCTCGCTCGTCTTGGCAATAATTTAGGATCCTGTCGCATGAGAGATCAGCCTGGTCCCCTAAATTATTGTACTCTACGCCGCGAGAGCGGTAAGAACTTAGTAATGATTAGCTAGGCTCAATTAAATTAAATTCATGTAATTAGGCCTGATCTGCCAGAAATCTGGTTACCCCGGAATCAATTCCTGTTCTCTTCGTCGTTAATTGAGAAGAAACCACTTTTATTTTAATCGTTCATTCGCATTAGTTTAATTTTTATTCAACCAACCAATCTCGCACGACGCATTTATTTTATTTTATTTTCTAATCGCTGAATTTAATTAATTCTTGATTCCCTTTTGTCCGTCCCTGTGGAGACGATACTCGTACTTACACCACTATATTACGATCTTTTTTAAGTGCGAGAAAACACACATCAAGGCGGAACCCCTCGCCAGCATCACTGAAGCCCGGTGCCGCCACTTTGTTCTCAAAAATATCCTCACAAGGTTTGGCGTCCCCCAACAGATCATCTCCGACAACGGCACTCAATTTGAGGCAGCCCCCTTCTGCGCCCTCTTGGAGGCGTGGGGCATCAAACACACTTTCTCGTCCGTTGCCTACCCCCAAGGCAATGGACAAGTAGAGAATGCCAACCGCACCCTCCTCGAGGGGTTGAAGAAGAAGCTGGAAGCTGAAGGGGGAGGCTGGGTAGAAGAACTCCACAACATTCTATGGGCCTACCGTACCACCCCTCGGCGTGCAACAGGTGAAACACCCTTCTCCCTATGCTATGGTTTCGAGGCTAAGGCTCCAACAGAAGTGACCCTTCCCACCCGAAGGGTGGAACAATATGAACCTGAGGTCAACGACACCAATATGGCCCTCGACCTCCACCTCATCTCGGAACGCCGAGAACAAGCTTTCCTCAGGGCTGAAAACTATAGGAGACAAGTCAAAGGCTACATCGACGCCAAGGTCCGCTCCCGGGAATTTCAGGTGGGTGACTACGTCCTCCGACGAAGGGAGGCCAGCCTACCCACCGAAGGCGGCAAGATGGCGCCTAAGTTTGAAGGCCCCTACATCATCTCAGCCATCATCAAACCAGGGACATACAGGCTTAAACGCCCCAATGGGACGGAAGTCCCTAGACATTGGAATGTGCACCACCTTGTCAAATTCTATCAATAAGACATGAGCGGCCAAGCCCTCATCCTCAGCAAGTGTAAATATCAATGGCCCAAGGCCCCATCTGTTTTTGAAGAATAATCAAAAGGCCAAGCCTTCATCACCTACATATTGTACAAACGGCCCAAGGCCCCCTTCTCTCCTACAAATGAGTGGCCAAGCCCTCATCTCTTCACCAAAATAGGCCCAAGGCCTCTTCCTCTCACAAGGGGGAACAACAGTTTAGGTACCAATTACCAAGTGTATGGGTCACCCCCATCACTCTTTGAAAACACCAAGTGTTTTCTTGCTAAGCCGTACCCCACGAGGACGCAATCATGCATACATTATGCATACTTATACATACTTTATCCTTCCAAAAAAAAAAACCGGGGGGTGCAACACCCCTCGGTCCCGGCTGGTACCAAGTGCCCCCGGCTATTTGTGTTCCACACACAAATAAAACCCTTCCCAGGAACGCTTTCCGCGCCATCCCCCAAGGGGAGGCAGGCAACAGACCATGTCCCGGGCCCAGGATTCGACTTCCAAAAACGAAACGCTCCCCGCGCTATCCCCCAAGGGGAAGCAGGCAACAGACCATGTCTCGGGCTGAGGGGACGACTTTCAAAACCGAGGCGCTTTCCGCGCTATCTCCCAAGGGGAAGCAGGCAACAGACGATGTCTCGGGCCGAGGAAACGACCCTCAAACCCTTCGGGATATCGGAAGGTCATTCCCGAAGGGGGAGCAAACGGTTTACTCCGTTGCCCCCCATATAGGCCAGGCCTTTCCTAGAAACCAAGTTTCTAGATGCCTCTCCTACATCATTCAAAAAAAAAAATGTGTAGGGGGGAAGGAACTCCCCGGATACTATTCTCCCCGGAGGCTCAACACTTCGGATACATATTCCCGAAGGCTCATACAAGGACGCAATAAAATATCTCAACAACAAGTCACCTGGCTACATAGCCGGAGGTTTCACTGCATGAAGCCTTGGAGTACAAGAATTCCACCGGAGGCCCAAGAAGAAGGCTCACTAAGCAAAGCTTCACCTAAATTCGGCTGGAACGGAGTCAGCTATCCGATATGCCGAAGGCTTCTCTGAGTCCTAAGTCAAGCTAAACCTATATCTACACAAACCGGAGGCCTCATGCCGAAGGCAAACTGTCACCAGGCTCATTCAACGATGGAAAAATTTCTAAGTCCACGTATTGGCATCCTTCGGAAACACTCATCGAACCGGGGACTACTCACAAGGTCTATTGTTGGCAAGATCTCAAAACGACACTAGTCCATAAACTTGGATCCCCTCGGTGGACTCACACACTGAGGGCTTAGAAGGGTCTCATACCGGAGGGTTCACTACTACAACTATTGGAATATTGTGGAAATTTGACTAAGTCCACAATTGGAGACCCTTCAGGAAAGAACCGGGATGCCCTCTTCACTTACTTGGCAGTGACCTAAAGCTACACTGCTAATTCATTTTATCCCTCGGTCCTGATGCTACAACCCGAGAGCAATTCCAATACCTCACCACCGAAGGCATACGCTGGGATCTTACTTAAGGAATTTTCCAAGCCCCCGGTGATTCTACCCTACATCCGAAGGGGTCTAATCAAGTTTTAATTAGAAAATTTTCTAAGTCCACAGCTTCAATCCCCCCGGTGGTCCTTAGCTACGGCCGGGGGCTCACGGCAAAGTTTTTGCTTAGAAAATTTCCTAAGTCCACAACAACGACCCCCCGGTGATTCTACACTGCAACCGGGGGGCTAACAAGGAGTTGCGCTTAGAAAATTTCCTAAGTCCACAAACTAGGGGCCTCCGGGAAAGCAGACATTCATTCTAAGAAAGGAAAGCATACATTCATCAAAAAACGAAGGCTTATGCTAGGAAACGATGACAATCATTCACTAAAGGAACCCGGAGGCATATCACATTCAAAAAAAAGAGAGTATTGACAAAAGATGTTTGCTTACAGTACACGGCCGAGGCCGGAACCCTACGAGCTATTACACAATTATGCTTGGAAAAATTCCTAAGCCTGGATTTCCTTTGCTAGTTCTCCCTTCGACTTCGAAGCCGCATCTTCCTCGGCATCTTCCCCTTCGTCGTCATCACACCCGGCGAGTTCGGAGTCCTCCAGCAACTCCCTCTCTTCGCCCTCGGGGAGAGGAATCCTGACGTCCGGTTGGAGGGGAGGGAGGCCATACGCTTCGGGCTTGAATTCTGCTTTGTCAACGCCAAAGTGTCGGGCGAGCTTTCTATAGATGTTGGCCTGAGTGAAATACTCGCCGCCTTCATAGTAGCTCTTACCCTTTCGGGCAAGCCATAGCGCCCCGGGGCCCTTCGCCCACTCGTCTACCGAAGTCTCCACCACAGAGGCCAGCCATTCCTTCTGGTCCTCCGCTTTCCACCCCCCGGCTAGGAATGAGGCAACCGCATCCTTCCCGGCTTGGGATATTGCCTCCTTCTTTGCTTCCTCGGCCTTCTCAGCAGCAGCCTTAGCAGCAACGGCAGCGAGCTCCTCGGCCTCCGCTTTGCCCTCGGCCTTACCCTCCCGTCGGGCATCAGCAAGCTTCTGCTCCGTCTTCCGGAGGGTTTCTTCTAGAATCGCCATCTTCCGGATGGCCTCGGTGTTAGTCACGACGAGCTTCCTCAAAGCTTCGTCTGACTCCGCCTTCTGGAGACGCAACTGTTCCACCCTTCGGATATGTTCTCCGAGGGCTACACTGGCCTGCAGACATAAAAAAAACAACAGAGGGTCAGACCACTACGTCATGGAGAGACTAAACGACTAAGGGAAGAAAAATAGTGAGACTTACAGTCACCGAGGCCTGGAGAAGTTTGGCGTCCAGGGCAGCGTCGTCATGCCGGCCGAGGGTCGACCTATCCAGTGAAGGAGTAGCCCCATTCAGGAACTCCATCGGATCCAGGGTGCCATGCGTGATGGCAGTCCCTTTCTTGATGGAGAATTGGATGTTCTCCCGGGGCCAGGGCCCATCTTCCATCTGATCCGGAAGAGGTGCAGGAACAGTCGCCACCACCAGAGGGGTCCCCGAAGAAGAGTGGCCTTCGGAGACGACCAGGGGAGCGTCCTTAGCGCCGACGATCTTCTTGGGCCTTTTGCCGAGAGCCGCATTACTTTTCCCCGGCGCCTTCCTCTTTACCGCCTCAGTTCGAAGGGCACCAACGACATCTTTGCAGGGCCCCTCGGCTCCCTGATCCTTCACAGTTTCCCCCTTCGGGAAAAAGTCATCTACAGGCCTCTGTTGGGAGGGGCCGCCCTCCTTCAGCTTTTTCTTTGGCTCCTTAGCCAATTGCTTCTTGAGCTTTGCGAAGTTCCTCGCGTCCATTTCTACACCTGAAAAAAAAAAAACATACAAAGATAAGTTACGCATCAAGAAGCACAGAAATATCCTAAGTACAGAGCTAGGAGCCTTCGGTTATCACCTCCTGCGCATTCATACACCCGATCTATCAGGGGGTACTCCTCATCAGCCTCCCCCACCAAACGAAACCGCCGGAACCCCAACTTGAGAAGTTCTTCCGGAAGGGTGGCGTCCTTAATGGTCTTCAATTTGTCTGACCCCTCCGGTTTTTCAGCCAACTTCTTCCCATTCTTCGCAAGAGCGGCGCTCCCAACCTTCGGGTGCCTCTTGAAGTTGTCCCGAAGGGGGGCGGCGAATGGATTTTCCGCCATGCGAACGTAGCAGAACTTATCTTTCCATCCCTTGTGGGACGAAGGGATTTCGGAGAACAGCCGGAACTCTGGAATCTGCTGAAGGTTGGCAAAGCCCCCGGCATTTGAGTGCCCCCCCGGCATAAATTGAAGGAAAGAAAGAATTGTTCCAACGAGGGCTCCACTTCCCGCCAGATATGAGTGACTGTTAGGGGTTAGCTGGCACGGGGCGAGTTTTACGAACCGAAGGTATTCAAGAATGAAGGGATGAAGGGGGAAGCGGAGGCCCAATTCGACCGACAGGATATGTACAGCAAAGCAGCCTTCGGGGGCATGGAGAAGCACATCATTCGGCCCCGGTTCCACCACCTGTGCTGATGGGCCGGCAAAGAATTGCGTCGCCATGTATTCTGCGTGCGTGGCCTTGGTCTTCACCTCTAGGGCCGCGGTGTTCAAATATGAGTGCCCCTCCGGGATACCTACCGGCTGCCCAGCATCGGCAGCGGCCTGTTTCTTCTTAGGCGCTGCCTTCGCCTTCTTTTTCCTCTTCCCGGGAGCCACACTAAGAGGCTCCCGATCCAGGGGCCTAGAGCTCCCTGCTTCAGCGTCGTTCCGGAGGGGTGAAGCAGCAACAGTCACCCGCAATCTTTCCTTCTCTTCCTCCTCCTCCGCCACCTGAACGGCGAGGGCAAGCTCCTCATCCTCCGCTACCTGCTCGAAGTCCTCGGCTTCAAGCTCGGTCCGAAGGTTATTTTGGACCTCTTCGGCCACGGCGGAATCACCTCGGGACGAGGGCTGCTCACTTGAAGACTCCACTTCAGAGATGCTCTCAGACAGCACCGGCGCCTCCTCAGATATGTTTTGAGAGTCGCTTTGCGAAGACATTTCTTAGATGATAAAGGTGGGAACTTTTTAAAAGGAAAAGAAGGCTACAGACCGAAGGCTCCTAAGATTGCTCTAACACTAAATCTACAGGCCGAAAGCAAAGTATACGGAGAGACTCAAGAACAAGGCAAGAACTGACCTCGGAGAGTTGGGTTTGATCGAGGGCAAGAGTTTCTCTCTCTAGAAATTTCAGCAGAGCTTCGCTAAGATTCGGAAACGCACAAGGGGAATGACTCAGGTTCTGGGGTATTTATAGGCCAATGGGCCTCGAGAACAGGGCCTCGATTTGAAAAGCCCATCATTACGGGCCGCCGGCTCAGCCAATGGGTGGCACCCGCCCACCTTCGACCAACGAGGACACGCCACGTCAACCCCTCTTCCAACGGCTATATTACAACGACTATATTTCGGCAAAAATGGGGTGCCTTCGAATGATAGGCTCCGGTTATCACTCACCACAGCCTTCTGCCAATGAAATTCACCAAGCTTTCGGCTCATCAATGTTACCACCCCTCGGTAGCCCATCGACGCATCATAACTCCTTCAGCCCGAACTCGCCTTCGGCCTAAAGGAGTGGGGGACTGGGATACACCCCTCGGGCATCAAAACAGAACAAAATGCAAAATTTCCTCAAGCAGAAATCTACAATTGACGCATATAGCCTTCGGGCATCAGAGCAGAAACCCTCGGGTACATGCTTCAATATACCCTTCGGCAGAGGCAGGGTATCACAAGTTTTCCCCAAGTCACTTGCGGAAACGAAGCCGCCCTCATCACAACACATGCAGGAAATACATCTATGCTTCCCTCAGAAAACCCTCGACATATGAGGGACTGAGGGGAGCCTCCAGCGGCCCTACGAAGGTGATGTATACCTTCCCTCAGGAAACCCTCGATATGTGAGGAACTGAGGGAAGCCTTCGGCAACCAGCAGAAGGCAAGTTCTCCAGAAAAGGCACCCAAATGAAATAACAAAGCCTCCAGAAGAATCAACGCATCTACTCCTTTTCCCTCAAGTACCTTTCGGCAAAAGGAGTGAGGGACTCCTGATGGAGTATATGGCCCGGGAGACCCCGGCCCATAGACTCCTACTTCTCCTACACAAGTCCATTGGGCCCAGAGAACAACTCAGGCCCAAATACGGCGGCCCAAGCCTCAACATAGCCCAGAACACACACTGGGGTGCCTTCGGCTTCCTTGGCCGAAGGCTCCAAACCTCGCAGGATAGCCTTCTCTGGCATAAGAAGCTACTGGGAGAAAACGGCGAAAAACATGAGCCTTCGGCACTATCAAGCCCTCGGCATCGGAGAGGCCTTCGGCTGAAATCCTCCTTCGGTCACGACATGCCTTCGGCCACACAGGGGTCCTCGATTACATGGAGCCCTCGGCTACACAGGGAGCCTTCGGCCAAACACGCTCAATCATCGGAGATTCCTTTTAGAGACAGCCAACCACCGCATTTAATGCCACGTCACATCCGCCAACCGCATTCAATGCGGTGGACGTACCACTGCCGGTGCCAACCGGCTGATGTGACCCTTCGGCCGTTGGATTACTGACACGTGTATTCTCATCGCATTTATTACTACTATAAATAGCAGCCCAATCCTCCTTGTAAACCATTGACATCCCAGATCCAACTCCACATCTTGAGTTCATTTAATAAAATCGACTCTCTCTCCTCCTATTTTGCTCTGACTTCTCTCTAGTTATTCCCGCAATAACCCCTCGGATAAGATACCCCCCGGGTAGACTTTCCATCACTATGATGCACCGATACTTCACCCTGATGCTGTATCCGTGTATCCGATACGTATCTGACTCATACTCACCGATACGTGACCACGACGTGGTGGGTCTGTATCCGTAATTTAATAAAAGTATCGGACTTAATTTTAAAAATATAGATACTTTGAAGTATCTATATTTTCAAAAGCTAGTAAATTCGATACTTTTACTAAATCAGGGTTATAGGGTTAGATACGCGTATCGATTCACGGATACGGGTATCAAAATTCCGATACCTGTATATGTGAACCGATACGCATATCTAACCCTATAACCCTGATTTCATACACGACATGACAAAATTTAGTAGTCGCTCAAGCAACCACAAGACGTGAAACATTAGTAAAGATGATCTCGGGAGTATGGAAAATATTGGAATACTATAATTTGCCAATTTGTCGCTTGACAAGCATTAATTGAAATCAGTCTTGTTAAAGGACTGAGATGCAAATGAAAATAGAGAACCATTAATATTATTTGAATTTAAATTGAAATATCAGTACTTAGTTTTTTAGTCTAATCTTTGAAATTTAATTATAATTGTTATTTCTTGAAACTGTTATTATTTTATTTATGAACCTCTGAATTATATATATTTGCAAATTATACCCTATATTATTATTTATAAATATACCCTCATACTTGTATCCTATAATTTTTGAAGTTGTCGTATCGTCGTATCCGTATCCGTGCAACATAGGCACTAATATCGTAGTAAAGTGGAGTAGAGTTCGTAGTCACATGGAAATGGATTCTTCTTGTGTGAAATTGTAAGAAAGGGGTTTTTTAAATTTGTATGACTTGAGAATATTTAAAAAAATAAGATGAATGAAGTATGTGATCAAGACTTGGTTTTTCTACTTTTCACTAGTTGAAATGTTTATTGATTCTCATTATTTCCTTAACTGTCTCCTCTTAAATATTATTCAATCGTGGAGTATTCCCAATTCATCAAGGATAGCTATTAATAATGAAATGTGTTCATTAATAATTCTTACTATTAGCTAAATATAGAATAAGCGTCGTCTACCGACTTGAATGTAGCATTTAATTTCTTTCATTCTTGATGAAATCAAGTGAGATTGACAACTTCAACACAAGTAGTTTTTTTAGCCAAGAGAAGCATACACTAATAAACTAGTGTTACTACTTTTGAAATAATCAATGATTAATCATCGGTTCATTGATCATTTCAAGTACTACCTCCGTTCTCTTTTAATTACAACATTGGACTTTTTGCACTATTCACATATTCTACTTTGACTATATTTTATTGATTAATGTATTATAAATTAATTTATTAAAACATATTGTTAAATTCTTCTCATTCTAAATTTTCAAAATATGAATTTTTTATAATTTTTACTAATACGGAACGAGAGATATTAATGGTCAGACTTGTGCGTTGGCAAACGTGAAATGTTGACTGTTGCAATTAAAAGGGAACGGATGAAGTATTAATTAATGTTAAAGCGTAAATTAATCATTACCTAGCAACACTCTAACATTAATATAGACATATGAGTACGTAGGGAAGAATTACTACTCAAGAAGAAAATTTTAATGAAATAACTCACAACTTTAAGTCTTTAACATTCAACAAGGTTCAAGATAGCAAAATTGGGATTAAAGAATTTAGCTTCTTCTTTGGAAAATAAACTTGTTAGAAAATATAAGGAAAATACAATTTCTTACAATTACATTGTCTGGCATTGCTTATGCGGTTAACAAAATTGGCAAAGTTGGCCCAATATCCCTCATTAACAAAATTGGCAAGTCATGTTTTCCACAAACTCGAAGATTACCGGATGATTATTGGAAAATGGCAATATCTTACTATTACACGGCATGCATTGCTTATGCAGTTAACAATTAAGCTCTCTCAATATATGCATGATCCACGCACAGATCATTGGGCAACTGTTAAACGTTGATTGCGCAATCTTTGTGGAACTCTAGATCATGATATTCATATTGATAAAACTTCTCTTCTTATTTTACATGCATTTTCTTATGGTGATTGGACTGGAGATGAAGATGACTATCCCTCTACCATTAGCTATATTATTTATCTTGGGAAACCCCTATCTCGTGGACTTCCAGAAAAACAACGTACCATTGATAGAGATCATCAACAGAAGCAGAACTAATATGGATTGAATCTCTTTGACAAGAACTTCAATTTCAGCTTCCTCACAAACCTGTTAGTGCGTAGAGTGTGTACATTGGAGGTGAAGTCGTGAAGATCTGGATGTATTTACTCATGGTTCTGACTAGCGATCGGCGAAATGATGTTGCCTGCTTTTGTTTAACAATCTAATTCCTGAAACAGTGGTCACACCAACGAATTTTCTATACATGACCTTAAGAATTATTTCAAGCATCGAAGAAAGTTTAGTGGAAACTCAGTTATTATGACCAATGATGGAGTCACCATAAGTCAAAGATGTTCACAGTATCATTTTTTGAAGTTTTAATAGGAGAAAAAAAGTTGGAACTACCAAAACTCAATTTCTGATGAGGTATAGGTATGGAAACTGCTGTGATCATCCTCTTGTGTTCCAAAACTCATAGAGTACAGACGGATACAGGGACACATGAACACTAACAAAAACGATAGGCTATCCATCATTGCTAGATTTTGATAATTGATCTTTGGATCTAGCATATTGTTTGCTTAAGTGATGCTTTGGAGTTTTATTTGTCCCTATTTCAATAGTTTTTATGTGAATAGTCAATAGTACTACGGAGTATCATGACTATCATCTTAAATTCAGATGATATGTCAAATGACGAGGTGTTTGGAAATACGGAGTATATTGTTTGTTGCCAGTTGCCAATGCCTTTTAAATTCAGGAAAAAAAATTGTTTGTAAGTCAAAAGATGGTGTCTTGAACTTTCTGGCGCTCCCATAGGATGTCTTGATTTCGAAAACCAGGGGCTGAGAATGGTGCAGGAATTGAGATGGATTTTAAATTCCAAAGAAATTCAAATTTCGAACACCCCTAACCCAATCCAGTAACAAGCAAACAAACATCCATAGAGAATTTCATTGTTTGAGATAATAAAAAGAAAGAGCAACATGTAGTGACATGTTTGAAATTCAACGGACAAGATAAACACACAAACAAGCAGATATAACAGCAGTTAGCCTCTAGTACTCCTCTCCCTCATCACCTTCATCTTCATCCTCTCCTTCAGCCCCAACCTCCTCATAGTCCTTCTCCAGAGCAGCCAGATCCTCACGTGCCTCACTGAACTCGCCCTCTTCCATACCCTCACCAACATACCAATGCACAAAGGCACGTTTGCAATACATGAGATCAAACTTGTGGTCAATGCGGGAGAACACCTCAGCAACACTGGTGGAGTTGGAGATCATACACACAGCCCGCTGCACCTTGGCCAGGTCACCTCCAGGAACAACAGTGGGAGGCTGGTAGTTGATACCACACTTGAAACCAGTAGGGCACCAGTCAACAAACTGAATGGTGCGCTTGGTCTTGATGGTGGCAACAGCAGCATTTACATCCTTCGGAACAACATCACCACGGAACATAAGACAGCAAGCCATGTACTTTCCATGACGAGGATCACACTTAACCATCATGGATGATGGTTCAAAGGCACTGTTGGTTATCTCAGCAACAGAGAGTTGCTCATGATAGGCCTTCTCAGCTGAGATCACAGGGGCATAGGAGGAAAGCATAAAATGGATCCTTGGGTATGGGACAAGATTGGTCTGGAACTCGTTAACATCAACATTCAATGCTCCATCAAATCGCAGTGAGGCAGTGAGTGAGGAGATGACCTGTGAAATGAGACGGTTCAAGTTTGTGTAGGTGGGGCGCTCAATATCAAGGGAGCGGCGGCAGATATCATAAATGGCTTCATTGTCAAGGAGAATGGCAACATCAGTGTGCTCAAGAAGAGAGTGTGTGGAGAGGACACTGTTGTATGGCTCAACCACTGAAGTGGAGACCTGGGGTGAAGGATAAATGGTAAAACCAAGTTTGGATTTCTTGCCATAGTCCACAGAGAGACGCTCAAGCAGAAGAGATCCAAGACCTGAACCAGTGCCTCCACCTACTGCATTGAAAACCAGAAATCCTTGGAGACCGGTGCAGTTATCAGCAAGCTTGCGGATGCGATCCAGGCAGAGGTCAACAATCTCTTTCCCAACTGACCACCAGATCAAAAATAAAATTAGATCATTAGAATCTTGAAACGTTTCAAACATAGTACAGAGTATATATCATGTGACCTTTGGAAGAAGAAAATAGTGATGGAGATTACTTACTGGTATAATGACCACGGGCAAAGTTGTTGGCAGCATCCTCCTTACCGCTGATCAGCTGCTCGGGGTGAAAAAGCTGTCTGTAGGTTCCAGTCCTAACTTCATCAATGACAGTCGGCTCCAGATCTACAAACACAGCACGCGGGACATGCTTGCCAGCTCCAGTTTCACTGAAGAAGGTGTTGAATGCATCATCACCTCCTCCAATTGTCTTGTCACCAGGCATGTTGCCATCCGGCTAGGACAGATAAAAGAAAAGGAAAAGGAATTCAGCGCCAATCAGAAGTTATAGTAAAATAACAAAATGAAGCGTTCAACCAAATCTCAATACAAGGCACCGTAAAATTTAGGCAGGCACATTCATAAATAATGATTACAACTAAACAAAAACTGAAAACGGTCGAAGTTTCATAAAAATAATAACATTTCTGTAGATCGAAATGCTTCAAACAAAATCGCTGGATACCATTGAGATATTATCATATGAATTCAAAAATGTAGACAGAAACACGACGTGGAAAACCAATAAAGTTTATGTACTTGGCATAAATCTCGACATTGTTCACAGTAAGGCGAAAAATGTTTTCAAATTCGTATACAACATCCTAACATATCTGTAGAATATAACTCTTCAAACAGATTAGATTCTCTTGGTGACATTGACAAATAACAACATGGATTTAAAAATGTAGACAGAAACACGACGTGGAAAACCAATAAAGTTCATGTGAATAACATAAATCTCGACGCATCAAACAGATTCTCTTGGTGGCATTGACAAATAACCATATGGATTTAAAAATGTATACAGAAACACGACGTGGAAAACAAATAATGTTCATGCGCATAGCATTAATTTCGACGTTGTTCACAGCAAGGTGATAAATATTTTCAAATAATATTAACATGCTTCAGATCTGTGTAGAAAAATTAGATCCATTACGAAATACGTTCAGATATATCGAAACTGAAGGTCATTCGTGCAGATCTAATAGGATAGACGGTTATCTAAGACGCGTAAACGAAGATCTGCTCAAAACCGAACAAACACGTATGCATTCACATAGATCCAAACGGTTAAGGGACGTTCAAGCATAATCGATCCAATGTCAATACCTGAATACCATGCTCGAGGCAGTAAAGTTCCCAGCAGGCATTTCCGACCTGGATACCAGCTTGACCGATGTGGATTGAAATGCACTCCCTCATCTTCGAGATTTGTTGAGACCGAAGAGCAGGCTATTCAAAATTGCAGAAGAAATGGAAGGAAATGCGAGAGAAATTAAGATCGGCGTTTATCAAGACGCCTCTCTAATTACAGATGAGCAAACCGGCCGGCCTCAAGGGATTATATATACACGAAAAAAGGGCAAATGAAACCCTCCCCGCTTCGTGCAGGCGAATTGACCGTGGTTAGTTAACCGCGGTTTCCAATGACAGCTAATATAGCAGTTGTGTTTTTTTACTCCGTTGAATGTTTTTCTAAATACCGGATAAATCGCTGGTCTTGAGTTACTTGACCAACTTGGGTTAGATCTATCCGGCGGATTCAAATTTTGAATTCCTGAATTAAATATTACTCCGTATTTAAGTCACTCATAGTCAATGTTAAATGGAATGATGAATACAGGGAGAATGCAAATGAAAAAATGTGTAGTACCCGCTGTCTTTGTACAGGTAAAGGGAAGCATGTATGTATAGGCTATGGTGGACTGAAGTCCATGGGCAATTTAAAAAAAAAATCAATTTTTTTAGTGTAAATTTTAAAATTTTCATATTTAGCTCACCCCGCTAATGTTGAATCTAGTATAATTTCTTTTCACTCCAGGACATTCCGGAATCCTGAATCCGCCCCTGTCTTTGTATATATTTATCGAGAAAAATATGAGAACCGATTAACTTATTAATTAAGGACTTAAGGAGGCTAGTAACGTCATGAAAAATCAATATTTTCTAAATATTTTAAATGAATCTTAAACACTCATCTAGGGCTGGGCACATCGGTTTCCGGTTCGGTTTTTATCGGTTTCGGTTCGGTTTGGAACGGGTTGGGAGAATTATTACCAAACAAAAATCATATTATTTTTCGGTTTGGTTTGGTTCGGCTTAGTTCGGTTTAGTTCGGTTTGGATTTGTTATTTTTTTATAAAATATGAAGGTTTTTTAGAATTTCTTTAGTTCCGTTCGGTTTAATACGATTTTGAAGAAATACTACCAAACTCAAACCAAATTGTATATGGGATGAGCCTGTGTCGAACCGGCCCTCCATAACCGGCGCTGCTGGCCTGCGAAACCCACCCAACCGGCGCCGGACACCCACCAACCGGCGCCGGACCTGCCTTGGGCGAGCCTGTTTTCGACCGGCCCTCTCCAACCGGCGCGTCTGGCATGTTTGCGTCCAACCGGCGCCGGGAACTGAGCACCGGCGCCGGACCTTCGTTGAAAGTGGCCTGTGTTCAACCGGCCCTCTGTGACCGGTGCAGTGGGACGTTTAACCCGGGCAACCGGCGCCGGTCCGAAGTCGTTCTCGGCCGAAATCTTTTTGTATCAAAGCGGGACCCACCCCGATTGAATGGTAAATGGACCCTAACCCTAAATAAAGTTTAGACATGTTAGGAATGGTGTCTTACATGGCTTATAAATGTAGGAACATTAAAGATTAATGGGAAGGATGCATGAATCCTTATCGATACCGGAGCGCAACGTTTATTCGTGAGTGAGGCGTTCGTCGAGGATTTAGGGATACAATCAATCCCAATGACGCAAACTTTAGTGGTATCAACACCACTAGGGGATGACATTGAAAGAACTAGTTACTATCCATCTTGTGAGGTGGAAATCGATGGCCAAACCTTGACGTGTGATTACGTACCACTGAGTATGATGGAGTTCGATGCAATCCTAGGGATGGATTGGCTAGAAAAGCATCATGCTAGGGTAGATTGCTACACAAAGGTTTTGGAACTCGAAGGCAATGATGGGGACACCCTACGCTTCGAGGGGGATCGAGGCAAATCAAACAGCTGTATCATATCCGCCGTGAGAGCGAGAAGTATGATGAGAAAGGGATGCCACACATATCTAGCATACGTGGTTGACAAAACCAAGGAGGAAACGAACATCGACGATGTGAGGGTGGTTTGTAAGTACTCAGATGTCTTCCCTAAAGACCTACCGGGGCTTCCACCTGATAGGGAGATTGAATTTGTGATCGAGGTCGAGCCTGGTACCAAACCAATCTTCATACCGCCATACCGTATGGCACCCGCTGAACTTAACGAGTTGAAAACCCAATTGCAAGAGCTTTTGGATAATGGTTTCATTAGACCAAGCCACTCCCCGTGGGGAGCACCAGTTCTTTTTGTGAAAAAGAAAGATGGGACACTTCGAATGTGTATTGACTATCGTCAACTGAACAAGGTCACAATCAAGAATACGTATCCTTTGCCTAGGATTGATGACTTGTTTGATCAACTACGAGGAGCAACCGTGTTTTCAAAGATTGACTTGAGGTCGGGTTACCATCAATTGAAGATTAAGGAAGATGACATACCAAAAAGTGCTTTTCTCACAAGGTATGGGCATTTTGAATTCCTTGTTATGTCGTTTGGGTTAACAAACGCCCCAACGGCATTCATGGACTTGATGAACTGAGTATTTCATAAATACTTGGACCGATTCGTGATTGTGTTCATAGATGACATCTTGATTTACTCAAAGAGTGAAGAAGAACATGAGGAGCACTTGATACTTGTCCTTGAGACACTACGGGAGAAGCAACTCTATGCCAAATTTTCTAAATGTGAATTTTGGCTAAAGGAAATCGGCTTTCTTGGGCATGTAGTTTCGGGATCGGGAATTGCTGTTGATGGCAAGAAGATAGAAGCCATTACCGAATGGGAGAGGCCAAAGAACGTCAATGAAATTCGTAGTTTCCTTGGGTTGGCAGGCTACTACAGAAAGTTCGTGGAGAAGTTCTCCGTTTTGGCATCACCACTGACAAAACTCACTCGTAAAGGAGCTAAGTTTGTATGGGATGACAAATGTGAGAAAGGGTTCAGTGAACTAAAGAAGAGATTGACCGAGGCACCAGTACTTGCATTACCCAAACAGGGTAATTGGCTATGCTTCACGACAGTTGAAGAAGCATGAGGTAAATTACCCTACCCTTGATCTAGAGCTGGGAGCAGTGGTGTTTGCACTGAAGATTTGGAGACATTATCTCTACGGAGAGACATGTCACATATATACTGATCATAAGAGCTTGAAGTACGTGTTTACTCAGAAAGAGTTAAACATGAGACAGAGACGGTGGATGGAGTTGATAAAGGACTACCATCTAATTATTGAGTACCATCCAGGTAAGGCAAACGTCGTAGCAGATGCCCTCAGTCGAAAGAGTTCGTCTGGGGCATTGTTGACTAGTTTGAGGGCACTGATTTGAGGTGAGACCGACTTTACTTGATGAGATCAAGAAGGGTCAAGAGACTGACGCAGAACTTATGAAGGTCCGGGAACGCATGCAAGCGGGACCGGTGGAGGATTTCAGGGAAAGAGATGATGGACTCTTGTTATTCCGTGACCGAGTGTGTGTACCGTCAGATGACGAGCTCCGAAACTCCATCTTAGAGGAGGCTCATTCATCGGCTTATGCCATGCCCCCGGGGGGCACGAAAATGTACCGTGATTTGAAAGGAAGTTACTGGTGGTCTGGAATGAAGAGGGAAATAGCCGAATACATCAGTCGATGCCTTACTTGTCAACAAGTTAAGGCGGAACATCAGCATCCAGCAGGCTTATTGCAACCACTTTCCATTCCTGAATGGAAGTGGGAACACGTGACTATGGATTTCGTGGTAGGTTTACCACGGACAATCAGGAACTATGATGCAGTTTGGGTTGTTGTAGATAGGCTCACGAAGAGTGCACACTTCTTACCTATCAACACAACTCACCCACTTGAGAGGTTAGCCAAATTGTATACGGATGAGATCGTGAGACTACATGGGGTTCCAATGACCATTGTATCCGAGAGAGACCCACGATTCACATCACGTTTTTGGCCGAAATTTCAGGAGTCTATGGGAACGAGGTTGAAGTTCAGTACTGCTTTCCACCCACAGACGGATGGGCAGTCTGAAAGAGTCATACAGATCTTAAAAGACATGCTGAGGGCTTGTGCATTGGAGTTCCAAGGAAGTTGGGACAACCACTTAGCACTTGTGGAGTTTGCCTATAACAACAGTTATCATGCAAGCATCGACATGCCTCCATACGAGGCATTGTATGGGAGGAGGTGTCGTACACCGTTATGCTGGGACGAGGTTGGCATGGCCAAACTCGAGGGTACTGAGTTGGTTGAGATCACCAAGTCAAAGGTGAAGTTGATTCGAGAGAGACTCAAAGCGGCTCAGGATAGACAAAAGAGTTATGCAGATAAGCGTCGAAGAACCTTAGAGTTTAAGGTTGATGACGAGGTATTCTAGAAAGTTTCTCCTTGGAAAGGAATCATTCGATTCCAAACCCGAGGAAAGCTTAACCCACGATACATAGGTCCATTCAGAATTATAGAGAGGATTGGGGCCGTAGCATATCGTCTACAGTTGACTCATGAGTTAGAGAAGATACATAATGTGTTTCATGTATCCATGCTTAAGAAATATGTGCATGATCCCTATCACGTATTGGAAAAGCCACATGTAGAAGTACGTGAGGATTTGAACTACGCTGTGCAACCAATTAAGGTCACCGATAGAAAGGTGAAGAAACTGAGGAGTAAAAAAGTCCCAATGGTTAAAGTCCTTTGGAAGAGCGGTCGGATCGAAGAAGAGACATGGGAAACAGAGGCTTTGATGAGGAAGCAGTATGCTTTCCTATTCGAGTAGAGCTGTGAATTTCGGGGACGAAATTCCTGTTAAGGGGGGGTGAACTTGTGACACCGCACCCGAACGTTCTTGAAAATTCAATTTAAATTTCAAGTTATGTATTGAATTTCCGATTTCCAAACAATTGTAAAATGATTAATGTTTTACGTAGTGCATGATTGAATATTGTACTGTTCAAACTCGTATATTAGTGTCGGTTTTTGCAAATGCTTATTCGGGCCTTATTAATGAATGTAAGAGCCCAACATTACCTAAATAATGTTACATAACCTTTCAAGACAAGTTGAGGAAGGTAGGGCGGTCCAAACATTATTTTGGGCCCAATCTGCTAAAACTAGCAAGTATTCAAGAATGGCGTCGTAGGCCCACTCGGGGGTGACCCACACGGCTAGTAGTCCAATAATATGAATGACCAATGTCAAAATAAGTTATAGAATGATTATAGAAGGATACAAATGCCTATGATCCCATCTTTGACATTATTGAGCTAAATAATGGGAGTAGGACTTTTCCTTCTATAATATTCATCATGTAAATTATTGGGATGATGCTACACATATTTGAGATCAATAAAATGATGTAGGGAGTTGACTTGGTCTATATAAATTACAATGAGTACAAAAAGACATTTTTTGATAAAAGATTAAACAATAGGACCCATTCTTCCATTTTTGGATGTATTGATTAATATTTTGCTCCCAAAATAATTGGGGAACAACATGTTGCACCCCATCTCTTCCTTCCACATGCAAGACAAGAAAAATAATGTTAGGGGGCGGCCACAGCTGACTCTAGGCCCTGGACTTGACAAAGGAAGCAAGAGGGAACCTCACCTAGTCTATTTTCGCACAAAAAGATGGTGCTGGTTGTCTCCCTCCATAAGTGAAGTTATACTCGACCAAATAACGTGAATGAGGTGTCCTTGGATATCCTTTGAAGTCTAGTTTCACATTTGAGTGGTCTCTGTGCGAGAGGGGAGAGTTTATCATACAAAAATCGAGCTGGAGTGAACTGCTGTCTGTAAACTCGAGCAGTGAGAGTGTTGAGGCTGTTTGGTTGATATCTTGAGTTATACCAATACAAATAAGGCGTACAAGATACCAAAAGAAATCTCTCAAGACGAGGAATCCGTGAAAGTCTGGTTTGCATTAATCGGAGTAGTGGAAGGCTTCCAAATCGTCCGAGCAAAACACAACCTCGCAGGAACGGATTTACTCTCCTAAAGAAACGAGTTAGCCGGAAAACACCCATTCTAGGGGCTGTTTTCGTATCAACGATTAGGGGTTGAACTAGCACTTTGAGGAGGCTGTTTAACACTCAATTCCAAGCAAGGAATCAGTTCTCAAACCTTCTTGGCTGAGGCTTTGGTCGTTGGAGCGAGAAGGAAGGTTTTAAAGCTCATTTGAGGTGAGGATTGACATCTAATTGCTTACAAATTGTAGGTTAAGCATGAGATTACCTAAATGCCTAAATAATAATTTTTCATGGATTATGATGATTAAATATTGATGAAATATTGATATAGTTCCCAAAGAATGAAATTGGAAATGATTTGAGGATGTATGAATAATATGAGATTAAATGAGTTATAAATGAACTATTTCGTGAAATAGGGATTTTACTCATGTATAAATTATGTGGATACATAAATGAATATTTATGTATTGGGATTGAATATTTAAGTTTCTGCCACATAATATACAATTATACATATGTAGGAAATTACAAAATGAGAATACTTGTATGATAACAATAATCTTAATAGTATTGAAATACTAGTTAGTGATTATTGGAAATTGTTGTTGAAATTGATCCTAGGGATTGGATTGTATATAATGACTTAGTATGAAACTAAGGTTAAGTTATGGGAAGTCTTTAAGGATGTCCCATGGTAGTTTATTGATATGTCAATTCTAGGCATAGGGTTGCTTAAGAATTGGACCTTGGTGCATGGTGATGTGATAGAGCCGAGCTCTAGAATGCATGGTAAGGTGGTAGACTTGTAGTCTATGTATGATATAACTAGAGCCGAGCTCTAGGGCTTGCGTGGTGATGTGATAGAGCCGAGCTCTAGAACGCAAGGTAAGGAAATTGACCCCAGTGACATGAATTGTATGGTGATGTGGTAGAGCCGAGCTCTAGAATACAATGTCATGTGTTAGGGTTGGACTCTATGAGTTGTCGTGGCTTATAGTCACGGGGAATGGGAATGGTGATCTCTAAATGAACATGGGCCCACGTGCCGACTACTTGACTTTTATATAAAGTAAGTATATTTTCAAACAGGGTAACTTAGGGTTACAATCATAATGTACTATCACCCTATTTGAGGGTCTTGTGTTTGAAATACTTGTTGTATATCTATTAGATGCCTGCCACACCAGTACTTTATAGCCGTATAGAGTACTGACCCCTTCGGGGGCGTCCCACCACCATTTCAGGTTGAGGCTAGAGCTTGCATCCTGTGCTCGTTGATTGAGTGATTCCTCGGAGAGAAGACTTGGTTCGTGCTTCCTCCATTCCATTTGAAACATTAATAAACTGCTCATGGATATTTTACTTTAGGGCCTGCGTGCTCATGATTAGCCCTGTGTGGCCATTTTATTTTAAACAAGGTTTCCACTACACTATGAATTACTTATTATGATTGTTTATGGATCTTATATGTGTGAATGATATTCAAGACGCCTTGTATAATATGAATGTGTTGGACTGCGGTTGACTATTCGTATTGTACGGCGGGTTGTTGACGTGTCCGGGTAGGTCCGGGGCGTGACAATTATCAAATTGACACTTTTAGTCCTCCCACTATGATTTTGGCACAATAAGTGGAGGACTAAAAATGTCACTATTATAATAGTTGAAGGACCAAAAGTGTCACTTTTATGAAAGATGAAGGACTAAATATGGAAAATTTCAAAGACGGGTACTAAAAGTGTCTCCAACACAATAGTCGAGGACTAAAAACGGAAAAAATCAAAGCCGAGTACTAAAAGTGTCAATGACATAATAGTCGGAGGACTAAAAGTGGCAAAAACTCTTTAAAGTATGAATGACTTAGGATCATGGTAACCTGTGAACGAGTACTCTTTCGGTCTATAAGATCTGACCGGAATCGGACGGAAGCATTTGGGTCCCTTCCCGGTGGAATTTTTTTATGAAAATTTTTGGACATGTCCTTCATCAAATCTAGGTTATCCACACACAAAATTCAGTTAAAAATTCAATACAATAAGCAGTCAAATAATTTTTGGAAGATAATTGCGTCAAAATAAACATATAAAACATAGTTATCTTTTAAAAACTACTACGTATTTGATAGTCTTTCCGATTGAATTTTTAGCTAATTTTTTTATAAACTAGATTTGATGAAGAACATTCCCAAAAAAAATCATCCAAAAATTTCACCAAGAAGTGGTCCAAACACCGTTGTCCGGATGGCGATTATGATCATGAATTCCGGACCTGAAGATTTCTCACTAGTGAACTACCGATATAATCTAGTTTGACAACATTGAGATATACCAAGTACAAAATAAACATTTGACCAATCTTGTCATTCAAAATTTTGTAAACTTATATATTACTGTCATATCCATCAACAAAGTGTGGATCGATACCTTTGGTGCAACTTGCACTGTGCAAGTAAGGAAGGTGACAATGAAATTTAGCACATAATGTTACATTTTTAAAGAAAGAAATATGTAGTAGTACTGTAGTAGTCACATTTTTTCAATGGATACAATTTTGTAATATCACATAAAAATCCTCTTTTTTTGTAAGGTGCTACCAAGGATTGAAACCTGCACCAATTGTGTGGAAGTTACAGTTATGTGTATTGACCTTCCGATTGCTAGTGTGTACGAGTACAAGATCTACTACTATTGAACTGACTAAATTACTGTGAATAACAACCTCATATGTGCCTTGTCGAGTCAAGGCGGGAGGGTGCCCTTGGGGTTGAGGATACAACCTTGGAGTTGTCACCCCCGCATCCCATGACCATTAGGAGTGTAAATGAGCCAAGCCGCTCGCGAGCTGCTCGTGGATCGCTCGGAAAAAGCTCGACTCGAGTTCGGTCATATTAAGCTCAACTCGAGTTCGGCTCGACTCAAATAGTTAACAAGCTCCATTCAAGCCTATTTATTTTAGGCTCGTGGCTCGCGAGCCGGTTCGCGAGCCTTTGCGTCATATTTTCTATATAATAAAAGTATATGTAATAATTATATATATATACTTTTTTTAAATAAATATTCTACTTTGGGACTATTCGATTTTCAGTACTTATCACAGAGTATACTATAATAGTAATAATTACAAAAATAATAACAAGTGCGTAGTATTATTATTATAACCATAATCTGTAATAATTATAATATGTACTCTTAATATTTATTGACAGTAAAATAAAGAATAAAAATAATAGTAAATGAGAAATAAACTAAGAATTAGAATGAATAAGTACACATATAGTATTTTTTAGCTCGAGCATCTCGTTCGAGTTCAAACCTATAAAAATTAATTAGCGAAACTTGACCCGAGCTCGAATCAAGCTCGAATGGAGCTCGAGCCAAGCTTGGCTCGAGATCGAACTCAGAATTTTTAACTCGTCCAAGCTCGAGATCGAGCTCGAGAATTCTTATTAAGCTCAAGCATACCCATGCTTGGGCTCGGCTCGGCTCGTTTGCACCCCTAATGACCACTGGCGTTTATTTATTACGCCAACACTGACAACGGCCTTTACCATAGTAGCGGAGGTCTGGGGGCCTGGGGCATGGTAGGCCAGATTCATCCTACATTTCAAAATATGTTTATGTATTAATGTAAAAAAAATCATACAGAAACTTATCTAAAGAAATTGTTTATACCAATTCAATCCAGTATATAGTCAGTCCAGTGTATACCTTGACTACGGCCTGCCCCCAAATCTCCAATGAATCAGAAAAACTAAAAAAAACATAAAAATGGAAAACTGTGAAACTAAGATACCAGATAAGGAAAGTTAAACCCACAAATATTATACACCTTGCTCTCAAATTACATGTAATTACCACAAGGGATGACAAGTAGCATGTGATCCATGAACTGTTGCGAGTACCATTGACCGTTTAATGCTAATATTTAATGGCATGTAATTACAAAAGTGTGCAACCTTAGGTTAATACATATTTACAGCCCTAAAAAAAACTCAAACCTTGTAGGCTTGTACTCCCGGGAGATCATACTCCCCAAAAAGGCACCACAGATGATGATGATGGTGGTGGTGGAAAGGCGAAATTAAGAAAAGATGAACTGGCTGGCTTCTAAATCAAACTAATTGAGAATTTGGGATGAGGTGGTAAAATGACAACAATCATAAAGAGCGAGCTTTTCCATCTCTAATTCGAAAGTGCCAATGTTGTCCACAGACCACAGTAGGCTCGCAGTAGACTTGCATGACTGCTATGAGGAAGACTTGATGAAGTATGCGGTGATTCCCTTCAATTTTCCATTTAAGAAATTCTTCTCCACCTAAGACCGCACAGCCCAAGGTAGGGAGGACCAAAGCATAGAACAAAGAACTTAATCATCCAGTTACCAAGCTAATTATAACAATGCTACAGGCAACTAGGCAAGTGGAAACAAAGTAAAATTTGACTGAAGTAAATGAAATTGATCATTGTGAAATATTCCCTGAGAATATAGATCACTGGGCATTGGGCAATAGACTAAATTATCTACTAACAAAACATTTAAAAAATGAAATACTCTCTCCGTCCCAATATAAAAGGCACATTTTCCTTTTCGGGCCGTCCCAATATAAAAGACACATTTCCCTTTTTGGCAAAACAGTGTCAAACAGTGTCCAAACAGTGTTCCTCCTAAAAATGTTTGAAAAAGCAAATGTGTTCTTTATATTGGGACGAAGGGAGTATATGTTTTAATAAGTTAAGGAAAATAATACGGAGTACTAAAAGATGAGAGTAAAAGTGGTTTCTCTTTATTTTGATAAAGGTAAGTACTCAGAGTACTTTTTGCAAGTCTCAACCACTGGGTTGACATAGGAACTAGGGCTGGGCAAACGGGTCTTGGAACCGCGGTCCGGTCCGGGTAATGGCGGTTTGGGTCCAAAATGGGCCGGTTCCATTTTGTTGCCATAAAACGGTCCGGGTAAGGCCGGGTAATTCTTTTTAAAGATCCGGGCCGGTTCCAAAATAAAAAAATACCGGATACTCGGCCCGGCCCGCTATATATATATATATATATATATATATATATATATATATATATAGAGGACTGCTCAGGTCCAGCCGGAGGGACGGGAGCAGCCGTCCGAACTTTACTGTTTGGGGCGGTTCCCGGTGGAATTTTTCGATGAAATTTTTTGAGCATGTTCCTCATCAAGTCTAGTTTATCCATACCAAATTTCAGCTCAAAATTCGACCGGGAAGGCAGTCAAATAAATTCTTGAAACTTACTGCACTTTATATATGCGCAGAATGTGCAGTAAGCTTCAAGAATTTATTTGACTGCCTTCCCGGTCGAATTTTGAGCTGAAATTTGGTATGGATAAACTAGACTTGATGAGGAACATGCTCAAAAAATTTCATCGAAAAATTCCACCGGGAACCGCCCCAAACAGTAAAGTTCGGACGGTCCCTCCCGTCCCTCCGGAGGGACCTGATCTTTTCTGTATATATATATATATATATATATATATATATATTGTATTTTAATTTATTAATACTTTTGTGATAATCGGTTTTGAAATAGTTTTGTTTTCCTTTGCTAGAAATAGGATTTTCAATTAAGTTGCAGTAACATCCTTTTGTTTTCAAATTATTGATTAAATTTTACATAAATTTCTTATTACTTTTTATTGTTATTGAATTATTCCTTTCTATGGAATTTAATTATTTGTTAAAAACGGTTTTGTAATATTTGTTTTTATAATATTGTTCTTAAAATATATAAATTGTGCTTACCACCAGGGGCGGATCTCTTCTATGCAAGGGTGTTCATGTGAACACCCAAAAGTAAAAAACCAATGGGAATATATATATATATATATATATATATATATATATACAAATCAGAGTAAAAATTTATTTATTAGTATTTTAAAGAGAAAATGTGTAATTTTGAACACCCAAATTGTAAACACTAGATCCTCCACTGCTTACCACCCCCCATGTATGCGTCAACTTTGGCTAATACTGAAAATTTAATAATAAACAAAACAATCACCTTTATATGTGATGTTAGACAACATGTTTAAATTCAAATGTTAGAAAATATGTATTTTGGATATGTTGTTGATTTTTGGAACTTCTTTACTTGTTTGGAACTTATATACATGAAATTATGGAGTATTGGACTTGTCACTTGTGTTACATGTGCACCACTATGTTGTAATTTTGAAACTTGCTAATGTACTATATTATTAATTATTGATTTTTGGAACTTCTTTTATAGAAACCGTAAAACTCGGACCGGACCGACCCGTTTCAAACGGGTCGGGTAAGGTTTGGTTCCTATTTTGAAAATTGAATACCCGGACCGGACTGTACAATGGAACCGGCGGTTCCATTTTATTTTGCATTACCCGCCCCGACTCGGCCCGTGCCCAGCCCTAATAGGAACTACCACTTTGTGAGTCCCCTACTCCCCCATATATCAGAGACTTGCCAGTCTCCTCCCTATTCCCCACCCGATTTCTAAGCGTCACTAGTAGGCATGGACCGGGCCCGTTCCGGTTCCGGGTCGGGCCCGGCCGGGCTTTGGATTTTTGGGGTGAAGCCTGGCCCCGGGCCAGTTCTTTAATTTTTTTTTTGTTTATCTTATTTATTCCAACCCCCACCCCCCAAACCCCTCGAAAACACCCAGCCCAGCCTAGCCCACCTAAACCCAGCCCAAACCCAAAAAAACAAATTAAAAAGCCCGGACCGGGCCCGAACCAGCCGGGCCGGTCCCCAAAAAACAAGTCCCGGACCCGCCCCCATAAACCCCTCTGGTCGGGCCTAGGCCTGGTACCGGTTTGCCGGGCCGGGCCTGCACAGTGGCGGGCCGGTCCGGTTCCCGGGCCAGTCGGACCGGACCCGGGCTAAGCCTAGTCACTAGATAGAAAAGACCATGAATGACAAATGAAAAAATGGTTACAGACATCCCTCACTAAATTGATAAAAAATACCTCTAGCGACCATGATGAATTGGCTAATAAAGCAATCTCAGCCAGTTGATTGATATCCACATTTCTGGGAAGGAACATGACAACTTTAGATGCAATTCTCATGCCAGCATTGAAGAGAAAATACCTGATAGATACCCAAAAAATAGATGAGCAACCGTTTCAAATGGTAGAAAAAATAAAGGTAACAAAAGTGGTAGTCTAGATTTTAACCTATTTCGTACCTGTATTTTGGAGGTATCGGTATCAGTTCCATACTAGAAAATTGACCTAAATAGGAGTAAAAACGTTTGGGAATTCCAAAATAGGACTGTCATATTTATAATCCCTAGATAGAAGTAATCATTACCATGTTTTGGCATTATCAGACTTCAAATATGGCAGTATTTTTCAAGTTTGAAAGTAACACCTCCTATTTAGAGATTAAAAACATGACAATTCTATTTTGGAATTTCGAAACGTTTTTACTCCTGTTTTGTTATCTTCTTTATACAAATATTTTTTAGGAATGAGCATACAGGTACCAACTCCTGAACTTGTACCGAATTTGCATCAATTCTTTTGTAAAATGTATCGTATTGGTGCCAAAACTATATGTTTTATGAATAGTATGGAGCTTTTTAGAAACACCCAAGTATATCTTGATTCTTGACTTTTTAACCACAAATGTAGCTACTGAAAAATATTGTTTATCATGGATAACTTTAAATAAATATTGTTAACCCCTTTGCATGTTTGTACCATTACTCTATGAAAATATTGTTTGGTATATCTTGATATTTATGGATATTTCAAAAATTATTTAACACTATGTAATTCTTAGAGTTTTAGTTATGTGTTTAAAATGTTTGAAATATCAATAAATATTGAAATATATATATCCATATTTTCATACATTAACAGCATTGCCATGCAAAGAGTAGTGGTTTGCAAAAACATAATTCAAGCATTTGGATATTATGAAAGCTTTCGTATATCTTTCCATATGAGCACACAAATATAGCTATAATTTTTTTTATTTTCAATATAGTTTGAAAATATTTTACTGCATACAATAGTGTTATATAGTCTGAATGTAGATAAACTTCACAAAAAAATGGTACCAATATGATACAGATAAAATAATTAGTGCCAATATGATACAAGTCATACAACCCACAAAGTATTGATACCAAATGTGTCAAAACTTCATAAAAGACATTTACAGCCAGTCTAGAAAACAAACCCATCATGCGGCTTCAGCATTGTTTTGATGTCAAATTTCTTAACCTTGGCATAATCAGGTCCTCCCCATGGTGGTGACATGTAGACTACATCTACCTGCAACAAAACCAACAAATAGAAGGATGAGACCTTTTCAATGCTAAAATACAGTGGCGCAGCTGTGAATATAGGGTCATCTAATGAAAACATGGTCCCAAAAAGTGCATTATTGCATATCACATTACCACCTACACATTACAAAAATCCATCCATATTTAAAAACGTGCATGACAGAAAAAGAGCAGTAAAGCTATTAAACAGAACGAATATAAAAAACAGAAAAAGAGCATCAGAGAAACTCTCCAAGATCACCAAAAGAACTCTCTAACAAGATGTCTCCCCCCAGTGGACAAATTTCTTAGAAGGTAAGACTACCTTTCTTCTCTAAAAGAGGGTTTATTTTAGTTAGTTTAATGGAGTCTATAATTAGGGTAAGAAATAAATAAATAAATTACATATCAATCAAAATGGCAAGTGTAATCCAGGAAATTGTGTTGAAGATGGATGGCCCATCATGAAAACGAAATACATGCTAAATTGCTAATAGAATTACCTAATTTTCTCACTGGTTTTGTTCCCCTTGTCCATGGTGTCTAATTATCTATGACATTCTGTATGGCAGAAGCACTGAAGCAAATATAAAAATCCCAATGTTTAAACTCTGAATCTATGTAGAAACAATAATCAAATAAAATGTAGTCAAGCAAGTAGTTATCCAGAATATATTTAATCAAATCTGTTACCGAAATGAACAAAGAAAATAAATACCTTCAATGTTGGAGCCAATATCAAGGAATCTCCTCTAATGAAGTCTATTTGGTCTCTAACTCCATATATGACTGCATTATGTTGTGCATAGTCAATTTTCTTTGGATCAATATCAATTGCAATTACATGTCTGCACCTGAAGAGGATTAGGAATGAAAGGGAATAATATTAGAAAATTTCATATAGCAAAATATAGTAACCATATCTAGAGGTTCATGCAGCAAGAAAATAGTAGAGTAAAAGTTTCTAATAACATGTGCAAGTCTTTGTCCTTGTTAAGTAAAAACTTAATAATAATATTTAAAAAACTAAACTATTCAGTAGTTCAGTACTATTAGGTAATGAAGATGATAGAGCACAGATGTGCTCTTTTAACTCACAGCAATGTGATGTCGAAGGGACTTCATCATACGGGTAAATTTAAACTTTCAAAGAAAACAAAAAAATGGCAAGAATGAGAGACATAAATACATAATACATAGCATTATGAATAACGAATACAATATTTTAATTTCATCAATAAAAAAAAGTGCATCAGCAATTTCATCAATTTAAAAAGTGCAGCCACTGTTGTTAAAAACACTGTCTAGCCCAGATTAAGTAGTGCCTAGTCATTTAACTCGCCTGGGCCTCTTAATCTGCTATACAGAGGGCCGTCTAATACTTTTTCCAACATTTTCTAAAACAAGACAAACACACTTAGCCAGAATAGAAAATGAGATCCAATATTTAGTGCAATTTATCTTCAGAATTCAGATTGCTAGAGTAAAAATATAAGGTGCTAAAAACAATATTAATGCAGCTCGTAGCATTAGAAGCAAATATATAATTTCAGTGTGACACTGAGAGTCTTTATCTTTTCCACACATCCAGATTTGGAATGATAGCATCAATGTGGATTGTTGAAAAAAATTGTCTTTAAACTATAGGAAGATAATAACAGAAATTGCTCACTGGTGTGCAAACTGGATAGCGTTTCCACCAACTCCAGTGAATAAATCAACTACAGTACCACCGGCACAACGTTGAGCATGATGCTTTGCTAAGGACTCTGGAGTAACAGAGAACCATCCTTCTTCATCCATTTGTATACCTTCATCATACTTTGTAAATAAACTGTACCTTTGACACCAGTATTTACTCAAACCACGATTTAGGCCTTCATTTATCAATGGGGTATGGAACTCTGTGGGAAAAAAAACAGAATGATTAATGAGATGTAATGCATTCTGCTTGTAGCCAGAATGATTAAAAGAGATCCGAACAAATACCTCCATTTTGTATGGATAGTTTCTTTTTGGATTTTGCTCTCCTAGATTTTCTTTTCTTTTTCTCGGGACTGGTATGACAGATAGTTTCAGTAACAAGTTCATCTTCAACTGAAGCATGAATCTGTTGATCTAGTAATTTATCATCACCTATGTATTCCTCTGATAAGTCACACATAAGTTGCGGATGACAAAATATGGGTTGATCAGCAGATTCTTCAAAACCAGTAAAAGTGACATCCATGTCGGCTATCTCCTTCTTTGCTTCTGTTGGTTTATCACTGATATTAATATTAATATACACTAGCTCTTCCATTCCTGGAGGTGGGTCCCATGTACATTCTTGTGTAAGAGAATTATGGAAGTAGTTTCTTGAGTAGAAGTCATCCCAATAAACCTCCCAATGACCAAAATCACTTCTAGCATCATGGTCAATTGTAAAGGGGGGCTTCAAACATTTAAAGTCGTCCATATGATCTCCTTTAGGGTCCTTCCCATCATATGTAGTGCTAACTATTCCATCTAAAATCGAATTTTCAAGAGCTCCAATATCTTCTCTTAAGAAAATTTCATTATCATCCTTTAATAAGAGTTCATGATGCGTATATTTAGAATTCAATTCTTGGTCACTTCCAGGAACGGTGGTGATAGGGTCATCAATTGTAGAGCTAGCACTAGATGACATCGGGCTGATTGAATCTTTCGCTACATCAGGGAGATGACCAACTTCTTCAACACCAACTGCAGGATCAAAGTTCGGCAATTCACTCTTTCGTCCTATTAACAAGGAAGACAATGACTCACTTGCTTGACATGGAATTTCAGAAGAAGCATTCTCACCCACCTCTTCTAAAGGCCCTTGCACATCTTCCTGATTTGGGTTGCGTTCGTGGAGTACATCCTTAAGCTTGTTTTTTCTCATTCCTCCAACTATTCCCCTCCTCTGTGGGTACAAAAACAGTCACAAGGTTAAATGAATTGAAAATCGAATCTAGATAGATCAAGAAATATCCTTAACATCTAACCTATTGCTGTCCATTACATGCACTACTCACAGTGGAAGGAAAAAAACAGTGAAAGTTGGCCCAACTTAATATGGTTTCTATTACAAGGGAGTATTTTTAGGATTTTCATCATGTTTCAAGCAAATTTCCTGCACAAGATTAGTCACCATAATTTATTATGGAATTCCTTGTACGAAAAGTTTTGCTCCACTGCAGTGCAAAGGATATTTTATTTCGAGAGACCAAGTAACATAACAATGTCCTGACCTTCAAATTCACTCACATACTTCCCATGTTCACAATTCCTAGCAGGATTTATTAAAACCAAATAGAGAAAATTCTGAAACAAGCATCACAGTGAACCTAAATGTCTGAAGAAAGAACGCATATAAAAAACTATTGCATGAGATGATACCTCCTTAGTGCGAAATGACATAGGGAGTCCCATTCCACTCATCAACTTGGCAAGCACCACTTCTTCTGGTAAGAAATGAAGCTCTGAATTAATTGAATCAGGAGCATCTTCAGTGATGGTTCTCTATGCAAAAAAAAGGAATGGGTCAATTAAAATAGACAGCTAAAATTCACCAATTGCTTTCATTTCGTGCAATCAGGAACAGATTGAAGGGATGCTCAGGGGTGGTGGTCACAACAAATCTATCTTAATATAATAAGAAAAGGTTTCTTGGGACGCAAGTTCCCGCCAAAAAGCAATGAATCATTTCTTTAGTGTGAATCCTCTTGGTTTCGTATAGTTTTCTCACAGAATATTCTCGAAAAAGCTTTTCTCACGTGGATATATAGTTAATGTTGTATAACATATTTCTAGGTTTCGATTCTCAGTGCTGTATAATCTTTTCGTATTCCACCAGTAATAAACACTAATTTTTTTCCCAGAAATAATGATCTGAAGACGAATGGTTAGGAAGTTTCCACAAACCTAAGCACTACATATAATTTACGTAGTATATGTGAATGGCGTATGGGTTAGTTTAATGTTACAGGCCAATGACCGTTTTATGCAGTTTTTTAGTTTAAAAGCAAACGGACCAATATTGTACTTTTACTAGACTAGATAGATTAATAAAAATTCTATTCCTAAATAATTTTAATTTTTTTAGGCCCGTAGTATACCTTTAATTTTGGCTAATGAGATTTTCAGGACAAAGTCAGAAAACTTGACTATTTCATTTTTTCGATTTTAAAAAAAGTTTTTACCAAAGGTACTTTCATCATTCCTAATGGTCTGGCTCTATCCAATATAAAATTTTGGTCCGTGAACATGTTAAGCATCAACTAATCAGTGATAATCTGCATTTGAATATCTAGATTTGAAGTGTCGAGCTCAATTTGAAGGGGAAAATAACTTCCATAAGACCATGCACGAGGCATCTTAATATTCTCTAAGCATTTCTCCGGATTTGAACTCTCATGATTTAGATGATGATAGTGATTCATCGAAAAGTTTTTTGTAATATAAATTTAGATTTACTTTTAATCTAAAAAAATTATAAATACTTTGTTAAAGTATTGATATTGAAATCATGCTTATACTTTATAAATGTATAATATTTGGATGTAAGAGATCCAATATATTGTGTTGTGTACTACAGAGTACTATGTTGCGGTGCACTTCATCTAAACATAGATCATTCTATGGATTCGTGCAATGGAACAAGGCTTATCATAAGAAAGCTTGGTGATCATATTTTAGAAGTATATGGGTCAACAAGTGCTAATTCCAAGGTTCTAATTAACTTCATCTTAAGTGAGACTTCCTTTAAAGTTTCAGTGAAGATAATATGGGTCAACATGTGCTAATGACATGATTTTGTTTGTTGTCCCTAAAGTGGTCATTGTAAAGGTTTTGATGTATAATTTTGGATTTCAATATTTTCATTTAATTAATACAAGATTCTTTATTTCGGCCGTGCATCGCACGGGTGAGAATACTAGTTTTACCATACATACGAACTCTCCCCTTCCTGAGTATATAAATGCTCTTTCATCATTCATTATAAAAAACATTATATTCAAATTTTCAAACTTACATGACAGTTTTTGTAATTATTTTGAAACAAAATAAATTCAATATCTTACAGTTCTTACAACTTCTTCAAGAACAACAACAACAATGTTACCCCCAGTGCAGCAAAGGCCCTCACCTATGGTAAGTTAAAAGACTGTTTCCGGATTACCCATGATGAAAATCGCGACGAAAATTGCATGGACTGACTGGTGCTTCATAAAAATAGTGAGCCATTTTGTTTTATTCCATCATATTTCCAAGCAAAAAAATAGTGAGCATTAGGCTCCAAAGTAAAATAGTAGTATTACCCCTCATTCTATATAATTGCAACGTTTTCAATGTGCTGTTTTAAATTATGCAATTAACACCATAAATTTACGTTTTTGAAATAAATAATACATGACCAAGGTGTTAAAATGACTTTTTATATAAAGTTTGGGGTATTTAAATTACATATGAAAGTTTGGGGTGTTTATCTCACACCCCTTCAAAGTTTTGGGTATTTTAATTATTTTTCCCTTTTTCTTATAATAAAGCTAGAATTTTGCTTTCAAATAGCTGGTTCTGTTTAACTGTACGTCTGTAAGCATGTTATGGTTAAAATTTGTAAAAAGGGAGGTGTTTAAAACTGTAAACTGTTTTTCGCTTTTTCTACATATGTTACCAAAATAATACACCAATAAATACTTTTCTATCCAACACTACCAACTTTCACTATAACCTCTAAAAGCAATCACTTTTCACTAGCACAAACAAATGTAAATATCACCTAAGTAACACTAAAGATACAATTAAACCTCTGTAAATGCTTAACCTCAGCCCGGAGATTTTATTCGCTGAGCATTGTTATTTATTGAATGATAAATGTATACATTATCGAATTATAGATGGATCAACATTTAATAGTTCAGGGATTTTGAATATGATAAGTAAAATCAAAAGGAACTCAACCAAGGATTCAAGATATTACTTGATAGTCTTGATCCAAAGAAGCTCGAATATAATTGTGAAACTTAATCTGTCTGGATAGAGAACAAAAAGGTTCATTCTTTTGGCTATGAGAGAGACGATGGATGCCTAATTAACACTTCAGTAGACATCCCAGAAGCTGTGCTTGAACTACAAGAATTAATGTATAGGTTTCATTTTGATTTAGGTGAAAACGAAAAACAAGAAAATTTAATTCACTTATCATAATGGGTTCTTTTAGACATAAATCTCAATTTCGTACTTTGAATCCGTCCTTGCAGCAATCAGCTCTAACCCCCATCGAAATAAGTAGAGAAACATAAACCTAAAATCGTAATATAGCTTACCGAAGCTTCCGTAGAAGGTGAGCATAAGCGAACATCATCCACAGTATTATCCCTGCAAGTGAAGATATTTATTTAGCTCTAATAATTCTGGGGGCTTGGGATAAACCATTTTAAAATAAAAGTGCCAGTTCATATGGAGAAATTGTAGATTAAACGTACGAGAGATAAACTTCAGTGAGCTTAAACAAAGATCCGAGAGCTGTAATAGAGGGCGCTTCGGCTTCAAGCGCCGAGCTTTCCGTCATCCCTGTGCAATTTCTTTGAGAGCGAGAAACCGCGCTGGACTAGAGAAAAGTTGGGGCTCGAACTAGAAGCGGAGTACCAGGGATGCAATCAGACATGTAAAGAGACCATACATGTACCAGACGTGTTCAGACCACATCAAACTAGACCGGATCAGACCAGACCAAAACAGCAAATTTCAGTTCAAAAGAAAACATCCTAAGGGGGTGTTTGGATCTGATTCTCAAAACTGATTCTACTCCTTCAGAGAGCAGAAGCAGAAGCTGGAGTGTTTGGATGAAATTCCAGAAGCACTTCTGGTGCTCTAATTTACTCTCAGAATCAGTTTTTTTAGAAGCTAGGGGGTACCAGCTTCTGAAAACTGATTCTGATTCTGCTTCTGCTTTAAAAAAGAAGCAGAAGCAGAATCAGTTCCAAACACCCCCTAATACAACATAAATGTTAGGGGTACACAACTTGTATACAAAATATTGGTCACAGATAATTGGAATGAAGTTGGATGTGAGCACACTGACGGCGTGTCATGATGGTCCCGGATAGGGTAAAAGTCTAGAGGGGGTGAATAGAATTTTAAATCCATTTTGATTTTACAAAGTTTTCCCTCTAGAAGAGTTAATCTGTAATCTTTTGAGAGATTAATAGATGCACAGCGGAAGTCTTTACCCTGAGTGTTTAATCACTTTCTGACTTGGAGAAGTTTGGACTTAAATAGCTAGCAGTTGGCTTGGCAGTTGGCTTAGCAGTGGGCTAGGTAGCAGGGAACTGCTGAGGCAACTGCTAGATAGATATGGACTTTATGACGAAGTTGATGATAGAATCTTGTTTAGAATGAGGAGGGCTGTCTGAGAAAATGCTTTAGTAAGTGTAAGGTCAAATTTTGTTGGAGCAGAGGTCTCAGCGGTTGGGTGGTACTGAGGGAACTGCTGAGCCACCAGCTTAGGTTATAAGCAGTTTTTCAGAGATCCGTTTGAGCAAAACTTCTTGTTGATGATATTGTAAGTTTTGATGTTTGAAATCTTCAAAGAAAATGTGTGAGCAGAGGGCTCAGCAGTTGGGTGGTCCCCAGGGCACTGCTGAGGCACCTGCTATACTTAGAAAGTGAAGATAGTCTTTTGAGTGAAGATAGTCTCAAAGAAGGTAAGTTATTAAGCAGTAGGATAAGCAGTTGGGTCGTTTAAGACAACTGCTTAGGATTCTGCTGGCAAACTTCGATCTTTTTGTGAGAGGTGCTAAGTGTGTGCTTTGTTGAATGAAAGTGAATCAACACACAGTGTATCCTGGTTCAGAGATGGTGTAATCCTGCTACGTCCAGTCACACCCTCTTTCAGATGGATTTCCACTAAAGTATTAAGCCCAATACACTTAGTGTCAATCTAGCCTTTACAACACTTGGGCCTAGATTGAAGGTTTTTCACAGTGAGTATAACACCACTCAAAGTTACTCAGTCCTTAGACTTTTCTCTAATGACCCAGTGGGGATCAAAAGGTACTCTATCCATCTAACCACACTATAGGATCCGAACAACTGTTCTCCTAAGTGTTTACAACAATTCTTGAAATATTACACGAAAGTTCTAACATCCAACTAGAAACTAAACTTCTCGGATTTTTCAATGAGTATGTGTAGCTAGAAAGTTTAGTGAAGCATGAGTCCAAGCAGAGAGAAAAGTTAGACGGACACTTTCTCTTTTGCTAGATATCTCTTGAATGCTTAGAGTGATTGCTCTACTTAGAAGGCTCAAAAACTTGGTGTTGAGGTTTATTCCTTCAACCCTTGGACCCAACACGTAAGCCCAAAGATTTCGAGTGGAGTGAGTGTATGATATCTAACCCAACAAGCAGATGATATGAACTATAGAGAACAAGAAGTAGCAAGTAAATGGTTCGGTATTATTATCTCTTAATAACTCCCTAATACAATACTTCTTGCTAAGGGCTCCGTCGGCCGTTCGTCTTACAAGGCAGTAGAAGTGCTGCGAGTAAGGATGCTATAGCTAGTGCTAAGAATAGAAAGTTGCCAACCCCTTACAATGAAATAAATGCTTCTATTTATACCCGCCAATGGGCAGGTGGCTGTAGTGACGTGGCAGCCTGTGGACCGCTGGTGTCCCAACTACCAAATCTTTAGCATTAAATGCACTTCCCGCCAGAATCTAGGTTTCCCGCCGGATTAGTGGGGACGTTCATCAACCCGGGAAGTGAGTTGGATTGCTCCAAGTGTACCCTTGAGAGATATCGGCTGTTCGTCTCCTGGCCTTGGATGGTATTCGTCATGCGGACTGGGTTTCCCCGATGACTACAGGCTTGTAGTGGGGACGTTCGTCGCCATCCCTGGTGGCCCGTGGTTCTGCTCCTTGTCCCTGCATATACGTTCGTCGGGATGAGCTGCTGGGCCTGAGTCCCCCAACACCAGACGTTCGTCCATCCTCAGGGAACATGGGCCCGTGGGTTGGCCTAGTGTTCTAACTGGATGTTCGTCTAGCAAAATGGGTTAGTGGGCCGGACCTCGGCTTGGGCCCTTAACCCAACACAAGTCCCCCACTTCTGATGTTCTGAGCATGCGCAGGACATAAGGAAGTATGAACCTCCCCGAAGTGGACGTCCGTATCTTGGTACTTGTGTTTATTGCACCTGGTGGAAGCGTGCGTTCGTGGTCATGGTGCTTGACAGCCGTTGACGGTCCAGGAAACGAGGTGACGGCTGATGTTGCGGCGGCGCATTTTCCCGAGGAAGTGTCATCATTACGTTTCCATCCCACGCACAGCGCGTGGGCCGGAATACGCTCCTTGCCACGTGTCAGCCCCTCATTCGTTTCTTCATCGGTGTTTCTCCTATAAATGCTGGGTTTTCCCTCTGAATTAGGGTTCCCAATTTCTGCTTTCTTGCTCTCGATTTTCTGCAGCTCTTCAAGTTTCCTGAATCCAAGCTCGGCTAACTCCTTGCTAAGGTAATTTCCACCCCCTGCTTCTTTCCTTTGTCTTGAATTCTTGCCGAGATGGTTTCGATGGAGATCTCATCGAGTTCTGGTTCGGGTTCATCGGGTTCTTCTTCGGGTTCATCGGGTTCTTCTTCGGGCTCCTCCTCTGACTCCGGTTCACGCTCTTCGGGTGAGACTAGCACTTCCGGGAGTTCCGGTTCAGCCTCTACCGTGGGAACGGTCCAGGCCGGGGATGCCCAAGATGTGGTTGCTGTGGTGGTTCCTGGTGAAGAAGGTGCCGACTTGGGGGGGCAAGGGAATATGGCCCTCGATGTTGTGGATCCTGTGGCTGAAGCCGGGGAACAGGAGCCCGCTGGTGAGGACGAGCGTCCAGACGGGTATGACTCTGGGGTTGAGGCTCAGGATGGCTCCGACATCGAAGTATTCGAACTTGGGCTGAAGATAGATGTGGAGAGGCATCTGTGCCCGATCAAGAATGTCTTGTGCCATGAGCAGATCTTCTCGCCGGTGGCCCTCAACAAACTGAAGGTGTTCTTCCCCCCTCCGTCCGTATACAGCCTACGTGGTGCAACCCACGTGATGAGGAGACGCCCAGGGATGATTATGGTGCTTCTGGATTCCATCGAGGCTGGGCTGCGCTTCCCTCTTCATCCGTTCTTCGTGGAATTCTTCTGTTGTTACCAGATAGCCCCCGCTCAACTCATGCCGAATTCCTATCGGTGGCTCTCCGCCTTCCTAGTCCGTTGCAAGGACCACGGGGTCACCGCCACTCTGGACTTGTTCCATTATTTCTACCGGCTCACCCCCCAAAATTCTGACGGCTTCCTGAGCATTGCTGCTCGTCCGAAACGGAGGTTGTTCAGCGGAGCACCGAGCTCCATCCACGACTGGAAGAATCGGTTTTTCTTCGTGCGGTACGCGGATGCTCGTCTGCCGTTGCGTTGGAATGGCTATCCGCCCAAGATTGGATCTCCGGAGCTGACCAACGATCTGCAGGAGGACATCAAAAAGATCTCGACGGGCGGCATCCGCCCCTTAGACGACTTCTTAACCTTCGAGGCGCTCGCCGCGGCAGGAATAGGTACCGCCCATGCTCTTGGACATCTCCCCTTCTACGCTCGTCTCGGGGTATTGGGCGGTCCTCTCCTCCGAGGTGATTTTTTACTGACGTTCGTCCATCTAACCCATTTCCTTTGTCTTTTTCAGGTCTTCCCCCAACCCAGGAGCAGATGAATCACGAAAAACTCCTCAAGAATCGGAAGGGGAAGGGCGCCGCGGCCGACGCTGCCCTTGCCAAGGCCAAAACCGTCCAGGCAGCTGACTCCAACTCTTCCGCCTCCCAGGCCGATCGTCGCACCGTGGAGGCGGAGCAGCACCTCATTGCCACGGTGTTGGCACAAGGGTCCCAGGCCCCAGTCCTTGATTCTGGCGTCCCCGAGGTTGTGGCGCCCCTGCAGGCCGTCCATCCCCAGGAGGGGGAGAAAGCGGACAAAAAGTCCAAAAGGCCCAGGGGAACTGGTTCTTCGGCCCTTGAAGGGCAAGGGGTGATCCTCCCCTCTCTCGGACGTCCGGCGCATGACGTTTGGCAGGAGGTTGCCTCTCTGGCCGGCGTGGAGATGCCTCCCCGCACGTCTTCGGAAGCCTCCAATGCGGCCCTGGCCGCCGCTCTTCAGGTAAGATCTCGCTCCGCGCGTGTTGCCTGATCACTTTTATTCTAATGTTTTGAAGTCTCACCTCCCGCATCCGATTTGTAGGTCGGGCTCTCCGTTCTGCAGTCTGAGGCTGCCCGAGATGCCGAGGTCCTCCAGGCGAAGACCAAGGCAGATGCTGCTCTGAAGAAGGCGAGAGAGGCCGCTCGTCTTCAGGAAAAGGAGCTTGCGGCCAAGGATAAAGAATTGCAGGCCGCCCTGAAGGCAGCTCGTGAGTCCTCCGCGAAGCTCGCGGTCCTCGAGAAGGCCGGGTTCAAGCTCGTCCCAGCTCTCCCTGCCCCCAAAGACGAAAACCCTGAATGGCTCGTCGACGATTCTGGGTACCACAACTCCGGGGCCTTCATGATTGCCGCCCAGAGGTACCTTGGGGGCGCCTTTGGTGATGTCTTCGCTGCCGAGCTGCAAAAGCAGGCGCCCAAGGACCGCCTCAAATTCGGGGTCCGAATCCTGGAGAGTGCGCCCCTGGCCGAGAAGTTCCTGTATGATGTCGGGGATAGCTCCTTCGTCATTGGCTTCAACGAGGGGGTGAAAGCCACATTGCCGGTCTTTACCGCTCTTCAGGGCCCCCGATTTGATCTGGCCGAGCATACCTCAGACCCAGAGCTGATCCGGGCCGTGGGCAAGCTGAGACGGGACGCCCGGCGGGAGGAGGCCAGGGCCAGGGGGGAGGTCCCAGAGCCCCCGTCCCCCGAGCCCGAACCTGAGGAGGAAGAGGAAACCATCCCTGGGGGATCCCGGCCCATTTCTCCAAATTTTGTGTAGTGTAGCTCGTAGTTTATTTGTTTTGATCCTGTACTTATCCGGCCAGTAGAGCCGAAGAATATACAACTCTTTTTTGCCTTATCATTGTCTCTACGCTCGTGAACTCTTTTTATCTCCTTTCTTCGTTGGTAGTTTTTCGTTTTTCCTCGGGGATGTTCATGTCCATAACTTTCCTCGGGATACGAACGTATGCCTGAGAGCACCCCACATATATTCCATCCCCAAATCCGTTCGTCAGAAGGAAGACGTGCGAAGATGCGGCAGTTCTTTCGAATCAGTTGGTGAAGACGCCCGTCTCTTGGCTGTTTGCGTAACCGTCCGTGGGGTCGCTCACGTCCACACTCCATTCCTGTTCCTCGATCCATCGGGGTATGAGCGTATGCTTTGGGAGCATCACATATGTAAACCACTCCCCAAGATGCGCGGGTTGCGGCCGTAACCCCCCGGGCCAGAGTTGGCGAAGACGCTCGTCGGATGCGTCTGTGCTTAATGGGGGAGATCGCCGCTTCCGGAGTAGCGTACCCTTTTGCGCCTGCGCTTAAGCCAGGTACCCGTCTCGGACGTGCGTCTGATGTGAACATGGGACCTTCAGGCACACACATACGTCTTCCTGTGAATTTGGCTTGCAGGTTCGTCCTCTGTTTGCCCCTTCGGGGGACGTTCGTGGCATCAAGCCAGATTAATTCGCAGTGACTGTGAGGTGATAACATCGAGGAGCCTTCAATACCGCGGTGGGTACCGGTATCCGGATGCCACGTGTTCCACCGTGATTGGCGCAGCCTCGCGGTGCTGCCTATAAGTACCCAAGGCCTTGTGAAACCTCCATTTGCTCCATTTCTCGCTCTTGTGCTGCACAATCATTTCCTCTCTCTAGCTTCCTTTGGTATCGCTTCCGACTTCAGCATCTGTAGGTACCGAACGTCGTCATGTCTCTGTCCATATCAGGGTCCCAAACTATTGATAGGTTTGACGATGGGTGCTCCTCTGGTGATGACCTAGAGTTCTATGAGCGGGGTATGCCACCGTGGCCCCCCCGTCATCACCTGAATTTCTCTTGCGTTCGTCGCCAGCGCCAGCGTCTCTTGAACGCCGATCGTCGGTTGATAAGCCAATGGTTCCTTCCCCCAAGGGGTTACGACGATCGGATTCTGCGCAACCCAATGCGCCATTTGCCCGGCTACGTGGTGGTCCACTTGGACTCTGTCATAGCCGGCCTCCTGTTTCCCCTCCACAGCTTCCACATAGAGCTTTTTAGGGACCTCCGGGTGACACCCGCTCAGTTCGTCCCTGCTGCTTATAGGATTATCGCGGGTTTTATAATTAGATGTCACAGCGTTGACGTGACCCCCACCGTGGACCTGCTGCAACATTTCTTCCGGCTATCTCCTTTCGGACGTACGGGGTATTTAACCCTGATCGCGCGTCCGTCCATGGTCCTGTTTTCTAACAATGCCGGGAATCCGGACGGCTGGGAGGAGCGGTTCTTCCTTGCCGAAGTGGGCTCCCCGATGCCATTCTCCGATAGGTGGAACGCCTATCCGGTGAAGTCCATCCCGCCGCCCATGACGGATGAGGAGCTCGGCTATGCCAAGCGCATAGCTGGTCTTGGCGTTCAGAACCTCCGGTCGCTGGTGGCCGAGCCTTTCAAGGCCCGGGCCGGGCTAGGTGCGTCTATTTGTACTTGCATTGTCCTGTCATCTTCTAGTTGTTACGATTCTGAACGTCTTGATTTTCTTCCTGCAGGAGTATTCCCAACTATATCATCCATGGGGCGCAATCATATTACTTCGCATGCCCGTGGCCGCGACAACAGGCATGAGGATAAGGGCAGGAAGCCGCTCGTCCCCAAAATTGAGCCTCGGACGAGCAGGAGGCGGTCAGATGACGCACCAGAGGACGGGGCTTCGAAGAGGCTCCGCATTGATGGTACCGCCTCCAAAGCCATCATAGTGGCTGATGACTCCGACGGTGAGCCGGGGAGTCCCCTGAAGCGGAGGCCCTCCTCCCGGAACAAGCCCCCTGTCTCCCCTCCGGCCAATTCTGAGGTCCGTCGACTTAGGGATGAAGATGTCCCTGCTTCCAAGGGTTCTGACGATGCTCGTCCCCCTTCGCCCCCAGAAACCAACGGGTCCTCCCTTGGCCTTATCGAATTCTCGGGGGTTGGCCCTCGTAAGGAATCGATGATGCTCTTCGGCCAGACCGCATCTTCAATCTGGTGTGGCCTTAACCTCAAGGTCCCCCAGGATTTCGCCGCCCAGGAAGCTCCTGAGGATCTCCTGGAGTGTGGGCAGAGCACTCTTGACAAGGCCGGGTTATATTTCCACCGGGCTCGGATGGCCTTTGAGAGTCAAGGCAGGGAAATGGCCCGGGTGCGGGCTGAATGCGACGCCCTTCTGAAGAATGCCAAAGGCAGGGCTGGGACGCTCCAAGAGAAGGCTGACGCCTATGATAAGCTCGTCCAGGAGAACGCTTCCCAGAAGGAACTCCTTCGGAAGCAGGAGGCCGAGCTTGTAGATCTTCGCAGCCGGCTGTGGGCTGTGGAACAGGCTAAGGTGGGGATCCGCCGTACGGGTGTGGATAATCATGTCCCCATCTATGAAGCCGATGTTTCGAAGATCAAGGAGTCTGGTTCCATCGAGTTCCAGAAGTCCAAAGCCTACACCGGTGCCATCCAGACCATGGCCAGGAAATTCCTTCCGAGGTTCGTCGGCGAGTTCTTGGCCACCTGCCCGGACCCTTATCTAGATGGTATCAAGCTGCTTCAGGCCACCCCCACTGGGGAGCGCTTCCTTGATGATCTTGCCGACGATACTTATCTCAAGGGTATGGTCGGCCTTGTGGCAGAGAACCTTCCTGTCTTTGAGCGTCACTTTGGGGCCCCTTTTGATCCTGCGGCAGCTGGCTTTGATTCCCTGATGGTGGACGCCCATAAGGGGGCCCTTGAACTGCTGAGGGAGCGTAAGGAGCGCGAAGAAGCTGAGGCCAGGGAAAAAACCAGGCAGGTCCCCTTTTCGGCCCCAACTCCTGACGCCGGCCAAACTTAACTCTCCGCTCATAGTCTGTACTTCACAATTATTTACACTGTAATTTTCATTACACATTGTACTTTCCGGTCATCAGTGCCGAAGAATAAAAATCATTATTTGCTCCATGTCTCCGTATCTCTCTTTTTTTTTTTTTTTTTTTTTTTTTTTTTTTTTTTTTTTTTTTTTTTTTTTTTTTTTTTTTTTTTTTTTTTTTTTTTTTTTTTTTTTTTTTTTTTGGAGTCTTTTCATCAGTCTTTGTCCTTCTCTAGCTTCGTGGGTACTTGTCTCCTGGTTTCGTAGGAGACGTTCGCCATCCCCGCCTCGAGAAAGAGCAGGTTTATCCACGTCGGGATTCCCTATCTCCATTCGTCCCCAGCCGCGAACTACTAGCCTTCTGGCTTCGCAGAAGGCTTTCGTCACGCGCTCATCAGGGGGAAGAACTAGGCTTCGTTCGTCCTTGTCGTGGTCCTACTAATCTTCTTTCCTCGAAGAAGACGTTCGGTCATCCAACGATCGCAAGGAGGTCACTGGTTTATCCACGTCGGGATTCCCTGCTTCGTCGCCCCATATCCGTGGCCCTACTAACCTTCTGCTTCGGCAGAAAGGTGTTCACCGGCCTACGGGCCATGGGGGAACTGGTTTATCCTGCCGAGGTTCCCTTTGGTACGTCCAGCCCCCCCCACGTTCCTACTGACCTCCGCGTCGGGAGACGTTCGTCACGTGGTGAAGGAAGATCAGGCATACCTCGTCAAGACTCCCTCTCTCCTAGGAGCTTCTTTCTCCCCTTCTCCTCTCTCTCTTTTTTTTTTTTTTTTTTTTTTTTTTTTTTTTTTTTTTTTTTTTTTTTTTTTTTTTTTTTTTTTTTTTTTTTTTGAGGAGGAAATCATTTCAACAGCACTTCGGCTTTTAATCTCCCTGTAGGAAGTGAAGAACAGAAATAATCCTTTTAATATAGAGATGACGATAGGTGGTGTTACATGGTACTTCGACCAAAATATTACAACGATCTATCTCTAATTATTGGTAGAACTTCTTCAAGTGTTCGACATTCCAAATTCCAGCGTGGTTCCCCTCCAATGTGTGGAGAAGGAACGTCCCCTGGTTGTATCTTCTCATGACCCTGTACGGCCCCTCCCAGTTTTTGGCCATTTTGCCTCCTTCGAGCGGCCTGCTCTTCTCCCTTTTTCTGAGTACGAGGTCCCCTGCTTCAATCTCGCGGATCTTCACCGCCTTGTTGAAGTATCTTTGGGTGGCTCGGTGATATTCCTCCATGCGACGAGCTGCTAGGTCTCTTCGCTCCTCAATGAAATGGAGTTCCGCCCGTAGGTTTGCCTCGTTGTCTTTTGGTTGGAAGTGTTTCGTGCGATGCGTGGGCACCAGCACCTCTGTTGGTACTTTGGCCTGGAATCCGTACGCCAAAGCAAAAGGTGTCTCGCCGGTTGCCGTCCGTGGGGTTGTTCTGTACGTCCAGAGCACGTAATTGAGCTGCTCCGGCCAGGTGGATGCGTAATCTTCCAATTTCTTTTTAATTCCATCCATGATGGTCCTGTTCATGTTTTCCACCTGGCCGTTGGCCTGCGGGTAGGCCACCGAGGCCTTGGAGTGCCTGATGCCCCACTTCGCCAGGTATGCCTCAAATCCTCTGCCGACGAACTGCCGGCCATTGTCGGTGATGACCTGTTCTGGAATCCCAAAGCGGCATATAATACTCTGCCAGAGGAACCTCTGACATTGATATTCGGTGATGGAGGCCAGCGGCTCGGCTTCTACCCACTTGGTGAAGTAGTCAATCGCCACAATAACAAACTTCCTTCCGCCGGTCGTCGTCGGGAGAGGACCCAGTAGATCTATGCCCCATCTGGCGAAGGGTAATGCAATCGTCATCGGGGTGTAGAAGCTTGCCGGTCGACCGGGGACAGGGGCATATTGCTGACATACCGCACACCTCCGAGTGTGGTTGAAGCAGTCCTGCTGGATGGTCGGCCAGTAATACCCCTGCAAGATGATCTTCCGAGCCAAAGTACGAGGGCCTTGGTGACTGGAACAGATGCCTTCATGTATCTCCTCAATGACAGCCGCTGCCAAGCTCGGTGGGAGGCACCTCAAGTATGGCCCTCCGAACGTCTTCTTGTAGAGCTGCCCATCAATGAGCTCGAAGTTGGGGGCCCTCCTCTTTATCCATGCTGCTCGTCCGGTGCTGCCATCATCCTCAGGCTCGGGGAGCGTCCCATCCCTGAGGTAGTCTGCGATCTCCTTCGACCAATTAGGTTCGGCGATGGAGATGGCTTCTACCCGGATGACGTCCGTCGCCGGTGTCAGGAGCGTCTCCTGCCTGACGAAGCCCTTGATGTGCCGGGGGATGCTCGTTGTGGGGTCATCGCTTGGGGGGTTGCCTAGCTTGGATAATATATCAGCCTCGGCGTTCTCCACCCGCGATACCTGCTCAATTATCACCTGTTCGAACTGCGCGGTTTGTTCCTCCGCGAGCTCCTTGTAGATCTTCATCCTTTCTTCCCTGGTTTCGGCCGTCCCATTCATCTGGGTTACCACCAGTTGACTGTCCATCCTTACCTTGAGACGAGCTGCGCCGAGTGCCTTTGCACACTTCAGTCCCGCAATTAGCGCCTCGTATTCAGCCTCGTTATTGGTGACTTTGAATTCAAACTTCATGGAGTAGTAGGCCTTGAAACCTTCAGGTGAGGTAATCACCGCTCCCCCGCCACAACCCTTCGCACTCGAGGCCCCATCAGTGTACATTTCCCACCAGCTGTTGAAATCATTGTCGCCTTGGGGATCGTCCTCGGTGCGCGCAGTGCATTCGGCAATGAAGTCTGCCAGCGTCTGGCCCTTGATCGTCGGCCTTGGTTTGAACTCAATGTTGTATTGGCCGATCATCAGGGACCATTTGGTTATCCTCCCGCTGGCCATGGGGTTCCGGAGGATCGTGGCGAGAGGCTGTGTCGTGTATACGATCACTGGGTGTGCCTGGAAGTACGGGGCCAGGCGTTTGATAGATGCTATCAAGGCGAGGATCGTCTTCTCCATCAGCGTGTATCTGGTCTCCGGACCATTCAGCGCCTTGCTCACGAAATAGATTGGCCGCTGAACGCCCTCCGCCTCCTTAAGTAGCACAGCACTCACAGCCAAGTCTGCCACTGCCAAGTACATGTATAGTTGTTCCCCGGGGTCCGCCTTGGTGAGGACGAGCGGAGAGGAGAGGTATATTTTGAACTCCTCGAAGGCGGCTTGGCACTCTGGGGTCCACTCGAAGGGGTTTGCCTTCTTCATGATCTGAAAGAAGGGAATGGCCTTATCTGCTAGTTTTGACATGAATCGGCTCAGGGCTGCCAGTCTTCCGGTGAGGCGCTGCACGTCCTTCAGGTTCTTCGGGGCCTCCATGTCAACTATTGCCTTTACCTTCTCCGGGTTAGGCTCGATTCCCCGCTCACTCATCATGTAGCCGAGGAACTTGCCGCCCTTGACGGCAAAGGCACACTTCTTTGGATTTAGTCTCATGCTAGCCTCCTCCATGATGGTGAAGATCCTCTCCATATCCCGGACGTGGTCCTCCTTCCTCTTGCTCTTGATCAGGATGTCATCCACGTAAGCTTCCATTGTTTTTCCTAGTACGTCTTTGAACAACATCCCGATCATTCTCTGGAAGGTGGCCATGGCATTCCTCAGACCGAACGGCATGACCACATAACAGTACACGCCCTCCGCCGTGACGAACGCCGTTTTCTCTGCATCATCAGGATGCATGAACACCTGGTGGTAGCCCCTGAATGCATCCATGAAGCTGAGCAGCTCGCAGCCCGCCGTTTCATCTACGAGCAAATCGATCCTCGGCACTGGATACGGATCCATCGGGCAGGCCTTGTTGAGGTCCGAATAGTCAACGCACATCCGCCACGTGTCGCCCTTCGGGGCTAACACTACGTTGGCCAACCACTCCACGTGGATGACCGGCCGGATGTGCCTGATGTTGAGGAGCGTAGCCGCCTCTTTTTTGATGAACTCCCGCCGTTCGGCTGCCATGTATCTCTTCTTCTGCTGTATGGGCTTGGCATCCGGCCGTACGGCGAGTCTGTGGCAGATGAGGTTGGGGTCTATCCCGGGCATGTCCTCCGGCCCTCTGGCAAATAGGACTTTGAACTTCCGGAGGACAGCTATGACCCCCTCCTTGATCTTAGGTTCGAGATCGGCGCCGATGGACACCTTCCTGTCCGAGGGATCATCCAGTTCCACTTCCTCGAGCAGGGCAGCCGGTTCCAGACGAGCGTCGCAGTCAGCCTGCCTGGTTTTCTCAGTAATGCTGTTGACCCGGGCTTCTCGCTCCCTGAACCTCTCCATGGCTTTAGTGTAGCAGGCCCTGGCCATGTGCGGATCTGTGCGGGCGACTCCCACCCCTGTCTCGGTGGGGAATTTGATGCATGAGTGCCGCACGGAGCAGATAGCCTCAAGATCCTCCAAGCCGGGTCGGCCCAAAATTGCGTTGTGAGCACATTTCAGGCGGACCACAACGAATGTCATCCGGATGTGGGTGGTGTGAGGACCATCCCCGATCTCAACGGGGAGGCCGATGGTACCCTCCGCATCGATGCAGTCCCCCGTGAAGCCCGACAGAGGGGTACGTAGGGGGGCCAGCTGATCCTTCCTCAGCTTCATCCCTTCGAATGCCTCCCAGTAGAGGACGTTCACGCTGCTGCCCGTATCCACAAGGACGCGTCGGACGATCGCATTGTTGACATCCATGCTGATCACCAGCTCATCCCTGTGGGGGGCCGGTGACATCGGTAGGTCGGCTGGTCCAAAGGTGATGGCCTCTACCTTGTTCTTTTTAGCGGGGGGTGCTGATACAGAGCCCACATAGAGGGACCTTTCGAACCTCTTCCGTTCCGCAGGCGTGTCCCCAGTCTCAGCGCCCCCGAAGATCACTTTGATCTCCAACTTCTTCTTTCCGCCGTTCGGGCCGAGGGACCCCTCCGGACGTTTATCAGCACTCCGATAGTCTACGTCCTTAGGTTCCGCCTCGCGCTGGTCGTCGCGGCGCCATGATCGTGATCTCGGGTTCGGCTGCCTCGGGCTATTCTTCTTTAGCAGCTGGGTGAACTCGCCCAGGTAGCCTTGCCGGATCAGCTCGTCGATGGCCGTTCTCAGTTGCCTGCAGTTGTCGGTGAGGTGGCCGACCCTCTGGTGGTATTCACAATATGCGGTCTCATCCTGACCCATGAGTGCCTTCTTGTCTTGGGGCTCCCTCAGGATGCCCTTGTCTTTGATTGCGTTAAAAATCTGGCTGACGGGGTAGGCCAGAGGGACGTAGTATCCCTCCGGGCGTGCGCGGTCGGCCTCCGAATGAGCCTTCCACGGAACCATGCCGCCGTCCGTCTTCTTCTTTTTGCTTGGGGGGGATGGCCCGCCTCCGGGACCGAGTCTATCCGCCAATTTCCGGGAGGGGGCGGCAGGTGCGCCGTCCCTCAATCTGATCTCCTCCTCGATGGAGGCGTACTTCTGTGCCCGAGCCAGCACCTCGGTGTAGCTGGTGCTGGGGTTTCTCCGAAGGTCCCGGTACAGGTCCCCTGTTGCTAGAGCGCTGGTGAACATGTTCACCCCCAGCCGCTCGTCCAGATCATCCACCTGAAGCACCTCATCTCTCCACCTGACCAGGAATTGGGCCAGAGGTTCGTCCTTCCCCTGCTTCACACTTGTGAGCGATGTGAAGCTCTTCTTGGGGGTGGTGCTGGCAGCAAATTGTGCCATGAACTGCTGGGACAGCTGTTCGTAATTATCAATGGATCCGGGCCTCAGCTGCCCGAACCATTCTTGCGCCGGACCTCTCAGGGTGCTGAAGAAGAGTCGGCAGATGGCCTCATCAGATGCCCCTAGCATAGAGAGGTTCCCCTGGAAACTGATCAGGTGCGCCTTAGGATCTCCGGTCCCGTTGTACACTATTCCCTGGGGCGGCCTGCAGTCCCGTGGAATTTCTGCATTCATGACCCTCGGGGTGAAGGGTGACGTGAGGGAGAAGCGCGGCGTGGCTGGGGTGGCCTCCGCCCGTCTGTCCATTTCGGCTAATCGCCGCTCCATTGCCTCTAGCCGGGCCTCCTGTGCGGCCCTTCCGGGGGACACAGGAGGGGCGGCCTCGAGCGCAATGTTCCTTCGTGGGGCGGCCGCGTCGGGCTGCCTTCGTGTGATATGGGCGCCATGTCTTTGGAAACGTCGTCCAATATTACTGGCGGCGGGGGTAATGATGGTGCCCCGCTGTTCGGAGGGGACATCCGGCGTGCGTCCCCGGTGGTCATCTTGCCACCCATAGCGGGGGGTACTGGCGCTGGTGTGCCCTCCAGCTCCATGGGAAGACGGATTCTGACCCAGCCTCATGTGGATGGGTGTCCGGTGCCCGGCAGATTCCGCTGTCTCATCCAGGGTCTGCATGCGGCGGACAGGTGATATGGGCGTCCAGATGGTGTTGGCTGAATACACCTCTTCGTTCGCTTCCTGTTCGTCCGCCATTCGGCGCATTGTTTCCGCCAGTTCCCTCATGAGTCGAGGGTCACGCCTGGCTTCGTGGGGGATGAGGTTTGTGAGTCCACCCTCACCCCCAGTCGTCCCCAACGTCTCGGAGTATTCCGTGGTTTGCCCGCGGTTGCTTCGTCCGCGGGACAACTGCTCGGAGAGATCGCGTTGGCGGTTGCTTCTTGTCATCGCGCCTGTTTTGGGTAGATTTAGTAGCTGTTTCGGGAGAGTTTTTTGGAAACTTTTAGTTCAGTTTCCCACAGACGGCGCCAGTGTTGAGGTTTATTCCTTCAACCCTTGGACCCAACACGTAAGCCCAAAGATTTCGAGTGGAGTGAGTGTATGATATCTAACCCAACAAGCAGATGATATGAACTATAGAGAACAAGAAGTAGCAAGTAAATGGTTCGGTATTATTATCTCTTAATAACTCCCTAATACAATACTTCTTGCTAAGGGCTCCGTCGGCCGTTCGTCTTACAAGGCAGTAGAAGTGCTGCGAGTAAGGATGCTATAGCTAGTGCTAAGAATAGAAAGTTGCCAACCCCTTACAATGAAATAAATGCTTCTATTTATACCCGCCAATGGGCAGGTGGCTGTAGTGACGTGGCAGCCTGTGGACCGCTGGTGTCCCAACTACCAAATCTTTAGCATTAAATGCACTTCCCGCCAGAATCTAGGTTTCCCGCCGGATTAGTGGGGACGTTCATCAACCCGGGAAGTGAGTTGGATTGCTCCAAGTGTACCCTTGAGAGATATCGGCTGTTCGTCTCCTGGCCTTGGATGGTATTCGTCATGCGGACTGGGTTTCCCCGATGACTACAGGCTTGTAGTGGGGACGTTCGTCGCCATCCCTGGTGGCCCGTGGTTCTGCTCCTTGTCCCTGCATATACGTTCGTCGGGATGAGCTGCTGGGCCTGAGTCCCCCAACACCAGACGTTCGTCCATCCTCAGGGAACATGGGCCCGTGGGTTGGCCTAGTGTTCTAACTGGATGTTCGTCTAGCAAAATGGGTTAGTGGGCCGGACCTCGGCTTGGGCCCTTAACCCAACACTTGGTTATAGACCTCATGCTTCTGCCTTCTTTTATAGGCATCTCCAGTTGATTAATCGCCTCCGTTGGTTGAGAGGATTTAATCATAGTCACAGAAAGAAGTGTACTCTTGTCTTCTTGCGTTGGAGCTGATATGGATATTTCCTTTGTCTACACTGATTAGCCGCTGAAAGATCACTTCAAGATTATATGGAGAGATTTCAACACCTTTAGGGACCCATGTACAATCCTGACATTAAATGGCTATCAATTTTGTCTTTCAGTCGTATGCCATATTTTACTTAGCTTAATTTTGCGTGTGATTTTAACAGATTGTATCAAATAAAATATGTATTGGAAGGATCTTCTAAATATCCTTTAAGGTAAATACAAGTTTACCTTATTGCATTTTAAATTTCCAGTAAAAATTATTTGATACATTTGTTGTACATTTAAATTATGTCACTCTTTTGATTATCTATGTATTAAGTAAAGGTATACTGGTAGGATTTGAATATCCTTTTAAGATAACAAAAGTTACCTTATTGCATTTTAAGTTTCCAGTATAATTTATTTAATACATAAATTATGCACTTTATTTGTTTATGTTGATGATTTATCAGGTAATGTGAGTGTGGATCATTTGGGAACTTAGTATAGTGGCATCATCAAAATCTATCAAAATTGGGTACTAACACATCATCTGACACAAGCTTGTAAACCAATCTACATCTGTGTATTGCTTGTGTGCACAGACAATATTTATCACATAAACAATAGTTTTGCGGGTCACAGACAATAGTTATCTGTGTGATCAAATTTAGTTGTCGACGTGTATCAATTTTAATTGTTTGGGTCAAAAAATTATAATTGTCTATATACATCCAAATGAATTGTGTAATTGTATGTGTGATCAATTTACATGTGATTTGAAAAGGGGAAAACTGTCAATTGGTCCCTGTACTATTACGAAGAAATCAATTAGGTCCTAGTACTTTTAAAAAAATCAATCAAATATCCGAACTTTGTAAAACGTTCAATTGAATCCATTTACAAATTATTTGTCATGTCAACAGGTCACCCGCTGACGTGGCACACATGTGACAACCCAATCAGCAATGACTTTGTTGGTGTGGCGCATATGTGGAAGCTCAACCATCCATTTTTCGATGACAGGCGCACACGTGGACCGCCACATGTGCGCTATGTTAGTGGGTGACCTGCTGACGTTGCAAGTAACCTGCAAATGGACTTAACTTGACGTTTTTACAAAGTTCGGTGATTTGATCGATTCTTTTAAAACTACGAGGGCCTAATTGACTTTTTTGTTATAGTACAAGGACCAAATTGATAGTTTTCCCTTTTTTAAAAGTTAGAAAAATAATACAAATAGATGAAATAAGATAAATAAATTAATTTTGTGCAAATAATGAAAAAAAAGGTAGAGAAAAAGAGGATGAAGGGAAAAGGGAGATGAAGAAGAGAAGATGATCTCTCAATTGTTTTTTGAAAATTTTCGAATGGATTGGGTAAAGAGGAAAGGAAGAGGAGAGAGGGAAAGAGATGAGGGGAGGGGGGAATGAGATTTTTTTTGGGCTTTTATATGATGTACACTTTGAAAAGGGATAGGATTTTCTGCCCTCAAATGTGTACACCATTTGTACACACTCCCTAGATGCTTATGTACATATGGAGTGTACAATTTGTGTATAAATTTGGAGTACACCAAGAATAAGGACGCGTTTACTTCACGGGTTACTAAACGGTGCTTATTAAATCCCGCGTTAATAAGCGGCATATAAAATAAGCAATGTTCTAAGATCGTGTTTACTTCAAAATAAACACGATCTAAAATAATATACACACAAACATTAAAATGTCCAAAATAATCATATACATATATGGACGCACAAACATTCATGAACACACATACATAATATAATATGTGGGGTCACCTCGTACGTGTACCCATACCCCTAACCCCTAACCCCCGCCCTATACACCCACGTACCCCCACCCCTACCCCTACCCCACCCTACACCCTACACCAATTCCACACCCTTGACCCCTACCCTACCCTTACCATGATAATGGTCGGGACGGGGTAAGGTAGGGGTGGGGTCAGGGTAAGGTAAGGTAAGGGGGGTAGGGTGGGGTGGGGCCGAGGTAGGAGCATGTGGTAGGGGGTAGGGTAAGGGTGGGGTAGGGTGGGTCGGGGTAAGGTAGGGTAGGGTAATAGGTAGATGGTGATAGGGTGGGGTCGGGATCGAGGTGGGGCCGAGGTAGGGAGTAGGGTAAGGGGGGTAGAGTGGGCAAGGTAGGGTAGGGTGGGGGTCGAGGTCGTAAGGTAGGGTAAGGGGGCAGGGTAGGATGGCGGTAAGATGGGGCCAAGGTATAGGCATGGGGTAGGGGTAGAGTAGGGGTGGGGTAAGGGTCGGGGTAGTGTAGAGTAGGGTAGGGGTAAGGGGTAAGGTACGAGGATGGAGGTAGTGGGTAGGTGGGGTCGGGGTAGTGGGTTGGGCGGGGGTAGCAGGTAGAGGGGTAACAATAGGGTAATGGCAAGAGGTAAATTCAGAAACAGAAAAAGCTTAAAGCTAGTGCCGCTTAATTATTACATGGGGGAAGTATGTTTAGTAAGCGTCACTTTAAGCACCTCTTTCGATTAGTAAGCGACTTTTTAAGCACCGTGCATGTTTACTTCACCTGTCTTACTAATCTAAATGTGACTTTAGCAGCGAAATAAACACCTCCTAAGTCTTTTATTACGGAGTACTTAAATCTATCAACAAAAATGCCAGGGATAAAGGCTTACGTTTGGATTATGTTCTTTGTTTGTGTTATCAGAATTAAGCATATAGTAGTAATGAGAATGGAAGAATTTTGTGTGTTTAATATAAGAGGGTTAAGACCCTATATATAGGTTACAAAGAAGGAATATTCCTACATAAGATGCTATACTATAATAATGTCTAGAGTATATTCCTAAAGCATATTCTTATATAGAATATTCCTACATAAGATGCTATACTATAATAATGTCTAGAGTATATTCCTAAAGCATATTCTTATATACAATAATTCTTTCACACTCCCCCTCAAGTTGGAGCATAGATATTTATCATGCCCAACTTGTTACATAAGTAATCAACACGAATCCCATTTAGAGCTTTGGTGAATAAATCTCCAAGTTGTTCTCCAGTCTTCACATATTCGGTAGAGATCAATCCTTTTTGTATCTTCTCTCGAATAAAATGACAATCAACTTCAATATGCTTTGTTCTCTCGTGAAATACGGGATTGTTTGCTATGTGTATAGCAGCTTGGTTATCACACCACAATTTAGCAGGCATTGATGTCTTCAATCCGAGTTCAGTCAATAAATGGCTTATCCATATGATCTCACATGCAGATTGTGCCATAGCTCGATATTCTGATTCAGCACTCGAACGAGAAACCACATTCTGTTTCTTACTCTTCCAAGATACAAGATTACCACCAACAAAGACGCAATAACCAGATGTAGATCTTCGATCATCTTTAGAACCGGCCCAATCAGCATCTGCAAAACACTCTATTCTCATGTGATCATGGTTTTGATAAACAATACCTCGTCCTGGTGCACCCTTTAAGTAACATAATATGTGTTCTACAGCAGCCCAATGATCAATGGTTGGGGATGACATGTATTGACTCACTACACTCACAGAATACGCAATATCTGGGCGAGTGACTGCGAGATAATTAAGCTTTCCAACCAGTCTTCTATATCTTTCCGGGTCTTCAAACGGTGTGCCTTCTTGAGTGAGTTGAACGTTGGGAACCATGGGTGTTGTACTTGGTTTTGCCCCTAATTTCCCGGTCTCAGCTAGTAAGTCAAGTACATATTTTCGTTGAGATAGAAATATGCCTTTCTTACTTCGTGTTACCTCAATTCCCAAAAAATATTTCAATGAGCCAAGATCTTTCGTCTGGAATTGGCTGTGCAGAAAATTCTTTAGGGCCAAGATACCTGCATTATCACTCCCTGTAATCACAATATCATCAACATACACCACAAGCAATGTGATACCTGCTTGCGTTTGTCTGTAAAAGACAGAGTGATCTGATTGTCCTTTTTTCATTCCAAACTGTTCAATTGTTTGACTGAATTTCCCAAACCATGCACGCGGACTTTGTTTCAAACCATAAAGAGACTTGCGAAGTCGACAAACTTTCCCATACTCCCCCTGAGCAACAAACCCTGGAGGTTGCTCGATATAAACTTCCTCCTGAAGGTCACCATGCAAGAATGCATTTTTAATGTCTAACTGATGCAAGGGCCAACCATGAGTTGCTGCGAGTGAAATAAGTAACCTGACAGATGTTAATTTAGCAACAGGAGAAAAAGTGTCAGAATAATCTACACCGTAGGTTTGAGCATAACCCTTCGCAACTAATCGAGCTTTCAACCGAGCAATAGATCCATCTGGATTGACCTTCACAGCAAAGACCCACTTACATCCAATAGATTTCTTCCCTGTAGGCAAGTATACCAAATCCCATGTACCATTAAGATCCAAAGCATTCATTTCTTCTATCATGGCAAGACGCCATTCCGGATGAGCCAAAGCTTCTTTAACAGATTTGGGAATAGAAATAGAATCAATGGAGGCAATAAAAGAGCATGAGGTAGATGATAACTGACTGTACGACACAAAAGAAGAAATAGGATGAGTACAAGATCGTGTACCTTTGCGCAGTGCTATCGGGAGGTCAAGATCTAATGTACAGACAGGATCTGGAGATGCAGTTATTGGTTCAGGACATGAGGTCGAGATCGGATCAATATCAGGATAAGGAATCACAGGCGGGGGAAGATCTGGTGCTTTGTGTCGACGTGTGTATACCAATTGTATTGGAGGCCTGGGGTCGGAAACAGTAGGATGTGGAGTAATTTTCGAAGCAGTGGACTCAGGTATGGTGACTGTGTAAATGAGTATATCATCATTCTCCCTACAAATATCTGCCTCTGGAGATGAATAAGGTGTATTCTCATAAAATGAGACATCAATCGAAACAATATATCGACCTGTACTTGGACAAAAACATCTGTACCCCTTTTGAACTCGAGAATAACCTAAGAAAATGCACTTTAATGACTTGGGATCTAACTTTGTTAAATGAGGATTAACATTGCGAACAAAACAAGTGCAACCAAATATTTTAGGCGGTATAGGAAAAAGTTCATTATTTGGAAATAGGCACTGATACGGAGTTTTACCGTCCAAAACAGTAGATGGCATTCGATTGATCAAAAAACATGCGGTAGACACAGCATCCGCCCAAAAATGTTTAAGCACATTCATTTGGAAAAGAAGCGCACGCGCAGTTTCTAAAAGATGTCTGTTCTTTCGTTCAGCCACACCATTTTGAGGAGGCGTGTCTACACATGAAGTTTGATGAATTATGCCATGTTGAGCCATATACAACTTAAACGAGGCAGACAAATACTCTTGAGCATTGTCTCCTCTTAAAACACGAACAGGAACATTAAATTGAGTTTTTATTTCAGCACAAAAGGCACAAAAATGAGAAAACAACTCAGAACGCCGTTTCATAAAGTAAATCCAAGTCATACGAGAGTAATCATCAACAAAGGTAACAAAATATTTAAAGCCAATTTTAGACACAACGGGGCAAGCTCCCCAAACATCAGAATGAACAAGTTCAAAAGGAGCATGTGCTCGTTTATTGACTCGAGGGCTTAAACTAGTACGATGATGTTTTGCAAATTGACACGAATCACACTGTAAAGACGACACCTTATTAAATTGAGGATGAATTTTCTTCAACAAAGGGAGAGATGGATGTCCTAGTCGATAGTGAGCCTCTAACACAGATCCAACCCCAAGACAGGAGATGGTTTTAGGTAAGGATGTGTCCAAAAGATAGAGACCAGCCGACTCATATCCTTTACCAATAATCTGATTCGTCAACAGATCCTGAAATACACAATATCCAGGAAAAAAGGTTACAGAACAGTTTAGTTTACGCGTGATTTTACTGATCGAAATCAAATTAAAAGCAAAGTTTGGAAGACTTAGGACAGGTGACAAAGGTAAGGTGGATGTTGGGACAATTGTTCCCGATCCTAAGACTGGGGAGGTAGACCCATCAGCTAAAGTGACAGTAGAAGTATGAAGAGGTGTGTGGAATGAAGAAAAAAGATTAGGATTACCTGTCATATGATCGGTTGCTCCTGAGTCGATGACCCATTTTGAGGATGAAGAAACAAGACATGTGTTTGGATTACCTGAATTAGCGACAGCTGAGATAGGAGTAGATGAATGCTTTAGAGTCTCTTGGTAGCAAAGAAATTTGGCGTATTCCTCAGAAGACATACTGATTGATCCATCAGAAGACTTTGTAGCGGAAGCAATGTGAGCAACTTGATTTCCTTGATTTTTGAATTTTAATTTTCTACAATCTTTGATCAAGTGTCCAGGCTTCTTACAGTAGTTGCATACTATGCCTTTGCCAGATGGACCAGTACGTGGCCATTTCTCACCTCCTTGGGTAAACGTTGGAACTTGCCCTACAAATGCACTGTTTGTCTGAGGTGCTACTGGCGTGGATGAAGTATCGGTGCGAAGCACTCTAGTGAAAGATTCTTGAAGAGAAGAGACCTCATCACTAGATAAGATATGTGATTTGGCTGTTTCAAATTCAGATGTTAGACCAGCCAAAAAACTCATCACTGCCATTTGTTCTCTTTGTTTTTGCTGCACTTTGATATCAGGACTAAATGGCATTAATGTATTCAGCTCTTCATAGGTTTTCTTGAAATCCATAAAATAAGCCGTGAGAGGCTTATCTTTCATTTCCGCTCTGTAAAAGGCTTTGCACACCTCATAGATGTGGTTAAGATTACCTTTTCCAGAGTACATAAATTCCAAATAATCAAACAATTCTTTCACAGTATCGCAATGACTAACATACCCCATTACCTCATTCTCCATTGAGTTTTGAATTTGGATAAATAATCTAGAATCGTCACGAAGCCAGGCAGTATTAGCAACTCTATCAACCTCCTCCTTTGGCGGGTCATCAACTAAGTGAGTATATTTATCAATGCTCCTTAAATAGCGTTTGATAGTTTTACTCCATTCAAGATAATTAGAGGCACAAAGTTTATTCTCAGTAATTTTAAAATTAATGGGAATAACTTCAGAAACTATCAAAGGCTGACTTTGTGTTACAGTGGAGGTGTCAGAACCAGGCATTTTTTTTTTTTTTGTTTTTTTTTTTTTTCTTTTTTTTTTTTTTTTTAAACTGTAATAAAATTCAAAATTGAGATATTTAATTTAATGAAAACTTACAGCAGCCCGTTTTGGGCTGGAATAAAAATCCAGAGGCACGTCTGACTTGGGTGCTGATTTGGAACTGCAGACTGCGAGCACCTAGCACAGATGGGGGATATGGTCTGCACAAAGGTTCTGAATAGAGGGGAGCTAAAAAAAAATCTGTCCTGGAGTGAGTTTCTGGGAGACAGAATGGTGCCTAGAGGTTCTGGAGAGTCTGAGCTGAAATCAGGTTTCTTTGAGAAAGAACCCAGTCTGAAAAACTAAGCTGAAATTTAAAAGAAAAAGGAACTAAATCTTTCCTAATGGCTCTGATACCATGTTATCAGAATTAAGCATATAGTAGTAATGAGAATGGAAGAATTTTGTGTGTTTAATATAAGAGGGTTAAGACCCTATATATAGGTTACAAAGAAGGAATATTCCTACATAAGATGCTATACTATAATAATGTCTAGAGTATATTCCTAAAGCATATTCTTATATAGAATATTCCTACATAAGATGCTATACTATAATAATGTCTAGAGTATATTCCTAAAGCATATTCTTATATACAATAATTCTTTCACAGTTTGAAATAGTATGTTTTGTTTATATGATGATGGTGTTTGTTTTGACTATTATGATTAACTATTTGAATGTATGATCTTCATCATAAAATGGTTGTTTAACAGGGCCGTCTTTTAGGAGGTGCAATAGGTGCTTTGCACCGGGGCCTACTCTAGTAGAGGGCCTCCAAAAATTGAGACGGTAGTATTAGTTGAAGGTTGATTTTTCTAAGATGTCATGTATTATTCAAGATTCCATAAGGCATATAACCTTTAAATTCTCTAATTTATGCACTTTAAACATCATAAAATTTATATTTCATTGAATTGTCAAAACTATTTGTGCTTCATTGTCAAAATTTGTATTTTTTCTTGTCTTAAGGACCTAAATTTGTCATTTGGAACCGGGGCCTCCAAATTCATTAGACGGCCCTGTTGTTTAAATATTCAATTCTATGATGTTGTAATGGAGTTTTTTGTTCCTATGAAATTAAAAATGTTTGACTATGATGCTCTAAACCATTTTGATCCTTTTGACATATTTTTAATGTGATAATTCATGCTATGCGGTCAACCTTAACGTTTCACATCTTTAGAAGATAGTTCTTTACTCTTAAGGGTTTGAAAACTAGCATTTCTTTAATCCCCAGTCATTTTTTATTTTCATAACAAAAATTGGTATAACTGTGTTTGTTGGTATAAATTATTGCTATCATCATGCATAGGCCACTTATCGAATATCAAGATAGTGTGTCACTCAAGATGATATTTTAAAATTGCTAAGATTATGAAATGTACCAATGCTAAGCATCAACTTTAGATATTATGTCAAACCTTATTGTATCAAATATTTCAATACGACAGGAGTATGTTATTGGCAAAGAGAACGTGTATAGTAATAATTTGACTTACTCTGTTGCATCGAATATAACAGAGTAACAATACAAGCCAATTTTTGAGAATCTCTTTTCCACGAGTTGAAAGGTGAGCTGTCGGTGCAATTGGGCATGAGCTTTCGTGTGAAACCTCAACTCGCGATTACTTACTCGACTTCACTTGAGTGCTTCGATCTCGATATTAAGGTTTGTTGGGCTTTTAGGATGGGATAGTTTTTGGGGCTGTGGGATATTTGAGCGTGACAATGTACCACATCAATATATGCTATAGTTCTTAGGAGTATTAGTTTGAATGAGTCTTGTTTATTCGCATTTTCGTACGTATCTATATGGCCCCGACCCCCTTGCACGTTTGAATGAGGTAAGACTTGCCCATGTCACATGTATGATAGAAAATGTTACAATTTGTTATCACAATGCAATTATATGGGAAATTTGTTAAAAGAGTCCTGTAACTTTGGCTAATAGCCGATATTGATCACATAACTTTACATACTTGCAAAATACATCCTTCAACTATTATATTTGTTCAATTTGAGGACATTGCCGTCGGAAAGTTAAATTTTGGCCGGAAAGTTACATGTTAATCTCCCGTTGTTGTAATCTTTTCCTAACGTTTGCAGCTGACTTGGATGTGGGCCCCTTTTATGACTTATTCCCAAACACTTCATTGTGCTCTGATCTCCCAAATCCCCCATTAGAACAATAAAAGTGCAAAACCTAAGAGAAGAACGGAGGCTTCGTAATTCTTGGTCTGGCTTCTCCACATATGGAAGGAAGGTGAGTGTGCGTTCCTCTAAAGTGCAAATAATGGCTCAAGCAAGAATCTATGGAATATCATTGTGGTAAGAAGGCCGGTCTTTTAACTTCATAGACTGATATATGACGAGGGGAGGAGGTTCCATGTGTGCTCCAGAAATAGAGTAAGAACTCTAAACTTTTTAATTTTGTAGGTTTCAAATTTTGCTTGAAAAAATTAAATATTTATATGTAGTATTACTTTGATATAAGAGAAAAAAAATCTAATGTTAAAGGTTCTAACAAGACATTGGAACAAGAATAATAGTTGATTAGCAAAACTAACGAGTTGTCTTTTACCTGGACCGTTTCTATGGTTACAAATGGAGGCTTTTAAAATTGATAAGTGTCAAGAATTTAAAAAAAATAGCCTGAAGTGCAGTTTTTTCTTTATGTTCATTTTTACAATTTCGTATTTGGAATTTATAAGAAATAAATTGAAGATGTATAATCTACTACTCCGTATTCAGTTTAATCTAACTACTTTTTTTTAATGTTTTATGAATCAGAGAGTGTTTTCTTTATGTGCAGGATGTTTTAAAATAAGGAGCGTTTGGGGGGAACCAAAAAGAGGGTCTCAAGTCCAGGTCAGCTAGGCCATATGAAAAAAATATGAACAAGTGGCGTTGATGTGTTAATTTTCGGCGGAATTATTACTTTCCGACATAAATGTCCTGAAATTGGACAAATATGTTAATTAGAGGACGTATTATGCAAGTAAATGAAGTTAGAGGACCAATATCGGGCACCACCAAAAGTTAAGGGACTTATTATACAAATTTCCCGCAATTATATTAATTACGAAAAAATTCATAATGTACGGATTTGAATATAATTCCTTTTTTTCTTATTGCTAATCCATGCGCTTTCATAGAAAATATCATTTGCATAATATTACAAAAATATGAAAATGTGAAAAATGTTTTTATTTTAATTTGAAGTATTATGGTCAATGTGTAGACTGTGTAGTACTTATAGTATACTTATGAAATTATATTTCATGAGTACTAATTTGATTCCTTAATTTGAGGATGATCTCAATTCATTTTGATATATTTATCCTATAACTTGATCCTTATGTCTAAGATAATATTATTGGTAAGTATAAAAGTCATCTTGAAAATTAATGGAAACGTTAGTTTACAAATGATCTCTTACAAATGATTTAAATCCATTTCTACAAGGAAAAATTCACATGAATAATCCCAACCATTAGCCATCTTCTCACATTAATCCAAAGTATGGGTAATTCTAGTATAATCTAATCTATATAGGTAACCTTCTCACAACAAACCCCTGACCTGCTTATACCTATCCAGCCAGTCATGTGGACACGTGTCATTTGTACATTGGTTTTTGTATGATTTTCATTTTCCTTTTATTTTTATTTTTGTTGCTACATTACGTTATTTCCCATGACTTTCGTTCTCCTTCTTCCTTGACTGTCGTGGGTTGCCCCTTACAAAATTTGGAAGATGGCCGGCGGCTGGCACTTAGAGAAAGGATGAAGGGAGGTTCCGTCCTCATCTATCTGTCTTCGAGATCCAGCTGACCCATCTCGTTTTCTATTTCCAATTCTCCGATCCCTTGCTTGGGCATTGGGCATCTAACAATTCTCTAGACATCTGGGGAAATTAAGAAGATAACAAAGTAGCCAGCAACGACAATAGAGAGAAGGAACGACGGATGGACTCCATCCCCATCGAAGCCGCCTTGAAGTTCCGTGCCACCCCGCCGTTGTCGTCTGACTCGTCGCCGACGTCGCTCCAATGAAGAGGAAGATTTGAGAAGGAAGCTAGATGTGTGATAGAGTTGGGAATTAATCAGACCTTGACAAATCTTAAACGGGTTTCTAAATTTGTATCCCCTAGCCATATCTTCTCATTAGCTTGGTTCCGTCTAGTGCTTACTGCTAGACCTGCTGCGGGAAGAGAAAACCTCCGACTTAGTCTTGACCGCTTGGTTGTTCGCGTTTTTCTTTTGTTTTTATTTTTGATTTTTGGTTTTTGCATTTTGTCTTTACCGGTTGAGGAGGTTGGTGGTTACCGGGGATCAATTATAGAAGACTATCAATAAAATTCAGATTATTGTAGAATTATGAATAACTGGGATTAATATTAGAAGACGGCGAATAGTTGAGATTATTCATGTGAATTTTTCCTTTCTATAATGCATATGGATAAATATGTACGAAAATAAGAAAATACACAAAAAGTAGACTTTTATCGGATCAAAAAAATTTATACAACACCAGATAAAAAAACCAGTTCAACTAAAAACTTCCTTAATTAATTTTGATCATCACTACACTTTAAGGACTTTAAATCTAGTTTATTAATATTTGGAAGAATTATATCTATGACTGTAATAATAATAAGGATACAATTATTAATTTATTTTTAGTTGTAAGATTAAATCAATTCCGTAGCGGATTCTAGAGAAATTAATAAATGCTCTGAAAATCAGTTCTATCCCAAAGATATCCTCATCTCAACTCCAACTTGGAACCTGGTGTTGCCGTGTTGCCTGCTTAATATCCTCCAATACAGTAACATCCACTCTAATTTTTCTATCCACAAGAGATTCATAGCAAACTGAATAAACTGAACTCAAACATATTGAAAGATTGTTACTTTTTTTTTTTTAATTTGTGGAAGACTGTTACTTAATACTATTAAAAGTCATTTTCTCCTATTAATAATTAAATATACTAGTATTTTTAATGTAGTTTTATGTTTTTTGAATAATCAATCCATTTTTTCAAGAACATTTTCTTGATCATGGGTGTTTGGCGCGCCTACACACCAAAAACATGGAACTTTTACACGTTTCTGAATGCACTAAGGCTGGATTCCCTAATCCTACATGTTTTTTGTTTTTTGTGAATGTTAGATGAGATCGAGACAAAAAATACTACGGAGTACTAAAAATTAACCAACGGACAAAAAAAAGACATTTTTCTTAAATTTCCAAAAAAGAGTCCAAAAAAGACTAAAGGGACAAGCATACCGGTAAATTACATCCTACAGTCGGTTATACCGTGCACACAGTACAACTGACCTTTTACGCTTCTGCGCTTCTCGCCCTAGCAATGGCTTCTCCGGTCTTTGCCCCTGCTTCTGCGCTTCTCGCACCGGACTTCGCCCCTGGTTCTTCAATCTCGCTTGATTTCTTCGATCTGATCTTGCGCACCAGACAGACTGCTCCTCTCACCACTCTCTTCTCCTCAAGCTCTCCTGCTGCGCAAGAGACGACGTCTCTTGAGGATTTCTTTGTTGGCCAGTGCTGTGAGAAGAAGAATACGGGGACGACAGATTGAACAATGATTTAGGAGACTGAGTTCATACTTCTTGGCTGATGAATCTGGAATGAGTTTATATTAAACTCAAATGAGTATAAGCTTAAAAGGAATAAACATACACAAATGAATATTGAGCATATTAAAAATGAATTTTATGTTAAACTCAAATGAGTATAAAATCGAAAATGATTGAGCATATTAAAAATGAATTTTATGCTAAACTCAAATGAGTATAAAACCGAAAATGAATTAGCATACACAAATGAGATTTTGAATTTTTTGATACTCATTTTGTAAGTTATGTTTGCTCATTTTAAAATGTTGCACATTTCAAACGTATCATACTACATTATGTTAAACTCAAATCAGTATTAAGGCCAAAATGAATGAGTATACACAAATGAGTTTTTGAATTGTTTTACTCATTTTTTAAGTTATGCATGCTTATTTGATACCTCTTTATGCTCATTTTAAAATGTTGCACATTTCAAACTTATTATACTATGAGCCCGTTTGGTAGCACGAAAATCGGTTGTTTTGGTTGATTCTGCTGAAATTTATGAAGTTCTGACTGAAGTGGCTGCATTGACTGTTTCTGCTGATTTACAAAAAAAATTATTTTTAAAATATATTTTATTAATGAAAATGAAGAAAAAATTATATGTAAAAATAGCTAAAATTGTTATCTACAGTAACTTCAGCAACTACAGCCAGAAAAGTAACTCCAACCTTACCTTTTCTGCTTATTACACAACTCAGCGCGCGAAAGCAAAAATTACGTGTTTGGTGAAAATGTTGACTGATAAGTCTGATAAGCCGAAAAACAGTGGTTCCAAACGCCCTCTATATTAGATTTACATATTGAAATTAATTGAAATTGATTACAAACATAATTTAAGAGTTTTTATGAATGAAAAAATAATAAAAAGAAAGCGAATTATAGGATATGAAGCAGAGAACACTAATGCTCATCATTTTTAGGCTCCTAATACTCAAACGAACAGTCTTGATACTCAACAAAATTGTGATAATAATCATTCAATAGAAGCCATGTTTTTCACCAAAATCGCAAAAATGTCACCAACTATACGGCTGAGACCATACGACCGGTTATATAGTATACGCTTCCCCAGTATACCCTAATCAAACCCAGCTACCCTTATTACAACCCTTGTTACAATTATCGTCTTTCCTCTATTTTCTAGCTTGAATACCCTTTATATGATCATCTTTTTAAATTTTACCATTTCATCGTGGCAACTAGGCATGGCCTCGGTTCGGGCCGCCCGGCCCGGGACCGACCCGACCCGCTACTGTGCGGGCCCGGCCCGGCCCGGCCCGGCCCGGTTTTCCGGGTCCGGGTCCGGTTCGGGCCGGAGGCCCGGGGGTGGGGCGGTTCCGGGCTCGGTTCATGGGTTTGACGGCCCGGCCCGGCCGGTCCGGGCCCGGGTCCGGGCCAAATCTATTTTTTTTTAATTTTTTTCATTTGTTTTGGGCTGTTGGGCTTGGGCTATCTGTTTAGGCCGGTTTGGGGGGGTTTGGGGGGTGGGGGGGGGGGGAGAAAGGAAAAAAAAAACCGGGTGGCCCAAACCGGCCCGGCCCGGAACCGGACCCGGGACCGCCCTACCCCGGTTCGGGCTCGGGCCTGCTATTACTGAACCGAGGCCCGGCCGGGCCTAGGCCCGAGGCCCGAACCGGCCCGGTTCAGTCCACCACTAGTGGCAACCTCATATTCCAATTAGTTTTTTCCCAAACCATCTATTTTAGTGGATTTGATTAGTCAAATAGCTAAAGTTAGACGTACGAGACTGATAATTGGTGATATACCAATACAATATTCAATTTCACAAACGTCTTTAAGAGCCATATTTGTAAAAAGACATTACCTAAATATTACTCAAATAAAATACATGATTAATAATGTGATTAAAGTTACCATGAGCATACCTTCATTGTCATAATAATGTCAAATTAAATATAATCTTGATCACTAGTTAATACGTAGTAGTTACTATCATAGTCACTTGAAGAGTCGCATTTTTAATTTTTTATACGCTTCCTTCACTTGAATCATATATTCATCATTATCTCTTGTAATAATAACGAAAAGGGTAGGAGTAAATTTTTTGCAAAACCTGTATTTACTTGATAAATCACTGACGAATTAAACCCTACTCAACTGATGAAAGCATATGATAAGTAATACGGAGTAATAATAAGCACAGCCCGTTGAAACAGAAAACTAATTCTACATAGCTTTTAGTCTAAGAACATACCAATACAAATGGATAAAAATCTATACATTAAGTCAACTAATTGCCAGCTTTTGTTTTGATTTCTGCAGGTATCTACAGAAAAGGGATGGATAACTCTCTTCTGGTTCAGCCAATATATATAACGTTCTGCTCCATATGTACGAATGCCTAAACCCTATTTTGATGTATCCAGGCAACTCATTGCCATCCAAATGTGTACACCATCTTTTTTTTTTACCAAGGACCAGTCTGTGTGCGTCTTAGGCATCGCCTTTTAGCTCCACCCTGAAGTTTACTCATCTCAAAACCCTGCAGTTATAGTATACCATTTGAGTAGATTTCAGATCATACTTTGTTTCTTGTTTGGTTTCAATCTAGAGGCTATTCTTGTACTACGTAATAGTTTCAATGAACATAAGCATTTTTCCCTCGGTCAATGCAAGCAACAATAGGAAATCATTAACGCAATATTTGTTGTTTATGTTTTGACAAAACAAGCTTAAAGGCCAGATATGACTTACATACAAGTTAGTTAGGAGCTTATGGTCCAGAAAAGAAAAACTAATTGATCTCAATACTATGGGGGGACACAAAATAGAATTACATAACGACACAAAATGATATGCTCAATCTATTCATTTTTACTTGCTTCATTTTTCTTTTATACGGAGTAAAAATTTAGTATTACTTGTTCCACTTTTCATTTTGAGCTACTATAAATGTACCAAAAGGGATAGTACCCCAACTTTTTCATCTCCCTCTTTCCAACTTATCATACGAAGTACTTTCATATCCCATCCCACTTGCTTGATCAATTTTCGCATACTATCCACTACCCCTATAACTTTACTTAAAATTTGTGTGAAAAATGTTCTCAAGTGAGCAAGTATATGAAATGATTTTAAAACAAGTGGCTAAGACTGAAGTGTTGGCGAAAAGTTCATGAAATTATGGAATGTACATGAAAAGCTACTCAGAAAAGCTCATGAAATAAGCCACGAGTATTAAATAACTGCATCCAACCAAAATTAGCTTATTTGATAGCTAATTTATAAGTTAGCTTTTTTCATGCACGTGTCCCAACCAAAGCCTTTCAGTGACAAAGAGTTATTAAGTTCATTTGGCTACTTTATTAAGATACCTGGGGTTTAATTGATAAGAAAAAACAGTTAAACGTTATCGCTAGGTCCATGATAAGATCAAGTTTTGAGGACTACTTGTGGGAACCAGTCTTAGGCAAGATGTGTGATAAAGTTAATTATTTGTACCTAAAGTAATTGATAAAAGGTAGCATCACTGCCAAGTCATAACAAGTTAATAACTATCAGTCTATCAGGTCTTTGAGGCATTATGATAGGGCCGGATTGGTCTACAAGGACGAAGAAGAAGCCAACTTGATTTGTCCACAAGGACCACACGTTATTTTGAGTTAATATTTTTTGCTTTCCTTGTTTTAGTACTCTTGTCTTTTGCCTATTTAAGGCTTATTAGTTCGAAATAACACATTAAGCCTTGAACTAATTATTTCTCTTGATATGTTGGTGAACCTCTCATCTCTTTTTCCTTTCCTAGGGGTGTTTATTCCAAGCACCGTTGCATTGAAATCCTTTTCAGCTTGAACAACTTCTGAATACATTTTGTACTGAGTGGTCTTTACCATATTGTAATCTCATGAAAGGTGATCATTTGTACCTAACCCTTAAGCCCTTTAATTTGGCCTGATTAGTGTTGTGTACAAGATAACAATTAGCTGATTAGCTCTTAAATTTATTATTGTCCTCCACATATTAGAAAATGGCAATGTTGTGTTTGGATGAGTAGAAAGTGGATCAGGAACAGGGGATAGGACATGAAATGGAGAAAAAACTATCTGGATCAGGGATAACAAAATGGCAGAAGGGTTTTATTTCCCTTGTATGGATAAGACAGAAAATTCCAGGAAAAGATGTCCAAAGCTGGAGAGAAGGAAATACTGTCATTTTTTCCCAATACAAAATGGGAAGCTGGGACATTCGTATTACACGGTTACACCTCAAGAGATACACAACAATTTAGATTAGTTCCAATGTTCCCCGGGTGAATCACTTAATTAGCCAACCCCAACCTTATCCATAAAAACGAATTGAAAATCACCGCCAATGGTTCTGACTTGATGAATATTACGCATAGGTTGGTGTGGGATTTAGGGTTTAGCTTTATTATAGCTTGTAAGTTAAGATTTAAACTCACCACCAAATTTTAGGGTTGGGTTGCATTCCATTTCCCCTTATCCCATTAAACGTGCCTAAAATATGATGATAATAATAACAAAAAATGGTTTACCTGAGCTTTCTGCATTTCCATCATCTCTGCCTGCAGCAAAAACAATGTGACATGAGCATATCAGCAAAAGGAATATGAACGTGTCCACACATAAGAGAATCTCAAACTGAATTCAAGACTGACCTGTTTCTTACGTAGTTGTTTGTTTTCTTCTTTTAGTTTTGCAACTTCTTGCTCCAAGTCTGTAGTATATGCCTGGAAAGTTTAACCGGACACACTAGTAAGTTAGTCAAGTGCAGTTGAAATTACTTTGTCCTTTATTAAAATCTTAAGCAAAGTAATATGTTAACTTGGTACTGATTCTTGAAGTTATGATTATCATCCATTCATTAGCATATTATCATCCATACATCAATCATTTGCAGTACCATGTGATGTATTTTTTAAATGTAATTGTTATGCTAAAAACTTCACATTATGTTTAACCTCTTCAAAACTTTCATTTTTGTCAATAATCATAACAATTCACAAAAGAATAAAAACAGGAAACTTCCCATCACACCTTGCTAGTCCAACTACTATATACACAACATTTCAAGAACTTTTTATACTCAGCCATGAGATGGAAACTAAATTGGAACCTGCTTTAACATACGAGTATGATAATAAGGTTTGAGACTAAGGATGTTTTTAATTGGACTGGTTTCAGTCCCATACCAGACTTAACACACCAGACCAGACTGACTAGACCAGACTCGAAAACTCCAGTCGAATTAAAAACCTCCTAGATTGAAACTCCACTTGATGGTTGAACGAATTTGCGCTATTGTGATATTTTTGTACTATGTGTGCTAAATAGAACAAAAACGCGAGAAACGAGATATCTAAGAAATGTAGGATACGAAAAGTGGGGGAAATACATAAATAAAAAAGCACATAGCATAAAGAAATATTTATAAATATTTTTTGTATACATGTTTTTTCATGTATATATGTGCATTCTTTTTCATATACCTTTGGTTGATAACCAATTATAAATATATTATACACGTTCAATTTTAGAAATTATTACAAATTAGCACATAAGTAAACATAAAATGCAATACAATTGACAATTCCGGCGATGTATTGCGTTATGAAATATCACGATGTTGCTATGAAGAAATCTCATGAAAATTCACTAAAAAGTTGTAAGAACAAAACTATTTTCATCAAGGAATCCCATCAAAAAGAATAAATGGAAACACAGTTTCTGAATCACTAATTATTTAGGGAAAGGGGTCTCCCCATTTTTCTGAAGTACAGAAACTGCCCGAAATGAAAATTTGAACTTTCTAAGTTTCCGACACGCTCACATGTTTCCAAAACGTGGAAACATAAGTTGCTGGAAGTGTCCGTACTTCATAGTTCATACACTATCACATTTAAGAAGGAAACGTTCAATGCATGAATGAAAGAAAGCAAACGATGACATAAGGTTTGAGACAAAGTTTCTGTTTTTGAGACTAAGTTTCTGTTTGAATGTAGGGTTTTGAAGGGGTTTGGAGGGGAAGGTTTTGGGAGCATATTCAATATCTTGGTATACGTTTGAGATTCCATGAAATTTGAAATATTAACATATATTTGATCATATGACATTTCATCACTTTTCATTTTATGAACATTTTACGGGGTACTATTTACTAATATTCAAGATTCAGATTAAGCCCTCCAAAACCCTTTATCCCAAACGAACCCCAAATGTAAACTTGACAGAGTTACTAAAGCAGTACCTGCTTCCTGGCCCTTGACCTAGCAGCAGACTCTCTATTTTTAATCATCCTCCTCTGTCTCCTCTCAACAACCTTCTCCAATGCACTGTTTTTCCTACCCCTCAAGTTTCCATTCAGAGTATAAGGAACTGGTGATACAGAAGACATATCCCCATTACTCCTCGTGAGCCCATCTGATGAAACAGCAGGAGATCCTGTAGCAACAGTGGCCCCACCTCTACCTCCAACTCCTAATCCTTGAATTAGATTTCCGTTTATTGCACTAACAACATTATCTGGAACTCCCATAACCTGATCCCCCCTTAGTCCATTGCTGCCATGTAATTGACCATTAGATGGGATTGTCATTGGACCACCATAGCCAAACGGCGGTTGCTTGGGAAATAACGGTAACTTCTGTTTCACCTTTTGTTGTTGTTCGTGTTGCTCTTCAAGCTTTTGTGGTGATGGGAGTGGTTGAGAAGGTCTACTGGCCCCACCACCATTCATATTCAACACCATATTACCAGAATGGATACCAATCTCACGGTTATGTTGTAAGGGATTTCTATTATTAGCTCCACCGTTCATATTCAACAACAGATTAGCAGACTGGATACCAATTTCACTGTTATTTTCGAGAATTCTATTGCTCATCAGTCCCCCATTCTGCCCAACTGGCTGAAATGCAAACTCCAACCCAGTACTATTTACTGCTTGTGACATACTTTGACTAAACACACCATTATTATTATTGATGCTATTATTCATATGTGGTTGCCCAGTCATCTGTGTATCTTCTCTCACAACTCCAGCTCTAGATAAGAACTCCTCAAGGGTCATCTCCCCCAAAGTTTGCTGCCTGTTAGGCATACTTGGGCAGCTGCCAGCAACAACAACATTCCCGTCTTTCGGAACAGAAGAGTAATCCTTCAATATGTCTTTCCATACCTCATCAACGGTCTTTTGGCTAATTGTCCTCGGCAATGTTAGAGAACCCTGTCTCTGCAAATGCCCAAAGGGAGCACCGTTTTGTAGGGTTCCACCACCGCTGCCTGATCCAACTACGGTCTGATTTTCCTCCGCACTCCAAATGTTCTTCAACAGCTCGTCCATGTTCATAGACCCAAAATCCTTCCCCATCCCACCGCCAGCCATGGTGTTTTGAAACTCATCAAAAGTCAACGAGTAGATTGAAGATTGCCGCACCAGTCCGAAACTCCCAGGCTGCTCGTTCCCGAAGTTCCTGAAGTTCATATTGCTCCCCATTCACTCCACCCAATCCAGGCTTCAAATTTCAATACCTCACTGGATTATGATTATCAATCACAGAGAATTATCAAGTGGGATCTACGATCGATCTTCCGAACCTGAAATTCACAACCAACACCAGCAATTCAGCACACAAAAATCCAATCCGGTTCCAAACCAGTTTCCTAGCCGTGAAACGCATTTGATTTCACCTACAACTTTCCAGCCCAAGGCTCAGAGTCTCAGAGATCGAACACCGAGAACAGAGATCAAGTTTCAACCGACAACTTAAAAATCCAAAAAGACACAAGAACTCAAGTAATTTGTTATAAGGAAAAAGAACAAACTTTGATCATATATACTGATTCAACAAAGCGAGGCTAGCATAAAATCCAGCAAACAAGAGCAGATGCTGGAAACTGGGAAAAGCTATAAGAAATTTATAATCCCGGGGCTAAAAAACAGAACCAATAAATACCCAAGAGCTAAAAAAGAACAGGAAGCTAAAAGAGGGTATTTTTCCCTTTTAGTTTTACCTTCTATTTGGGATATTTTCGCGGTTTTCTCCCTCCCTGAAAGGCGCAGGACGGTGTTCCTTCTTAGCTGCGATGGGTTTCTCCAGTCGACAAATGGCTGGCTGTAAGCCTCTCTGAGTTTTTCTTTTTCGTTTTTTAATTTATCTCTTTTTATGAAGGAGAAAAAGACAATTTAGCAGAAGAGGGTTACTATTCATGGTGGCGGGCCCGGTTGCAGGAAACGCGAATGGGATGAGCAGTGAAGGTTGGTGAAGGCCAGCCAATGGCGTGCGCCCACTTGGAGCATGGGAAACGGCAGCACGTGTTTTCGAGTCAACGGTGTGGATGGGTTTTTGAGCGGTATAGGCAATTGTTGGAAAAATCATTTTATAATTTAATGGTTTTGTAAGATTTACAATGGCAGAAATGATTAGTTGGAAAAAATAATATTTTAAACACAATTTATTTATCCCAACTACAAAAATTAAATACTTAAAGTTATCTCTAGACTCTAGGCTTAGAGTTTTGCTATGTTTGGATGTCCTAAAAGAAAAATATAAACATCATTTTTAGAAAACAGAAAAAAATGTGGGATTTGGTCCAGTTTGAACAAAAAATGTCTTAATTTGAAGACCTTATTATTATTAGATGGAAAAAGGTCAAGCAATCGGTTTTAGAAGCATTAGTCAATATACTTTCAATCACACTTTTCATTTAGTAATCAACTTAACCGCATGTTAAAAGTAACATTGGCTACAAATCAGGTTGATTAGGTTGATGAGGCGAAAATAATGAATATCAAATGAACACTTTAGGGGTGTTTGGATCTGATTCTTAAAACTGCTTCTGCTCCTTCAGGAAGCAGAAGCTGAGCTAAAGTGTTTAGGTGAAAGTGCAAAAGTGATTCTGGTGCTCTAATTTACTCTTAGAATCAACTTTTTAGAAGCTGAAGGTGACCAGCTTCTGAAAACTGATTCTACTTTAAAAAAGAAGCACTAGACCTTCTTCATTCATGCATTCATCATCATCATTTCTTAATTTGACACTCTTACTTATCACAATCCATGAGTATAAGTATGGGCTTTTTTAAAAAATGGTTATAATTATGAGCGCGTAACGTAATGATGTGCTAATGTGCTATTCATCCCAATTTTGAAAATCTTTTTTATGAATGTGTAAAAAAAAGTAATTCCCTATGAGCATATCTAAATCTAAATGCTTATATATAAATTAATAGATATTCATGTGCCGGTTTCAAAATATTACTCCCTCCGTCCCGGATGAATCCTGACGTTTGTTTTTGGCGCAGAGTTTTAGGAGACCAATTAATAGAAACGGCAAATCCCTTTGATACCCTTTGTCCCTCCTTTGGCCTTTGTTAATATGCCGAAATGGCAGTACCCACTGACAGAACAGGTGAATAGTACATGATAGTGGGAGTTATTTTTTTTACTGCCTGTGGCTGTTTAGTACAAATGCAGTATATTTTGATTATAGATGCAGTATATTTCAACTGCTGATGCAACTTCGTTATTGGTGTTATAATCTCAAAAAAGACCATTTTTCATCATGGGTAGCTTAACGACCACCAACACGGATCATAAGCAATTATCACAATATATTAGGTCTCAAAGCAAACAGAGTGAAACTCAAAATAGATCAAATCACAACACACGAAGTTTTAGTCAAGGTTACATAAGCGTTCGGTAGAGGGTATCGGCTAGAACATAAATAAAATTGATTAAAGGATGTCTCATAGGCGTTACAAAAGAGTTTCTAATAATGGCATGTTCGAGATCTTCAAGATCCATATCTGAATTGGGATCAACCATAGTTGTTTAACAAAAAAAGAAAACATTAAAACCCTAATCACATGTATTAATAGATCGAAGTCCAATAGTCGATAATTAGGGAGAATTAGGGAGAAAACATAGGTAGATCGATTAACACTTACAATTTTCTTGGTCAGACGAGCAAAGTCCAATAGTCGATAATTAGGCAGAATTGAAGAGACTAATTGAATAAATTTTAAGAGGAGATGAACAGATGGAGGGCAGATTAATGTTAGAGATTCAACTGTCCGTATGGGTTTTGGAGATTAGTACGGAGTATACGAGAATGGCGGACCTGCGGTTGGGTAGTGGGTTGGTAATTAATTCTATCTAATTAAATGTAAATGTGAGTGGGTGGTGTGAAGGTTTTTTGGGTGGTGTGAAGGGTAGTTATGCCAAATCATGTATAATAAGTTGTCAAAAAGGGAAACGTAAATGAGTAAATGGGGCGTCCCGAAAAGGAAAGTGTAAAGATTTAAATGAGACGAATGGAGTACATGATTACCTAATGAATCCAATTTCGAATCCAAAACTGTATGTATGCTAAAAATGCTCTATTTATGTTGAAAACACTTTTAATGAAACTACATACATCATGATACGATCGTGTCAAATTCTACATGAGTTCGGAGTGAAATCGGAAATGTTTGTGAATTTTAAGTTAATGTGTAAAGTATAAAACAGAAAGTTTTTCAAAATTGGGGTGGTCCCCATGTATGCTAACAGGCACATGGCTCTAGTGTATCTCTAAGCAACTTTTCAACAAGTGATATTACTCAAATAAATACGTAGTAATTGAGAAGTTGCTTAAAAGCAAAATAAACGTATGCATGCATCGATACATTTATTTTTATGCAAACATGCTCTAAGCAAGTTCAAGGCTAGATTGCGGGAGTATGATTCTTACGTATTTTGATGTTATTGGTGAATCGGATTAATCCGGCTAATAAATAGTGCAACTCCGATCCGCTTGCTCATTTTGGGTATATGGGAAATTCGGGTTTGGTATGGGATATTAATGCGTTCCTAAAGAGTCTATCATATATAGGGAGTGTTTGCAATCACTTAAAAAAAAGCACTTCTCAGCTTTTGGTTTAAAAAAGCACTTATTTACCAAACACTACAAATTTTAACTTTTTCTCGGCTTGCGTGTGAAAAGTCCTTTTCCCCTTTCTATTACACAAAAGCACTTATTTTACCAAACACTATCAACTTTTACTTTTCAAAATCACTTTTTTCTCAAACACTATCAACTTTTCCTACTAATCACTTTTTCCTTACATCTCCAAAAGTGTTTTTTTTAAGCAGAAGCAGTTGCAAACACTCCCATAGCCTGTTGCTCATAGAAGCTTTCAATGCATTGTCTCACCTACAAAATTTTCAATTTTGTAGTCATATGGATGAACATCCATCACCAAAGGTAGCAGGTTCATGTAGTGGAAGGAGCAACTTGAAAAATGGCAGGTGACGTAAGTCCCGCTGGATTCTTCTTTTATAACTAGTACCGACAAGATTGACTGTGATCAAATCCGAATTTTATTGTTTAGAGGTTTTTGGGAAAAAACACAATAGAAAATGTGATGCGTTTTACTTAAATATAAGAAATTCTCCCAAATGTTATGTCTTTATCCGTTTGTCATATAATTTCACTAAGAAAACAATTACGAGTATAAACAAAAGTAGGATCACACGACTAATATCGATATTCAAATGCTATCATAATCACTACACTGCTATACAGCAATGTTAAACCTCACTAGCTATTTAAATAAATTTTGATCACTTATTTTACAATGATAATTTTATCTCCATTATACTTCTTTGTGAGAAATTATAACCGATTCACCCTAATTAAGTGATTGAAAAATTATATATTATTGGAAAAGTAATAGTCCTAGTAAAGAATGTGTCAACCCACAATCCTCGTTGGTTTAAAGTAAGAATGCATTAGCCATGCATCAAATATAATTCAAATCCCTGTTGTTATCATATATCATGCACATGACATCATGGAACAACAAATTAGCAATTCGAAAATCATGTGTCTTAACGATACTATAATTAAATGTGTAAGTAAAATTTTCAAGATCTCTAATTTATACTTCTTATGTCCCATAATTAAAATTACACTTTGATTTCAAATATATCAAGGAAATAAATTTACTGGGGGTAAATTTTATTGTAGATGACATTGTTTCGACACCGTTACGGAACTGTTTTGCAGTGTTTTGTACTGTTTTGATACGTATTTGTTTGTTAAATCAAGAAGTGAGACTTTATTTCGGGAGTGTCTGAAAAGGAAAGTGGAATGTTAATTTTAGAACATACTCCCTCCGTCCCCTTTTAAAAGTCCCGGAGGAGGGTGACACGAGTTTTAAGAAAAGTGGGTTTGTGTGGTTGATATTAATTGATAAAGTAAGAATAAAGTAAGAATGATTTTGAGCCACACAAACTTTACCAAATAAGGTATGGGACAATTAAATAGGGACATCCCAATATGATAAAATGGGACATTTAAAAGGGGACGGAAGGAGTACTACGTAGTACATAGGAACAGATTTCCACATAAACGTCACATCTTTATTCATCAATTTTCATTTTTTGTCATTATTCTTATATAGATAGTACTCCATCCGTCCCGCTAAGATTGTCCCATTTTACCTTTTCAGGAAGTCCCACTAAGATTGTCTCATACCAAATTTGGTAAAGTTTGTGTGGCTCTAAATCATTCTTACTTTATTCTTACTTTATCAATTTAATTTCAACCACACAAAGTTATTCTTTTCAAAGAAGAGAAAAAGAAAACGTATAGTAACACCTAAGAAGTAGTGGCTTGTGACTGAGGCATAACTTGTGAACATCTCTCTAGCTAGTCTGATCTCGTGTGAGTGAAGTAAAATTAAAGGAGTATATGGATGATTGGTTCGTGGGAATGGACTAAGTCAAAAAAGGTGGTGAATGGATAAGATCACACGTGGCTGGTAAAACTGCAACCACAATTAAAAGCATATGGCAAACCCCAAAGTCCCAAACAGTTTTGGATTCACACCAGTAAACAAACTAAAGCAACAAATCCGATCTTTGCCGGCCAATGATATACTCTTCTTTCACATGATCCCAACCCAAAGAGCCAGGCAAGATGTGTATCTGTCTATCATACACGGCTTCTTATATCACAACACCATCATGCCTTGGTGTCAAGGGCGGAGCCCTTGGGTCAGGGTGCTCAGTCGACCCCGCTGAAAGTTCAAGTATGTAGAACTCTGAAATACTTTCGATTTGATATATTATGAACCTCATAACTCATTACGAGTAAAAAATTATGACTTCTGGAAAAATCAGCGCCATTTTAACTTAAATAAGCAAAATTTTATGTGTAGCGTTGATTATATTCTTAAATTTAAAAATAAAACAGCTTATTCAGTCATTAGTTGTGTAAACATTATGATACATTACATATATATCATTACATTAACCGATAAATGCTCATTAAATTACCATTTATCTCAGCTACATATGAAACATTTAACTTAAGTATTGTATAATAACTATCCATCACTTTGATACTGTATATAATTAAATTTCGACCCCGCTCACACATTTTTCTGGTTCCGCTTAATTGGTGTATTTATTTAAGATTAAATTTAAGTTTGTGGTTCTCATTTTTCCTTTTTTACAAGTGCAATAGAATTGCTGTTAAATTAATTTAACTTTGTATCCTCCCGCAAACAAAGAAAATTATACACAACAAGAGAATAATATTATTTCACAAAATAATATTTATATAATGTACTACGTATTTAATAACTAAATAAGTACTACGTAAATAATTTATATGAACCAATATGTCCTTACATTATTATAAAGCTTTTAAATAATGTATTAATAAATAAATAAGTAAATTATTTATATGAACCCATATGTCCTTCCACTATTATAAAGCTATTCTCTTTTATATCTCTTTTATATCGCTTGATTTGACACGTCACATCAATGTTTTAGTAGAAGTGTAGAACTATATTTTCAAACTAAAAGATACGGAGTATACTACTCCGTAATATTTAGCTATAACTTCTTCAATTCCTCTTGATCTATTATTATAAATATTGCTTTTAGCAATTGATTTACCTCTATGTTAGTAGTTTCTTTTGGCTACTTGGATTTAACTCAAGTAAAAAGGAAAATAATGCTCTTTGGTCTAAATTTGAGAGTGGGTCCTCCAACTTAGTTATTGGATTTGTTCTAAATATGGACAAATCATTTCTAATGAAAGAGTAAAGATTGATGGACATAATTTGGACAATAAAATGAGGTGCAATCAAATTATCTCTACATCATATGTAGGTACATCATAAATAGGCAGGGGCGGAACCAGGGGGAGCGAGCCGCGCCACCCCTTCGCCGAAGTATATCCATTAGCGCCCCTGTGCTTCAGTCCGCTCAAATCGTCGCAGGCTGTTCTGGAACACAGAAACGCTGGAGGAGGAGGGTTTTGGTGAAAATTTTGAACTTTCCCCACTTATAGGAAACGACGTTGTTCGGTTAAATGAAAAAAAAATACTATGTATTCCGGATGTAAAATTCCGAAGTCAATTACTAAAAAAAATACTATGTATTCCGGATGTAAAATTCCGAAGTCAATTACTCCAATACTCCATATTAGGTTTATGCCGTTCAGTCTTTCAGAGCCGAATTATATTGTTGGGAATTCAAAGACTAAATTCACAGAACCCTCTAATAGATTGGCATCTTGGATTCTTGGACTCTTCGAGATTGCAGATTTGGGGATTTGACCTTTCCCCTTCCTTTGTGGTCTTCGTTTGCCGACTTCCCGCTGCCAATTGCAAGTAGTATAATAGCTGCATAATAATTTATTAATTACATTTAGGCCTTGACCCGTAAGTGGTATTGTGGTTTAGATTTTAGGCCTCCTTGTTTTGTTTAAGGTTTAATCAATTAATAATTTACTTGTCTAGCCGTTTTTACTAAATTGAAAGTTTGTAATTATTTTCTTAAAAACTAATGGAGATGCTTGGTTTTTATAATTTGAGGTTATCTATGTGACTATCTATATATAATTTTGGGGTGGTGGGTCTTCAAAAATACGCTCATATGAATTTAATCCAAATGATATTGCGGTTGATCCGGGGCCACATACACCACCTATCAATGATTTTGACAATTTCGACCAAGTTCGAAGAGAGTGTTTAACTAGAGGTCCTTGGTTATATACGCAAGAACGGGATTTTTGCAAACATTGAAAATGAAGCAATTTTGCGACGCTTTCAACGCATGCAGACACACATTTTGACATATTATGTACGTAGTATTGTTTATACTCTTATTAAAATTTCAGTGTCTTGAGTTTAAAGATTCTTTTAGCCACCCCTTAAATTCGGTTCTTTCCGCCACTGTATATAGGTAAGTATAATAGAATGACTTGATTGAGTTTTTAATTATTAATTTCCGGATGTATAGCTAAGACGAGGATGCAATTTTTGGATTGACTTCTGTTGGAACACGACTCCTGACGTTTTATATTCGTGATAGAAAAAAGGAGACAAAACTAAAAATACACACAGAAAAGAGTTGTTACAATTTACGATTGTGGCCTGATTGATGGCTGTCCAAAAAGGGGTAATAATGCTTCATTGACACCATATATATTCATGCAATGCAAATTTTGCCATACTTGAATTACATTCAATGGTTTACTTGAAAGCCAAATACTACAGACCCATGCCTCATTTCTCAATCTCCTCTTCAATGTGGCCATCTACATTGACAAATGAATAAGGAGATCAATAAAGATCAGATATATTATATTGAGTACCTGATTTGAGCTTCCAAAACCTGGTTTTATCCATTTTGTGATTGCTTAATCTCATTGTACGCTTAATGATTTTGGAACATATGAACTTTTACCAGTGAGTGTGACAGCCAAGCTTGCCTGTTTATCCGCTTCAGTGTTCAATTTCTACAAATTCAAATGTAGATACAAATGAAAAACATTAGAGTTTTTTAAAAAGTATATTTAAGAGGTCATACTTTTGTGAACAACATCTATTTTAATCATAAAAAATATACTCCGTATGATTTTTTCATAACATTATTTATAGTAGTTAACACTACCTGGCTCTATCCCAAAAGATACTTTATTAATATACATTTCTTAATTGAAATGCAACACTTAAAACTCATCATCAGTCAATTCAGCCATACTCGTATTTTCATACTTGGTATTTAATTTTTGGTTCAATTATTTTTTATGAGATTTTTCTTTAAATATTACTGAAATAAAATTTATAGACAAAAAATGTGATCAAAGTTACCATGATTATACCGCTCGGTCACTACAATGTCATTACAATGTAAAGTCGAATATAATCATTGATAAAGTCGTTTTTATAGTCACTAAAGTATAAAAAATCAAATCATTTACAATATTTGTCAAAACAATAACCCTTGCTTCAGGAAGAAAAACTGAATTACGGGTATTTTTTTTTTAATGCAAAATTACGGGTATTTCAGAAGTTGTATACTGTTTTTAAACCAAAGTCATCCGTATTTATAACATGTTTCCAAATTCCACATATAATCTAATACACTTCCAAATTCCACATATAATCTAATACTCCCTCCGTCCCTAATAACTTTGCCAAGTTTGACTGGCACGGGGATTAATAAAGTAGAAAGTGTGTTGTTGAGGTTTGTGCAGAGGAGAGAGAATTAACTGGAACCACAAATTCTTTACTTAAATGGGAAAGTGGCAAAGTTAATGGGACATCCAAAAAAGGAAAGTTGGCAAAGTTATAAGGGACGGAGGGAGTATACACTAATACATTATGTTTCTAATGCACTTTTGGTTTCATATAAACTACTAGGAAGTATTGTTTAAACTTCAGTCTTCAGAGGGGTAAAACTAGGACTAAGTAATTGATGTTCCATATAGATTTCATAAAAGATGACCACAAAAGAAGTTTAAAAACTTGACTGATATCTAGGACCGGAGAAGCTAGCAGAGAGTGTAATAAGCACTGAAATCACAAAGTGAGATACAATGAGAAAGAAAATTCATTGAATAGAGTAGCATAAAAATCAAACAAAAGTAGAATGGGCAAAAATTACCCGCGAAACATGCTCTATCTTGAAGGATAGAAACCTGGCCTTGAGTTGTTTGGCCTGCTCGCACAAGGTTGAAATTCTTCGGCTTTTAACTTTCACTTGCTCTTGGATCTAATGAACACCAACATATATGGTGTATATTTTAGACTCCAGTAGAGATGATAGGAGGGTTAATTAACAACTTAACACACAAAATAGTAAGATAAAACCTGCATGCAAACTGTCTTAGAGTCACCCCGAACACGAATGTGAGTAAATCCTTTCTGAAGTGCATACTTCAATCCCAAAATAATGGCCCGATATTCGGCAGTGCTAGAGTCTGCTGTGCCCAAACCTTCACGCAGGCGACAGGTCTGTGGAAAAATAAGGGAGTGGATGGGATAAGCCCCTCAACGAGTATAATAAGAAAACACTTTGTTCTCTATTATTTACTCCGTATACTACGTATAACACAATAAACCATTATATAAGAATAGAAGATCAACCTATTTTGCCATTCCCACCCTTTCTCACTTTTGGACTTCTTGACCAAAAGTGAGAATGACCTAATAGTCGCTTGACACAATAATAATGCTTACCATACTGCCATTATCGGCACGAAGCACAGCACCTGCCCCTGCTTGTCCATTTGCTTTGGAAGAACCATCAAATTCAAGCATACAAGAGGGCTGGTACTTTAAAAAGAAACCAGGTTCAGTTGCAGCATCATTATAATCAATCGTAGCCAGTTAAACTATGTTAGATATTATTGGATTTCTTGCCAATGGAAACCTTAGCTTTCGATATGTACAAAACTACAAATACATTTCTACCAGTTAATCAGTATCAAAGAAAGCATTTTATTGCATCATTTATGTCAACCATGCCCTGAACAAAATGTACCCCGCCCGTGGCTAAAACAAATAAGAGAAAACATTATTACCTTGTTCTTTGACCTCACTGCTTCATGTGATACTTTCTGTTGTTTTTTTTCATTCAAAAGGGTCTGCTTAAGAAACAAGCTAAGAGGCATAACAGAATGCCACTAGTTCACATAAAAGGTGTGGAGAATACAAATAAAACATGCAGATCACTCCTAATATTGTAATAATATTGTCTCATAAGTAGTAGTTTCTAAAATTACCTTTGGAGCCTTGGAGCGCGATTTTTTACTCTTTCACAGGGCAGCGGTAGAACACAAGATACATTTAATTAGAGCCTCGTCCCAAAAACTGGTCTCTTTGGGAGTGTGTAAGAAAACCTCAAGAAGTTTACTTAATTTATGCTTAAATATTTGACATCATTCATACATCATGATTCATGAGAATGTGAGATACTACGTATAAGGAATGGTAAGAGAAAATTCCTTAAACATGACTAAACATACACAAATTGCACATATACACAAATTGTGCATATAAGACAATCATTGTTTCCTTCTTCCTAAAATATGACTCATGTACTTCTCATTGGGGAAGTTTTTTATTATTCAAAGGATCAAATAAGTCGAGAAAAGTGTTTTTATCATTCAAAGGATCAAATAAGTCGAGAAAAATATAGATACTCTTATATGTCCACTTTGTCTATGTTATAATCCTATTTGAAGCAATTTTTGTGTGATATATACATACGGTGAAATGCATAAATGATACCTTAATTATTGGTATTGTTCGTAATTATTGGTATTGTTGCGTTTTGATATCTTAATTTTTAAATGAATCAAATCAGTATCATAATTACACATAAATGTTTCAATTGACAATTTTTTTTCAAATTTCCGGCCAAAATATCACTTCACCTTATGTGTAAAGTCCACTTCACCTTACTTTTGTTCTTGTCATCGATGTGCAGTGGATTCTACACATGAAAATTTGATTGCATATAAGATTTTTTTTACCGCACATGAAAATCTGATTGCATATAAGATTTTTTTACCGCAAATTTGAACAATATTGTAAATTGAAACATTCATGTATAGTTATGATACTCATTTGATTCATTTAAAAGTTAGGGTACCAAAACTCACCCAAATAGATCCCAAGAAGTTGGTTTACCTTGGGCTTATTTATTGTTGGTGCATGAGTATGATCTGGTTTTTTTCCTTGAGAACCATTCTTGTTCTCTCCTTTAGAACCATTCTTCTTTGTCATTGTAGAAGAATATGATCTAACTAGAAGACTTTCTATAGCTGAGTGATATCCAACAAGACTGCGACTCTTTGAAGTTATAGCAGATCGAAGAAAATGCATGAAACAAGATGTTCATCAACCCACCAAGACTTTACCAGGCTTCCCCTAATCTCCATAGAGAAAAAACAAAACAGAAGAATAAGAAAGATAAAAACTTTAGGCACGCATGTTAATTTCAGTTGAACAGTCGAAATGAAAACCTGGGTTTCGAGTCTCTTAGCTTCCTTGAAACTAAATACAAATATTACACTCCCAAGGCAGTAACTTTGCTGGATTAATTTAGAGTTGAAAAGAAACGACATTTATATGAGTAGGTTATGTCACTATGTGTAATGTGGTAAAGCTAATGATGATTAGAATAGCATGAATAATTAAGTTCAAGACACGCGGCAGTTACTTAAGTTCAAGACAGTCCAACTGCTCCATTACGTGGAAGTTCATTACGGTATTACCGATCATGACTGTCTTAAGGGAGATTTGATCAAAACATAGTTTTCTACTAATATATGTCCATTTTGGTCAGTTATTTACTTATTTGTAACATCGATGTTACAGAAAAAGTTTTATATATAACAAAAGAAAATTGTTTAATCATTCGTATTCCTTGTAAAAAAGAATATATATGACTCCATGTTACTTAGTACCGGAGTATTTTCTTTAGCAATACTCATGTACACTCAATAATCTCTTTATACTACCTCCGTCTCATAATAGTTGTCTTATTTCAATTTGACACGATTATTAATAAAATGGTGGAAAATTAAAAATTGTGGTTGAGATTTGAGTATGAATGAAGTGAAATGATATGGATCATTTCTTACCAAAAAGGAAAACACGACATTCATTTTGGGACAACCCAAAATAGAAAGTAACATAAGACAACTAAAATGGGGCGGAGGGAGTATTTGCTTGTTTCATCAAATTTGTAGTTGGCCTGGTGAGGTTCACTCTTAGAAGTCTAAGAGTGCACGGTGCACACGTGGCATGAGAAATGGCCACATAAAATATTAGTAAATAAATTCTTTCTCTCCTTATTTGAATGATTTTATACAATTTTGGTAAGTTTTCTCCACAATGTCAAGAAGACTGTCTAGATGTTGACATTGTTGTTGATATTGCAGGGAAAAACTTACCAAAATTGTATAAAGTCATTCAAATAAAGAGAGAGATAATTAATATGCTAATATTTATGTGGCTATCACTCATGCCACATGTGCACCGTGCACATTATAGCATTGGAGATGCTCTAAAAGCTCGACACAGTCCTTTACTTTCTTAGGAGTTCCTTTGTTATAGATTGATTTACTGAATGTTTAAGGCAAGAAAGAAGTGAGAGCAAAACATTTAATTAGAGGCAAAGTGGATCTAGTTCTATTGAAGTTTTTAGAACGAGTAAAACATAATGCCGAGTGAGCGCTCCGACCCCCTAAATCAAGCTGAATGTTACATAAAAACTAGAGAAAAGTCTAATGTTAAGGATACAAAAGTGTCAACCCTTTGCAATGAAATAAATGATGTTATTTATACTAAAGGTGACAACTCCGGTACCTTTCTAAAATATGGGGTACCGTACCTATCATTCATTTGATTGGACCATATCACTTTATCATTTTTAATTTAGATTTAAATAATTCAACTGCTACATTCTCATTGGTTCATGTGGACAAAGGTATGGTACCTTATGGGTACCATAAAATTTACCTATATTAAAAAGTAGGTGATGGAGGTGATGTGCTCAACCCTGAATGGATGAACTCCCAACACCAATTATTCCATATCTGGTGCATTAAATTTGATTTTAACCAATTCTCGGGTTTCCGGTCAACTGCTTGGAAGATTCTGTCTTGACTACTAGATCAGGTATAGTAGAGAAGTCTAAGGGTTGGTTTGCAACTGCTTTTAAAAAAGCACTTCTCAGCTTTTGGCTTTAAAAAAACACTTATTTTCCCAAACACTACAACTTTTATTTTTCTCGGCTTACGCGTCAAAAGTGCTTTTACTTTTTCTATTACACAAAAAGCACTTATTTTACCAAACACTACCCACTTTTACTTTTCAAAATCACTTTTTTCTCAAACACTAACAACTTTTATTTAATCATTTCTCCCTATTTCATTAAAAAAAGCACTTTTTTAAAAGCAGAAGCTGTTGCAAACAGACCCTAAGTGAAGGGAATATCCTGAATTGGACAACGAACGACATTCCTGAATTGGCTAGATCGTGATTGGGCCGATATATAGATTGAGCCTCCTGGGACATTTAGGCCTAATACTGGGCCAGATCCAATCATCCTACATAATTGCACTACTTTGGAGAAAATCTTTTTCCCGCTCAAGCATCTTACGCACATCGACCACACGATACAAAATTAGATCTACCGCTGTGATGAAAAGATCGTTCATTCCTTTTAGCCTCTCCTCCCTCACTGCAGACCATTCGAGTTTACTCCATTCCTAGATGGATGTAAACGGCCTCAACAGCACTCCTTCTCTCATCGGAATCCATCAAAAGCTCAGAAGCAATTCATCTTCTTTGCTCATCGGAATCTATCCGAGTTGAAAAGCTCGACAACAATTTTTCTCCTAAATCGCTCAATGGAATCTGGAAAAGCTCGAAGTATGCACATTCCTGGGCCCGGCTGAATTTTTGTTTTAATTTTATTTCATGTATGATTCTATATTACATTCATGCTCTGTTCATATGCCTTTTTAGATTCATGTTCAAGAGAGTACAATGTCTTTTTCCTTTATTTTCTTGATTTCAAGATGAAAAGCTATGGCAATGAAGAACAAGATGCTTGCTCTCCCTTTAGGTTTCAACGATTTACCTGCAATTGTCCTCTTCAGGGTCAATTGCTTCTTCTTTTCTCTTGTGGTTATTGTTTAATCCTCTTCAGAATCAGAAGATTAATACTCTTTTCTCTGTCATTCAATTTTTCTCTCTAATTGATCAATTAATTCGTCGTATTTCTATTCACTTTCAGAGTATCTAAATGGTAGTTAAAAATGGAGGCCCGTGCAGGTGGAGAATATTTCTCTTTAAGGTTAACCTTTTCTTTCATCTTCTTCATTGGTCAATGTCGAAAAACTTTTTATTCTTCCATTATTATTCAAATTTTTGTAATTGAATTCATTATTTTACTTTATTTTTTGTATAAATGATTAGTTGACCATTTCTAATGTATTTTCAAATCATTGAAATTTATTTTCCACTTCCCTTAGAAATATTGATCAGTGATCAATAACTAGATAGTATTTGTTTCTTAGAATTAATTGATTTTAGATGATTACTTTCTAACATATTTGGTGGCCATACATGCTGGAGTGTCACTGCAGGCACATTAGGTGTGCAGTTTCACAAATAAGACTTAAAGGTAGCAATTTCATCTGTTTTAAACACTGGGTTAGTAATAACGGTTAAATATTTCTCAATCGGATGCATGTGTATTGTTTCTGGGCAGTAAGAGTTTATTGAAAAACGTCGATTTGGATGATACGATAGTTAAATAGACCTTTATCTCTTACAAAACTTCTAGAACTGCAAATCACAGACTTTACTACCAAAAAATAGGGAAGGGCAATTTGTGGAATGAATGTAGCTTTCTTGGGAAATCAAGGGCCTCAGTTCGACCTATCATTGGGAGAAAGTCTTTGCACAGGAATAACTTGGGGTTATCTGCATCATGTAAATATCTAAAGTTTGAGCATAGAAGTGTCATCTTTGTGCACTTTAGGAATTTCGGGTAACAAATTAACTGGTAATCTTTTTCCCCAGTTGATTCACTAACGGAGTCATATAAGTACATAACTTTTAATAATAAACTACTACTTTTATTGATATAAATCCAAAGCCTGAACTTGCAACTATTTTTAGAGGATATTAGAATACTTCCATAAGGAAAGTAATGGACCTAAACTCAGTAAGAATTGAAAACCTAATAGGATTAGGAAAGCCAAGCCTTGAAACTGATAGGAACAAGAGACTATAATAGTGCCAAACGTGTCATACATGAACCATTATTTTTATATGTTAAAACAGAAGTCAGTGTGTGGTAAAAAAGCAACCTCCATAAAATGGACATGGGATTTGATTGAAGCTTACTATTATCTTGCACTTTTGTCAGCTTCTTAAATTGCTAGCTGTGCGTTTACATGGGGGACTGTAGCTGTCCTTCCATTTTATACATTCATTGTTGCTGCGCCGCGGTCTGACTTGGTAAATCTCTCCATATGAAACTCTTATAAATCATTCTACATAATTGCACTACTTTATGGAAAAAGCATTTGCCAATTGCCACTCAAAGTCGCGAAGAATTTTCAACTGTGCGATTTCTTATCAAATGTACGACTGAAGTTTTTCCTTCCCCAATGTTCGGCTCTTCCACCTCACCCCACTTTCAGATCTCACTATACTCTCATTCTCCCCTTGATGGAAACCCTTACACCCCTTCCGTGTTTCATAAAAAATCCTCTCTGAATTCGTTTTTCTTCGTTTGAGTTCAGTCAATTTGTTCTACCTCTTATCAGATCAGTCAATTTTTACCTCTCCCTATGACTCCGGCCTTAAGGGCACATTTCATAGAAGGTATTTTCTTTCCCTCCCTATTTCCTTATTTCAAATAAGTTTTTGTCGAACTTATGTAAAGTAATGTTGCACGGAGTCTTAATCAATTTTGGATTCTCTCTCTTGAGAACAGTTTCTAAATTACAAGACAACAATGACAGCCATTTCAATTTCAATCTATCCATTGTTTGCCATATCTATTACTCCGAACTTCCTTTTAGATTTTCTCATCTTCACCGTGTTTTGTAGTTGATTGGAGAAAACAAAATCGCATTTGTGATAATTGAAAAAGATTATTGGTGAATATTGAATTTATTGGTTTTTCTTTGATCTACTTAGTGGTGCACTAATTTCTGAATTCATTTTTTATTGAATTCATTTTTTTATTGAATTCATTGTAGTACCTAAAATCAGCTACAATTAAAGGATATTATATATTGGGGTACGGTGTACTAAACTTACTTTATGCACTACCAATCTCCTTTTCGCATTTCAGTATCAACACCAAAAAATCTTTTTGCTGCCTCTGCTTTGCATTCCAAAACATTGCATATTCTAGGCTTAGTTTATAAAGTTGCACCTACAAGAAATTGTGTTAACCATAAAAGTAGGACATTAGGAAATATAAGATGTGATAAGAAGTACTACGTACTAAATACTATGAGAATACAAGAAAAGGAATTAGCGTAAAGGTGTATAAGGTGTGTTTCATTTCAACAAGCATTAAGAGTATGTTTGGAACCCACGAACTGCAAGGGAAGAAAAAAAATGGCTCATACTCAACAAATCAATTTTAGATATTTGTTCAAACTCATTTATTCATACAATTTTAGATATTACCCGAAATAGGACTAAAAAGGTTTGAAAATTCCAAAATATGACTGCTATGTTTTTATTCCCAAAATAGGACTAATTAATGTCATGTTTTGACAATATCAGACTTCAAACATGACAAGATTTTCCAAACATGACAGTAATTACTCCTATTTTTGGAATAAAAAACATGTCAGTCCTATTTTGGAATTTTCAAACTGTTTTGGTCCTATTTCGGGAACTCTCCCAAGAATAAATATCTTTTTATATTTAATAACTAGGTAAGTTGAGTTGGACATATCCTGAATTCTTATATTCAGTGACACTAATAGTATTAGTTTACATGTTTATGTGTGTCCCCACCTGAATATGCATAAGCAGTTTTCACTCTAACATTTGAAATGTTGCCTTTAAGCACCGGATTATTAGGAATTGGCATCAAATCTTTTTACGCCATTAATATCTGCATAATCTTGTGCAAACATATATCTCCAGCATCACACTAAGGAGATATTTATAATTGTGAAAGTGTTTCCAAGTAAAAAATGACAGCACACTCAATTTTGACCTTAAATTGCAGGATTGGAAGTTGAGGAGCCAAAACCGGTGAAGGTGACGATCAGGGGTGGAGCTAGGGGGTGGCCACCCCTGGCCCTGGCCCAGACCAAATTTTAAAAATCTCTATATTTTTAGTGTAAAAAGTTCCGTGTGAAATTTTTTCCAAAAATATTCTTTGTATCGGCCCAGTCCGGCCCAGTGTCCTGGCTCCGCCCCTGGTGACGATGATGAGATTTCATTGAGGGTTTGGTCTATGAGTCCTTGAACACCTTCTTTGAGAGCCCAAAAGTTTAGAAGATTGATAGAGCAGTTTATAAAGATGAATCCTTAGATCAAATAAGAAATCTGTATTTTTGAAATCAAATGTTTACTCTAAATTACTTATTTCTAAGGGAAAATCGCACTTTTAGTCTCTAAAATAGTCATGAAAATGAAATGTCGGACCCGTATTTCTGATATTGTAAATGTCACCCCTCAATTGTCCAAATTGTTGTAAATGTGGTCCTTTTAAGGGGTGATATGTACTCTTGGCCACATTGTATGTTTCACCCTTCAAAGGACTACATTAACGGCATTTAGCAGTGACGGATCCAGGAATAAAAACTATTGGGGGCAGAATAATAATACACAAAACATGTTCATGAAAATACATTAATAAAGCATATTAGATCAAACAAAAAATGGTTATAAAGTATACGACAATTTGTTTAAAACTAAATAAAGCGTATTACAATTAAAAAAAAACAATCAACTTTTCTTGAGTTTTTATCTTTTGAAAGTAATTTATTACAATTTCATTTGTGAGTAGTGACCCTTGAATAAAACTCTTTCTATGAAAGAAACTATATTGTAACTCAAAAACTAATCAAAAATTGTTTCTATTGCTTAAATTAGTCATTTATATTAACTTCTTAGGGCATTCAAATACTACTGGATATATCTGTACTTTAATTTGCACTAACTGGTGCCAAAATATAAGGGTGTTTTATTCAAAACAACTATCCATTAAATCTAATAAAAAAAATGTACACCTAAAGTTTGTGGCTTTTTATAACTAAGTGTTTTTACTTGAATTGTTTTCAGTCCTAGATCAGACCATACCAGACTTAAACCGACCAGCCAGTTCATACCAAGCCAGACTAGACTTGCGTAGTTATAAACTACACAAAGATCAAACATTTACCAGACCAGACATAAACAGATCAGACCAGAACAAACAAACAAATTTCAATCCAAGTCAAACATCCTTATACATTATTAATAAATCTCAAATCTTGTGTTATATTTCTAAAAAAAAACTAGCAGCAAAAGCATGTAGTTCTGATTTTACTACTATCTTAACGGTATTTAGCCTAAAGGAGTTCATTACATTATTATGTAATTAAATTTACATTTGGATAAAAGATCTATTTACATAATTCGATAGTTACTTTAAAATTTTATATCGTTAGTTACTTAATTTTAACCTACTAGCTTACTAGCTACTGTATTAACATTAATTTTTATAAATTAGAATGAGAGCCCGTTTGGAGACCTCTTTTTTCGGCTTATCAGCCAGCTTTTTCACCAAACACGTAACTTTTACTTTTGTGTGCTGAATTGTGTAATAAGCAGAAAAAGTAAGGTTGGAGTTACTTTTCTGGCTGTATTGGCTGAAGTTACTGTAGAGGACTATTTTAGCTATTTTTACATGTAATTTTTTCTATAATTTATTAATAAAATATATTTTTAAAATATTTTTTTCTTGAATCAGCAGAATCAGCCAAAACAGCCACTTAAGCCAGAATTTCATAAATTTCAGCAGAATCAGCCAAAACAGCCGATTTTCGTGCTACCAAACGGGCTCTGAGTCATAATATTTATTTATTTTATTAAGGACAAACTATACGAAGTATCAAGTAGGAACAAGACCTCATCACAGTCGGTATCTACTCCACATTTGTTTTTTTTTGTTTTTTTGAAAGATCTACTCTGCATTTGTTATTCTCGAATTTAGCTATTCATTAGTCATCTTGATGTTCTCACTTCTCATACTAATCTGCAACCTAATTCTTCTATATTTGGGGATTAAATCTTTTAATTGCTATTACTTCTCTTCCGTATTAGCCTAAACTGAAAAGTTCGAAAAGATTTTACTTTACACATTGAAGAGATTGGGCTGTTATTGGGGGCATTTCTATTTTTCAATTGGGGGCAAATGAGTGGATTAATATTTTTTCTCAATGAATTAATTAAGGGGCATTAATAGGACTTTATTGGGGGCAGCTGTCCCCCCTCTTTACTATGTAGATCCTCCCCTGGCATTTAGGACAATTGAGGGATGACATTTACATACTTGGTAATACAGGTCTGACATTTCATTTTCGTGACTATTTCAGGGACTAAAAATGCGATTTTTCCTATTTGTAATGAATTTGCTATCCTTTATTCCATATGTTACCGTTTCTATACATTTTTTATTTGGAAATCGTTTTGGTTTGTTAATTGGCGATATATACAAAATTATTGTTTTTTTAGTACCATGTCAGTAGTCCAAATTAAGTTTTTAGCAATATAAGTTCTTCAATCTTCATGTCAATTTTATCACTAAATGGGACTTTAATCATTGATAGACTTTACGATTATACATTTACATGCCCTATTCGTAAACAAAGTGCTTCATGATTATGGATTCAATAGTAATGAGGTTCTACTTTCTCCCCTTCTAGCTGTTAGCGGTAGTGTGGTACTGAAATCTATATAATACGGATAACTGCGTATGAGTGGTATGATTGTATGAATATCATAATATGAGCACGGAGATTCGATATACTTTTTCACATATCAATATTCAATAGATCAACTATGCAAAAACAAGACCATAATTTTTACACCGAAAGTAAAAAACAAAAACTGTTTTATGATTGTCTCATTTTTTTTCCGTCTTTCTCATTAAGATTGTGTCACATCAAATTTGGTAAAATTATGTGGTTCTAATCATTCTTTATTTTTATTTTATCAATTTAACATTAATCACATAAATTCATTTTTTTTAATAATCGTGCCACATTCACATGTCTCAATGTTATTGGATCTAATGATTCATCTTCAAGATTTAAATTAATTCTTGAAGATTTAACTGCACAGTTATTTTCAAGAATTAATTTGAATGCGTTCCCGATTGAAGTTTTAGGTGAAATTTGGTATGAGTAAACTAGACTTGATGAATAAGATGCTAAAAAAATTTCATCAAAAAATTTCACCGGGAACCGCACCAAATCGCAACCGCCGGACTGAGCCTCCTATATGAGGACTTATTTGACCTTTTTATGAAAGTTCGAGGACCTATTTGAAAATTTTCCCTTAATTATTTCCTAAAATGGAAATGAGAACTTTTAACTGAAACGCTCAAAAAAGAAAGTGAGAACTTTAGACTAGAACGGATGGAGTATATAAAAGGGAAGTACAGTACCTATGAATTCTTTGAACTTGAACCAGTTGTATGTATATATTCTCTCAAAAAATTCAATAATTATGAATTGCATTCACATCCCGTGCAACGCACGGGTGAAATTCTAGTATACCAAAATAGTACTCCGTACGTAGTAATGCTTAAGATTGAAATAAAATCTGAAGGGATTATTCAAAAGAGAGAAGCAAGTACAAAATACATTTTTTTGGAGGGAAGTAAGTACAAAATATTCAACATGTAACGTAGAACATTTATACTATCCCCGTTTTTTTAATTCTTGCAACAGTTTGATTTTCACGTTTGCCAACGCACAATTTTGACTGTAATTATATTTAACTATGTATTAGTAAACATTATAAAAAATTGATATTTTAAAAATTCACATTGATAGGAATTCAATAACATTTTATATATACGTAATAATTTGCTTATGTATATTAGTAGAAAATCGTGGTCAAAGTAAGGTCCGTGAATAGTGTAAAAAACACAATGTTGCAAGAATTATAGAACAGATGAAGTATAAAGGAAAAAAGGCGGTCTCTCCCTCTCTAGGGTTTTGTTCTTCCGCTTTCGTCATTGACGAAGAGCGGTCGTAGGTGGATTTTGATTAGGGATGCAGCGTTTTGGCGGTCGTGGCTTGATTGTCTTCTGTTGTTGTTTCTGGTCGAGGGGCGAGGGTAGACAAAGGAAAGGCAGATAAGTTGTGGCAGAGCTTGGGTTCGATTCAGCAGCAAGGGATATCAATGGACCATATCGTCAATCAATACAAAAGCATGACTATTGAGGCGGATGAACGGCGGGCTCGTCCCCCTCCTGAGCGACCGCTATGGAGTGCAAGAGAGACTAGGTTTTGGAAGAAGATGAATGAAGTCTGGTTTAATTCCGTTTTATTTTGTTTTTGTATTTCTTTCGAATTGCATGTTGCTTTGGGTGTGTTCTTATTTCCTAGTAGAAAGTTTCTAGAATTTAGGTCAGGTGATGAGAAGTCTGTTTGCCAGTCATTGGCTTAGTGCCCATTAGAGGATCAACGAATGTTATTTCTTCTACAGATGTGATGAATTCTAAGGCTGGTTCAAGGGCGGACGTCAGACAAAAGACTCTTTATCATTTTGTTTCCTGCTTTTTCTTTAATTGTATTATCAGCCAAGTGGCGAACGTTTTTTTAATTTAATACGAAGTATATTTGTTGGTTTAACGATAAAAAAACATTTATATAAAGGAGTAACTTCTACGTCATTTAACTTCTACGAAACGTTTTGTTGATTTAATATATTTGTTGGTCGCCGACTCACTCTCCCTTACGGGAGGTCCTGGGTTCGAAACTTAATGGAGTGAGTTTCATCCCCGATTACTCCAGGCCCCCCAAGCCCCCTCCCCCAGACGCCCCCTGGAGTAAAAAAAACTTATTTACACAAATATGACTAATGGTTACTACAATTTCGTGTCATGGTAACTTAAGTTTAAAACTTGAACATAAGTTATTATGATATCATTACTACTTTTGTCATTAGTCACATTTTTGTAAACAATTTTTATTTTAATCATAAAATGTAATTATTTCTTAATTTAAATCCCCTTTTCCTTTAGTTATTTTAGTTTTCTCTTTCTTTTTATTTCTTTCTCTTTGTTGGGTTCCTTCATTAATTGAGAAGTTAATGAGACTCTTAAATATCGCGGAGATGTCTACCATTCTCTAGATGTGTATAGAGAGGTATTTAATGTTTTAAAATATTCTAGAGAGACGTGGAATTATCTTGAAACGTGTGTACGAATGTAGAACATTTTAAAACATTGTAGAGTTTTATCTAGAGAGGTGTAGAATCCTCTAGAACAGTGTGAAAATGTGTGGACGTCTCTAGAAAACTTAGAAAAAATGAGTTATCTAGATCATTCCAGAAGATTAGACAAGATTTTTTTTTTATGAAAATGAAATGCTCAGCACAATAATCTCATCATCAATTTAGGGGAATAACAACACAAAATTCAACATAAATAACATAGCCGTAGTCTGACAAGTAACCAACACTTTCTTTGCTCGCTAGCTAAAATGCAAAAAGATTAGGTATTTGTAGCCCTTGTGTATATCTGCTGGCTGGCGTGAGCAGACACCATCCTGATCAAACCTCTTTCCATCAACTCTTGGATTGCCCTCCTTGCAAGTGATCCACTGATCCTTAAACGATCGGAGAGGACTGAAGGTGTGATGAGCTTGTATTTGGGAGCTTCCGATAAGAGCTTCTCATATGTAGCCTTGTCAAAAAGCACCATGTTGTTCACCTTCTCCTTTTGCTTTCCCTTGCTCCACTTCTTCTTTTTCTGCTTGCCACCACCGGTCTTGGCGGGCTTGGAGGCGGTTTGAGGAGCCTTTTCCTTCTTCGGTGCCATTGTCTGTTGAATCTAGGGTTTGGGCAGAGGTTGAGCTCTAGTGACTTGCTGCGAGATAGATAGACGATGGCCCCTCCAGAAGATTATACAAGCTTGTGAATACTTCTACGAAGACTATAAAAGTGTACTGGTGTGTAGATAGATGGAGAGATTTGATGAAATTAGTATAAATAGGGGTGACACTCCTCATTCCTATGTGAGAGTCTCCTTGAGTGATGCGAGATAAGAACCTTAGAGCATCCACTATGGGGAGGTCATTGGGGATAAAAAAAATTGATCCTACTTGATCCTCACTATGAGAGGTCATGAAGTGATCGATCAAAATACAAGGTTGAGAATGAGATCTGACAAACATTTTGTGACTAGCCAATTAAAGAAGGTCAAGTGACTTTTTATTTGGAGCAAAGAGTATCATGCGAACGGATGGCTTCTCTTCCCCATCAAGATAGCCACCAACCTCATCAAACACCCCAACTCCCTAATTTCATTTACTATTCATAAAATTTAATTTATTGTAAACAAATTATACCAAAAAATTAGATTTTTTTCATAAATAGACAACAATGAAGGATATGTATTATGTTTAGTCACTCCAAAATTTACCTCTTCTTTCTCTCTTGCATCTTACTTTGTCCGTTTTAGAATATTTTTTCTTTGAAAATTGACCCAACTCATTCTCTGCCTAGATACAATGTCAACAATAAATAATTATAGTGGGTCAAACGTGGTGAGAAAATGTGATAGGTTAAAGGAGATTAAGTTTTTGGTGGGAAATGATGTAGAAGGGAGAGAAGGGATCACATGACATTAGCATAATAGATGCTCTTAAGGAAAACTCTTAATTATGTGAGTGAGAGTGAAGTGGTCTCATATACAAAAAGCGAAGTGAATTACCCATTTACTTGTAAATCTCTCTTGTACATTTCAATTGTATAATACAAACTGATATTATTAGATTGGTTTTTGTATATTCACACGAGTGAATTTACAAGAGTGTTATGAGCTCGTGATTCGGGGTCGTGTTTTTCCTGACACTCTTAATCATATCTTTCATTATCGCCAGTTTGATTTTCCTAGCGGATGTAGCTTCATTAGCGGTTCTGCGGTTGTGCTTTTACTGCTCGATTTTCAATATAAAAAAGTGTATATCATGATTGAAAAAAGAGAAATGTAATTCAATGTTCAATACACCTAAAAAGTGAAAATAATAAAGGAGGTCTATGTCATTCTGTAAATTACAAACTTATAGGTTTGGTATCTATATTTTTCCAGTAGTTTTTTGGCAAAATATTTACCTTCTGATGAAAAAATTCTTAAAATTAACATATATATTAATTGCAAGACCAAATCATTATTATTAAATCATGTCCTTGTCTTAAATCATTATATTTGAAAATGAACATATATATTAATTGCCCCTTGTTTCTTCCCTTATTATTAAATCATTATACATTAGTGTTGTTACTATACGTGTAGTTGAATGTTGTTTTAATATTGTTATTATTTATTCTTTTTTTTATCGTTTTTATTATATGAAAAAATTTCATTAATATTACTCTTTAAAATGTGATAAACAAAAATATTACTTAGTAACTATTAGTGATTATAATTGTGTTCAAATCTTAATCTTAGAAATTACATACAAATTATTACGATGTAACGTTTAAGCGTAATTGTAGTCACTAATAGTTACTAAAAGTAATATGGAGTATTTTTTGTCCATGATTTTTTATTAATAATATTTAAGAAAAACCCCTTATTGTTTATTCTTTAGAAATAGCTTAGTTAATTATTATTGTAAGATAAATGACTCCGTAGTCGTTTTTGAGCTCGTATCATATCGCTTTATTCGCTTATATGACATTACAATATGAAATCACTATATGTCATTATTGAGATTATTTATTTCAGGTCATATCATTTGCGTACCATGTGTATTGTTTTCCTATTTCTAAGCATGTATACATGGGTGCATGCTATGCATGGCCCATGCATTATTTCCTTCTATCATTCACATCACTTATTGTAATAATATATATGTACGTAGCCCGCATGTAATGGTGTTAAGAAAGCTACGCAATATTTCATTTACATGAATCCTAGCTCTCTCAACAGTAGCTCTTATTTCTATCATTAGTTTTATTTGAATTTTATCATGGTATCAGAGCCAAATCCTGGAATTCAGTATATTGGTTAGTTTTGTGATATTTCATTTTTTTTTCTCACCCATATCAACGTGACGGCGATGCCGCCTTACACTCGTACGTGGATAATTGATTCTGGAGCAAGTGAGCATATCACTTGTGACAGTACAAATCTTTTCAACATTTCTACTCATTCATCCGAGCCGGCGGTGAGAATTCCTAATGGGGAATTAGTTACAGTTTCTGCCATTGGTAGCCTCTACCTGTCTAATGGATTCTTTCTTCGTCGTGTTCTTTACGTCCCACAGTTTCAATGTAATCTGCTTTCCGCCAGTCGCCTCACAAGTGACCTAAATTGCACACTCACATTTTTCTCAGATTTCTGTGTATTACAAGACTTACCCTCGAGAAAACTAATTGGCAAGGGTGAATTTCATAACGGTCTTTATTATCTAGAAATGCCTAGAGGTGAAAGAGTAGCGATGGGAGCTATTTTTTATTATAATTTGTGGCACAAGCGTCTGGGTCATGCTTCAAATGGCAAATTGCAACATATTTCTTTTCTCAAGGGTTTGCAACAGAATGATAGCTTTTGTGATCCCTGCTTACGCGCCAAACAAACACGGCTACCGTTTCCCAAAAGTACAAGTAAGACTACTTGTTGCTTTGAATTAATACATTGTGATATATGGGGAGGTTATAGGTGTGATTCTACTTCAGGAGCACGCTATTTCTTATCTATCGTTGACGATTTTTCTAGAGGTGTTTGGGTTTACCTCATGAAAAATAAGTCCGAAGTCTATCAAAAATTGATACAATTTTGCAATATGATAGAAAACCAATTTGAGAAACGAGTCAAGCGGATACGTTCCGATAATGGCGTGGAATTTCAAACCAAAATTTTATCTGAATATTACGTTCAGAATGGAATTATTCTGGAAACATCGTGCACCGACACCCCCCAACAGAATGGGGTTGTAGAGCGTAAGCACAGACACATATTGGAAGTCGCTAGGGCTCTTCGTTTTCAATCAGGATTGCCCATTGATTTTTGGGGGGAATGCATCCTTACCGCTGTTTATATTATCAATCGGCTACCGTCGCCGGTTATTTTTAACAAAAGCCCCTATGAGATGTTATTTGGGAAGGAACCTCACTATGAACATCTACGTGTTTTTGGATGTCTAGTATATGCACATGATAATAAACGCAAGGACAAATTTGGCGAAAGGGGGAGTCCTTGTATATTTCTTGGTTATCCCTATGGTCAGAAAGCTTACAGAGTATTTGATTTGCAAAAACAGGCTGTCTACAGTTCCCGGGACGTCACATTTATTGAAGGTGAATTCCCATTTAAAATGATAAATCAAGAAGGGCATGATTTCGAAGACATTATTGACCGTGTATACAAAAGGGTCGTGGGCCATAGCAGTAACGTTTCGCATGAGGAAAATCGCACCAGACTTAACGACGAAGACCCTGGCGGAATTACCCGCCATACAGCAGTATATCGGCCGGAAACTCTCCCTTCCGTAAACCCGGAGCCAGATCATTTGGAACAAATCTGCGGTTATCCTCCCACAGAAGGGTACACGCATGGACCCCAGCAACATTCGGAAACTCACCTTCGGCCACAGGACTGCTCCACTCCCGTCTGCAGAAGAACAGACCCCCTTGGTACGACAGACAACATGCGCAGAAACGGTGCAGGAACAGAAGTGGGATCATCTACTCGTCACCTCTCACCCACCGAGCATGGTATCACGGACGGTGAGGACACACATGCTGGGCCACTACCCTGTCCACTCTTACCCACTAGACAAATTCATGCGGATGCCTCTTTGGATGCACATGGAAGAGATAATATGACTTTTCCACCTTCTATGCATCCCACACAATTCAATTCTCCTCTGGGTCCCAGTGAGCATATAAATGGTGACACAAATCTGGAATCACATTTGAGAAGTGACCCACGTAATATGAGTGATCAAACTTCACTCATGGATAAATCAAGAAAGGGTAATAGAGATCGCCGACTCCCAAAGCACCTCAATGTATATGATATTGACCTGCCACCATCTTTGGACCATTCACGGTCAATTGCAAATCAGGCCGACTCAGTAGTATACCCAATCTCTAATTTTATCAGTTATGAGAACTTTTCTAATAAACACAAAGCTTTTCTGACAGCCATCACTTCACGTGATGAGCCAAAACATTTTTCACAGGCCATTTTAATTCCAATGTGGCGGGAGGCTATGCAACGGGAGATTCGTGCTTTAGAAGAAAATGGTACATGGACTTTGGTACAGCTACCACCAGGAAAGAAAGCAGTTGACTCTAAATGGGTTTATAAAATAAAATATAAACCTAACGGTGATGTGGAACGCTACAAGGCAAGATTGGTTGCCAAAGGCTTCACACAAGTCGAAGGAATAGATTTCCATGAGACCTTTGCTCCAGTTGCAAAACTTGTCACAGTACGATGTCTGTTGGCCGTGGCTGCCAAACGAAATTGGGTAGTACATCAATTGGATGTCAATAATGCCTTTCTCCACGGAGACCTTTCAGAAGATGTTTACATGCGTGTTCCCCAAGGATTTAGCAAAGATGGCGACACTCGTGTTTGTAAATTACAAAAATCGCTCTATGGCCTGCGCCAAGCTTCTCGTAATTGGTACCACAAATTTACTCAATCACTTTTGAAAGTTGGATTTCGTCAATCTCAGGCAGATCATTCCTTGTTTATTTTTCAACAAGGCGAGAACCGCACATTTGCTCTCATCTATGTAGATGATGTTATCCTAGCCGGAAATGACACATCTCATATCACCAAAATTAAGGGCTACTTGGACGACCAATTTAGTATCAAAGACTTGGGTACGTTAAAATATTTCCTCGGAATCGAGGTCGCTCGTTCCCCCGAGGGGTTTGTACTGAGTCAACGCAAGTATACACTTGACATCCTAGAAGAAAGTGGTCTCCTTGCTGGTCGCCCTAGTCAGTTTCCCATGGAACAGAACTTAAAACTTCGACCTGATGACGATAGCCCTCCTGTAGACGCTTCTTCATATCGCCGCTTGATCGGCCGCTTATTGTACCTTACCGTGACTCGCCCTGACATTGTCTTCTCTGTTAGTCAGCTTAGTCAATTTCTAAGCCAGCCACGCCAGTCTCACTTCGACGCTGCCACACGAGTCCTTCGCTACTTAAAACAAACTCCAGGACAAGGAATTTTTTTATCTGCAGATAACGATTTCTCTTTGAAAGGTTATTGTGATGCTGACTGGGCGGGGTGCTCTTACACGCGCCGATCTAGCACAGGATATTTTATCACCCTTGGCAATTCTCCAATCTCTTGGAGGACGAAGAAACAGTCTGTTGTCTCACGTTCTTCCGCGGAAGCAGAGTATCGTGCTATGGCTGTCACAGTTAGTGAAATTTTATGGTTACGATGGTTACTTCAAGAGCTAACTATTCCTCAAAATGGTCCTACTTCCCTATTCTGTGATAATCAAGCAGCTCGACACATTGCACTTAACCCCGTCTTTCATGAACGTACCAAGCATGTAGAAATGGACTGTTATTTTGTTCGTGAACGTGTGGCTAGTGGTGAAATCCAACCATGTTGTATCTCTACAACACATCAAATTGCTGATATTTTCACCAAAGCACTCGGCAGTGATCGTTTCCAATTTCTCAGAAGCAAGTTGGGTGTTCGCAACCTTCACACGCCACCTTGAGGGGGAGTATTGAGATTATTTATTTCAGGTCATATCATTTGCGTACCATGTGTATTGTTTTCCTATTTCTAAGCATGTATACATGGGTGCATGCTATGCATGGCCCATGCATTATTTCCTTCTATCATTCACATCACTTATTGTAATAATATATATGTACGTAGCCCGCATGTAATGGTGTTAAGAAAGCTACGCAATATTTCATTTACATGAATCCTAGCTCTCTCAACAGTAGCTCTTATTTCTATCATTAGTTTTATTTGAATTTTATCAGTCATGCCTATCAAAATTTCAACACATTCTCGCATCCACCTTCAGATCTCATAAGATTACTATTCATACTCAAGTTTGGCACATTGATTTATTAATTAAAAAAATCAATTTGTATAACAGAAATAGTAAAAACAGGGGTTATTCCCTGTATATTACTAAATTCAGGCCGATTTCTAAAAATGTGATCACTTTTAAATTTGAACAAAAAAGTACTACCTCCGTCCCACTAAGATTGGGACAAGAGAAGGTGGCATGATTATTAAGAAAAGTGGGTTTGTGTGGTTGATATTAAATTGATAAAGTAAGAATAAAGTAAGAATGTTTTAGAGCCACACAAACTTTACCAAATTTGGTATGAGACAATCTTAGTGGGACTTCCCGAAAAGGTAAAATGGGACAATCTTAGAGGGACGGAGGGAGAAACTAAATAAAGTGACAGTAAAATATTCATGTCACTGTCGCGATCGCCTGTCTCACTTCCGCCGCCATTGCTCGTGTCACTGCCACCGCCGGTCGCCACTACCACTACAGTGACACCACAATAGTGACACCACCACAGTGACACAGCCGTAGGTCACAGTGACACCGCCACAGTGACACCACCGCTGGCATCGCTCGATTACCGCCACCACTCTTTCACCGACTCTGGTTGCCTCTGCAACATTTCGGCCGCCGCCAACAGCCCCTAGCCTCCTCCCCAGCTCCGGCCCCATCCCAGCCTCCTGACCTGCCCTCAGTCACCTTCCCCCTCCCCAACTTCAACTCCAGTTCCGACCAACTTAACTGGCCCAACCCCCGATCCACCCCTACCCTACCCCAAAGAGCGAACAAAGTCAGATCTACGCAGGTAGACGGTGGATTTGCTCATGTGGCCGACGGATTTGCTCAGGTGGCAGGCGCATCTGCTCAACAACAAAAAAGTAAAGTTCCAAAATGGACATATTTTTGTCTCTTAAAACTTGGCCTTTTTATTTCAATATTACGTAGTACTTAAATGAATGAAAAAGGAAAAAATGTGACTTGTTTAAAAAATTTCCAAAAAAGTGACTAAAAGTCATTTTTTCCTTGTATTTAATCATACATTTATTATTTTAACTTTGTATATTTGATTAGTAGTCCATATTTTGCAGCCACCTGCACCTCCATGGCCGCCATCATTGGCACTGCCGCCAGTCACTATCTCAGTGACTCCGGTTCAAGGTGATTCTAGCCAAAGTGACTTCGATGACGATGATTTTGGCAACAGTGACTCTGATCACAGCGACTCTGATACAGTGACTCCGGCACAGTCAGCACAGTGACTCCATGAAAATCGCATTCAGTCGATTATCATCGGTAACAGTGACTACTCTGCAACCCCTACCCACCAGTCACCACCACTACCCCTACGTCTCCCCATTCCCAAACCCCTGCCTTATCCACCCTCCCTAGCTCTAGATCTGACCAAACAGAACCCAAACCCCAATCCACCCCTCCCAACCCCAATCTATCCTAGACCAGAAAACTCCTATCCAGCCCACCATTTCCCCTCTTCAACTCCAACTTATTCATTAGGCATCACCATTCAACTCAGATCAGACATAATATGAATAAGGGGGTGTTTGGATCTGATTCTTAAAACTGTTTCTGCTCCTTCATGGAGCAGAAGCAGAAGTTGAAGTGTTTGGATAAAAGTGCAGAAGTGATTTTGGTGTTCTAATTTACTCCTAGAATAAGTTTTTTTAGAAGCTGGTGGGGGCAACTTCTGAAAACACCCCCTAAGAAGAAGAGACGGTGGCGACCTCGAGGTGGATGCGGTAGGCTTGAGCAACGGCGACCTGGCGGAGGAGACAAACCGGAGGCTGAGGCGATGACCTGGAGGATGAGGAGACAACGTGGTGGCGACATAGAGGATGAGGCAGCGACTGACGACGATATGGAGGCAATGGCGGCCTCTAGGTGGAGGCGGCGAAGTGAAATTGGAGGCGGAGACCTATAGGTGGAGGCGGCGAAGTGAAACCGGAGGCGGAGGCCTATAGGTGGAGGCGGCGAAGTGAAATTGGAGGCGTGGAAATGTGGAATTAGAAACGGCGACACGAAATCAAAGGTAGCAACCTAGAGGAGGAGGATCTCATCTACCATCTTTGCCAGTCGTTGGAGGCTTGGAGGCTTAGATCTAGGGGGAAGGAAGAGATGACGAACGACGAGAGAAAAGATGTTGTTTAATTGGCAGCTCTAATTGAGTTTTGGTCACTTATTTGTCTTATTGATAATTGGTCATATTTTTGTCAACTAAAAGTGGGAGTGTTATTTAGGCCATTATTTCTTAAAACTTTATAGGTAATATTTGAGGGTTTTTTTTACAAGAATATTACAAAAATAAAACTTATTTACATAAATATGACTATTCATTACTACAACGTAGTGTTGTGGTAACTTAAGTTCAAAACTTGAACATGAATTACTATGATTTCATTACTACTCTAGTAACTAATCACATTTTTGTAAATCATCTTTATTTTGGTCATATTTATGTAATTATTTCATATTTGAGTCATTCCTTCTAAAAACAATAATACAGTAATATGAAATGATATTATGCTTTACAAATAAAAACACTAAAGATGTACATTAAGCATAATCTAAATTACAAGCACAAAATACCTGTCGACTCAAAATAACTAACGAAAACCTATGTTGCACGGAAACGCGAAAATCATGAGGAAATAGGAAACGGGAAACATCAACTTTTGCTCAAAAAATGCTTATTTGGAGAGTTTCAAAAGAATTTCCGAGAGTTTCCGAAACGGGAAACATACTCTTTCCCGAGAGTTTCCGTGCTACATAGGCGAAAACAGTATAATACTATCGTATTAGTCAATTTTATTGGCCGTCACGTCCAGACGGATCGAGTCCATTTTATTATGGTGGAGCTGCTTGAAAATGGAAGAGATCCAAAAAAACAGGAAACTGGAAACCTCACTCTCTCTGAGTCTCTTATAGTCTTATGTAGCCAAAGAAAGACCAAGGAATGTATTCCGTTATTAGGTCATATATTATACTACGTATATATGAAATAATGTTGTAAAATACATTAGGGGCGATAAGATTATTTATCATCCAGAATACTTTACTGTCCAAGCAGAGATTAATCAGAGCCAGGGGACGATTTTTACAAGGTGATTGATGAAATAGAAAAGTTTTTTTTTTCTCTGCTTTCCATATGAGTAATCACCTCTAAACCGTACAAACTTTTATTGCAAATTCATTTGGGCAAAACCAGTATGACAAAACCTGCCTGAATTCATAACTTGACAATTTACCAAGCATCACTTTCAAGATTCAAGATACCACGTTATCATATTTGCAGAGCGTAAATACGAATAACTTTTACTACAAGCGGTATTAGATACAGCACTTTACGTCATCGTCCTTAAAATGTTGGTTGCTCAAATCAATAGGTCCAATAATTTCTTTCTGTAAATTGATAAAAGTTGGATAGCTACAAGTCAAATATATACCCTCACTGACGCTTACTCTTATCAAAATGTGTGAGAATAAAGGTTTCAGCATAATGTGGATACTTCTTCCTGATCAAACCCTTTATGCACTTCCAGTATGAGAAATCAACATACTCTCCATCTTCACGCACTAAGAATAGACATCGCGATTTTCCATAAATTGGGTGGTATCCTATCTGTCAATGAGAACAAATAAAATTGTAGCACTTTTCAGATTTGGACCTATAATTAAAAGTTAAAACTCCATAGATCTTCTTGTTAGACAAGGTATACAAAGATTCAAAGAACGACTAAACTATTTGAGATGGAAGTTATACACACAAACACAATTTCATGTTCTCTCATTAGAGGTTCTGGAACTGTTTATAGCACTGAATGGGCTCTTTTAGGTTGTTAATGCTACAAGTCTATAAATTCAATTCGGACAATTGAACTTTTTCAAACCTTTTTTTTGCAGAACCATAAATATTTGTGCCACCAGAAGAGACGCAAAAAATAACAAAAGTCCTTGGACACGTAATGGATCTTGAAGTACTATTTCCGCGTCTCCCTGACCAGATATATATGCATTAATATTTGCTGGCATATTTTGTTTAGAAGCGTTTTATATGAAGTATAAGGTTTGCCCATGGGGCACATATAAGGAGCAATGAAACCAGAATGAGTTGGACAATGTTTGTACTTTTTCTTAAATTATCCTTGACAGTGTTGTTAATCGTATAGATTATAGTGATAATTGTGTCGACTTCATAAATCACATTAAATTCTCTTTATCATGTACCCTTGGGGCTTGGGCACACATTAAAAAATATCGTGCTCAAAAGATATAAAAGTAAAAATTATTCATTCATTTGGGAGAAAATAGATTGCTAGTACATCTTTTTCATTTTTGGACAAATGTTGGTAATTAATTAATGCTATAATGCCGTATTGATAGAGAGAAGAGGCACTAGAAGAAATGAATACTGTAGTTTCAGACCAGGGATATAAGAGTGACAAAGAGACTCGAGAACAAGCTCCCCCATCAAGAACAACTCCTGCGCCTTGCGCTCCAGCCTTATGTTGATGATGAAGGTAAGAAAATGGATGCATACCCTCCTTTCTAAAGGATAGGTTTATTCTTTAACTAAGGGTCCAAATCACTTACCCTATCACGAATCTGATTCATAAATCCAAAAACTCTTTTAATCAGATCCCACAACGTTCTGTCTTTTTTTGTTCTTGATTATTTCCTTTCCTTCCTTTGTAGACAATCCAACTTTTGGCCTCTAATGGTCCTTGTTCATTTTTAATTACACGCTATGTTTTTATCTTTGAGAATTCTGGTTACAACCCACAAATACTAACTAGATAAAGACCATCTACAAAATTCAAGCACATTCAATGTGAAAGAAAAGCGGGAAAAGAGCTCATGTGCTGACTTTTGTAATTCTTGCAATTCAAGTTGCTAATGATCCAAAAGTTATAATGAGAGAGTGTAGTGAAAAAAATCACACAACTCTGTGGGTAACTATGATATAGAGATCTTCAAAGGGGACGTAGAAAGGATATTCAAATAAGTGAATAACTAATTAACTACTCACTCAATACTCCATACATCTGCTTCTTGTTATAACTACTTGTACAGTCTTGTTTAAGACGAGGTGCATATGATGAAAACTCGCTTAAACATGCATGTTTTCAAAAATATTGAACAAAATTCATGGACAAGAAAGTTTATGACTGTAATTGTAGGTGGTGAACAGATAAGAATCAATAGCCAAACCAGCAGCAATATCTTATATGCATTGAGAAAGAATGAAGTGAAGAGTTGTGTACCGTAATATAGTTGACACCGCAGCCAATTTTCTTTTCATACTCTGGATGATATGGAAGAAAGCTTTCCAACAAAATGTTTTCATGCTCAAAGCTTAGCCTATCACCAACTTCATATCTGCAGAGAAGTGAAACCATCAATAATGTGTGAAGGATTGTGCAGCGAAGGTTGGGGCGAGAAGTGAAACCATTAATAACGTGTCCTATAGGTTAATACTTTATGGAAAGGATCGTGCATGATTTTATTTTATTATGATAATTTGTGAAAGGAACGTTGCATGCTTATCTATGTTAACTATACGATTCCATGATTTGCTCACCTTTTGTGCTCAAGTATTAATTCTATAATTGTGTGAATGTGATCCGAAGAAGTCTGTTGCACCATGAGAGAAGGATTGCAAATCCTCATACAAGGAAGGATTTTCAAATGATAAAAAGGCAAATCTCACACTTAATGACTTGGCCATCCAAGGAAGGAAGGTCTCAACCTCAACGGATCTATCTCTAGCAGCCTATATATCGAGATCAAGAGGAAGAAGAAGTGTGCGCTTGAACAGAGAAGAAAATACTCAAATAAGGAGAGTTATACAAGCACCCATAGAAGACCGAGTACCTACGACAGTTCAATTAGCAGTTCTATCCTTTGTAATTCAATTTCTTTTATTGTATTGGGGTTAAGAGGAACATTTGAGAATGCTTTCCTCCGATGGTTGGGGTGTGAAGTGAGAGCTTTGTCCACCCACACGGTAAGGTAGTGAGAACTCTACCTAGAGATGCTAAAGTTGGGGTGGCTCAAGGTTAAACTTGGAGAGTTTATCTTGTAGCTTGTTCAAAGGCTTTTAGCGAAGAGTGTTTCAAATTCATCCGAGAAGGTCGAGGTTTGTTAATCCCTGTTGAGCCAAAAGATTTTTCCTCCTTAAATCTTTGTGTCCTTTAATTTCTGTTTTTCCTTTGCCCCGCACTAGAACTTGGCGAAAAACTGTCGTAGTTCTAAGCACACACAATTCACCCCCTTCTTATGTGATTCAACCGGTTCATCAACACCATTCAATTCAATAAATAACTCATTTCCAAATAGAAAGAACAGACGTGTGTAGACATACTGGAACGCCTAGCAATTCTGAGGCTAAAATACTCTTAAAATTGAAGCAAACGAAAGCTTTACCTTCCAGAATGAAGAATCATCCGAGCAACAGCTACAAGCGGGACAGTTTCCTCCAAAATCTGGTTCTCCCAATCAACCAACTCCTCTTTGCCAATATCCTCACTTTCACCGTAACACCCATCCTCCGTTGACTCTCCCTCTCCGGCAGACTCCACCGACGTAGCCACCGGTTTCCTTAGAAGCTCCGAGCTAAGAGCATCCTGCGCGTTGCGAGCACAACAATCTTCGGAGCTGATCTTGACTGCAATCGCGCATCGACGAAGCACAGAGTGGCTCCGCCGGTGAACGGTGAGAGACGACGGCGGTTGAAGTGAACTCAGAAAGGGACGAGTTCTGCTGACGAATTGAAGTTGCAAAGGTGTCGACGAAGAAATTGAACTCATCTATTATGTATACACTATAAAATTAACAATGAAATTGGATGAATTCCCAGTAATTGGGTGGTTGATTTCATGCGCAATCCGACGTGATGATACTGTAAAAGTGTTCATATGAATCCGGCTTGGGTGCGGTAACCAGCTGAGGAGTGCGTAGGGCGGGAAATCGCCTTATCCAATCTCTTGCTCTTGAGTGATTGGCTGAGTATTTTAGTGACAATAATAATAAGGCGGTAATAACCTTATCCAATACTTTTACAGTTATACCAGAAAAATGCTTAGCGTACCACAATCATTTCTCTACCAATAGTACTACGAGCCCGTTTGGAGAACTCTGTTTTCGGTTTATCAGGCTTATCAGCCAGCTTTTTCACCAAACATGTAACTTTTACTTTCGCGCGCTGAATTGTGTAATAAGCCGAAAAAGTAAGGTTGGAGTTACTTTTCTGACTGTATTGACTGAAGTTACTGTAGAGGACCATTTTAGCTATTTTTACATATAATTTTTTCTTTAATTTATTAATAAAATATATTTTTAAAATATTTTTTTCTTAAATCAGCAGAATCAGCCAAAACAGCCACTCCAGCCAGAATATCATAAATTTCAGCAGAATCAGCCAAAACAGCCGATTTTGGTGCTACCAAACGGGCTCTACGTATCACGGTAGTTTGGTACTTTGGCACAGTTATTTAGGTTATAATTAAATAAAGTACTTTGGATATATTTTGAGAAATAATTTTAATAGGTATATATTATAATGTAGTTAGTATTGATAACTGTGATGTTATAAATGTATTTTTTAATATTTAATGACTAATTTGTCACTTAAGATTGTTAATTGTTTCCTAAAATGGAAATAAGAACCTTCTAACGAGACGTCCAAAAAAGAAAAGTGGGAACCTTCTAACGGGACAGAAAGAGTAATTTTTTCAATATTTCTTTTCTGTCCATTCTAAAGTAGAAAGAGGCCTTCAAGTAATATTATTTGACTATTCACTACACAATTCCAATAGACAGAAAAGAAATATTATTTGCATAATATTTTTTCATGCAACGTACCAATATGACTTTTTACTCATTATCGAAGACTCATCTAATTTGGTCTGAACTGGGAGTTCTATTTTGTTCACCCCCTTCATGAAGGGTGAACATCACCCTCTCTCTCCAATAGATGCCACTTGGCATTACAAATATTCTTTTTCGTAAAATTAATATAACTTTTTATATATAATCTAATTTTTAACAAAAAAATATCAGATTTAACAACTTTTTATGATTTTTCCAATGGTATCCATATTGCATATATAAAAAATTGAAAAAAAAAATCTTTTTATTCGTACATCTATTTTATGTCGATTGTTTTTAAATTTTACATATAAAATATTGGTATCATATGAAATATCATAAAAAATTAAAAATATTGATATATTTTTTGAAAAAATTGGACCAAAAATGCAAAAGTTATAACAATTGCAAAATTTAAAAGCATTGCCATGTCACGTGGCAACCCAATAGGGGTGGGGGTGATGCTCACCCTCTTTTGAGAGGGTGAACAAAATTGTTCTCTGAACTGGTCTTATGATCTAAGATTGCAATCCAAGTTAAAACATTCTCACTCTCATGACAGTGACATATTACGTACATTTTTTCGAACAAAGTTAAAAAAAAATTGTGGCTAAATATCATTGATTGTATAATTATTGTTGTTATTTTTCTTGTTATTATTATTAAAGCCCGGGTGATAATACTAAAGCTGACTAATTCGTTAATTCTACTGAAATTTATGAAGTTTGGTTGAAGTGGCTAGATTGTTGATTCTACTAATTTGAAAAATATATTTTTAAAATATATTTTTAGCGCACATAAAGGATTTAAATGAATTGTCTTTTCCATCTCATGTCATTTCCCGCAATATATACGGTATAACCGGCTGTACCTAGAGCATGGTACAACTGGGTTCTTTTGTAATTTATTGCAACTTTAATGGCAATATTTAGGTTGAGTTGCTATGGTCCATTTTATTTCGCCGCACGCATGCTGGACGTGGCCTCTTGCGCTGAACGTTACTATTGGGCTTTAGTTCCTATTGTTTTTTTGTTCTCTTTCCTTTTCTGTTCCTTTTTTTTTGTTTGTTGTCCTTTCACTTTTTGTTTTCTTTTCTTTCATAACATTTCACTTTTAATTTTATATTCAAATATTATGAAAAATTATAATATAAATAACTATACAAAATCTTATTAAATTTCACATTTTATTTTCTCTCTCTATCCAATCAAACTTTTAACTTAAGTTTTTTTAATTTATGTATTATCAAATATTTTAGATATTAATGTTTTATTTTTCTATTTTTAATTTAACATGAGTTTTGTGTTATACTTAAATGTGTATAGTGTTAAATGAATATGCATGAGTAAACATTATAAAAAGAACTCGATTATACCTTTAATTCGAGAACGAAAGACTACAAATTATTTTTAATATAAAATTACTATATTTTTTATTACTATATTACATTAGAGAATTCAAATGAACTTTTGAATTTTTCGTTACTCATTTTGCAAGTTACGTTTGTTCATCATGGACTGATTTTATATTCATTTTAAAATGTCATATAAATGCATACGTAAAAGTATCATGTTAGATTTGCATAAGAGTTAGACTGTATACAAGAGATCAGATATTATGATACTTAATTGCATGCTTTTGATACTCGATCAATAGAGAAAGTTTGGTGCTCAATGAACATGTTTTGATGTTCAACTAACAAAAATTATGATTTCTATATAATTGCTCATTTGGAAACTAATGTGTGATCATTTTGTACTGATGTTATGTTCATTTTAAAATGTTATATCAATGCATATTTGAAAAGTATTATATTACATTACATTCACGTAGAAGTTGATTATAGATACAGGAGCATAGATCATGATACTCAATTGCATGTTTATAATAATACTCAAAACAGGATGTTTGATGCTCAATGAAAATGTCTTGATACTCACTCAACTAGAAAAACTTATAATTTTCATACAAACGCTCATTTTATAAGTTACTATACTCAATCAGTGGTCATATTATACTCATTTTTAAAATGCCATATCAATGTATATTTCAAAAATATCATATTACATTAGATTGAAATATTCAAGTTTCAAGGAGTTGATTATAGATATAATTTAAAAGTTTTTATAAAAGAAAAAATAAGAAAAGAAAGTAAACTATAATATATGAAGTTGATTCCACAATACTCATTATTCGACTCTTCATGCTCAGTACAATACGTCTGATGCTAATTAAAAGTGTAGTAATGCTCCCGTGCAAGCACGCTTAATTTTGGAGTTCTTGGGTGATGAGCTCGCTTAAAAGGAGATGCACCTCTGTTGGTATGAGTAGTGTTATTAATCCGTTTATATTAAATCTCAAGTGTTACAATCACCGCCACTTAGGATCGCAACGTCCTCGTTGCGCCCTTGAACCAATCTCAATCAAATCCCAGAATCTTCCCCCGCTAAGTGCCCGCCTGATATCCAACGGGTCATCACACTGTCGCGGGGTTGCTCTGATCCAACCTGTAACACCCCGGTCCCGCAGGACCCGATGTAGTTACTCCAGACCACTAGTACTGTCCTCACAAACCCCCATGAGCCTTTACCGCGCACTTTGTCCTCACTCATGCGCGCCCTGAGAAACTTCCCAGGGGGTCACCCATCCCAAGACTACTCCCGTGCAAGCACGCTTAACTTTGGAGTTCTTGGGCGATGAGCTCCCTTAAAAGGAGATGCACCTCTGTTGGTATGAGTAGTACTATTAATCCGTTTATATTAAATCTCAAGTGCTACACGGCTGTACGGTGCTCACCGTACAGCCGGATGTACCATATACGCACTCTGTCATTTCCCAGTCATTGTTTCATTACAAGCTCTATCTATGATTGCTTTTCATATCTTGAAGGATGATGGTAAATTGGGGGAGATGAAAAAAGTGGGGGAGATGGAAGTTGAAAGATTGCACAAGATATGAATTGATGAAGACGGAATAAAGATGAAAAAAGGGAATATTGGAAGAGGAAGACGAGCATAAAGGAGAAGAAAAACAAAGAGGATAAAGGGAAATATTAAAAATGAAATGATAGAGTATAATTAAGATGTTATTGGGTGACAAATTTGTACAAGAGTATATTTTCGATACAAATTTTTGCACGCAAGAATTGACTTGTTTATTACGGAGTATAATCGTATCATGCACAAAGGATGCACGATACAATTAGGGGGATTTGTGATCCACACATGACTGTCATACAAAAAAAATTGTTGCTTGAGCAAGTTTATGAGCAACACGATTCACATATCTCTAAATAGAAGCAATAGAAATGTTATGGAAATTTTTCATTAAATCTCTAACATCATCTGTAATCAACCCAAATTGAGCAAGATCACCACCATTTAGGATAACACAAACAACTTGAGAAGCACCAGACTCTAATGAAATTAATTAATTAGTTATAATATATTATTGAATGTGATGATTCTATCATTCGTGCATGACAATGTGTGTATAGACACACACAAACATATTATCACTTGTCATATTTATGTAAAAATGTTCATGAAATACAATTTGCATATTTCCGATTACTCTCCACCTAAATGGTAGGTGTTAGGCAGACGCCAGATTAACGCGTGACACATTTTAGAAGATTGATTCTAACAATTTTGGAAGAGCTGCCCCAATAATGCCTGTGGAGAAAGCCTCCACTTGTGCAACTGAGGATTTTGAGCGAGGAGCTATCGATCGCTTCTAGTGCCCCAACTATTTTCCATATAACAATTCACTAAAATGCATATAAACGTCTACCTTAATTAATTAATAAACATTAAACATTGTAGACATAGGAAAGCACATCTATTTACTATCCATCAAGAGACTGGTTATATCATACATATACTATCTCTCTTTCTTAAAACTTTGTCATCTTTTATAGTTATTATATATTTTGTCCCTGTGTTAGTATAATATTATGATTTTTATAAATTTTATACATTTATGAAAGTACTTTTAATAGTGCATCAATTAGGACTGCATTCATGTATGCCGTAGAAGATTGGACGGTGAAACAATGTCACATTCAAAAGAGGGGCACGACATAATGCTTATGTTGCGTTAGATATGTTGACATACCAGAAAAGACCGCTTGAGGAATGAAATAATCAAACAAAAGATAGTAGTAACACCAATTGAAGATAAGATGCAGTAGTCTCGATTGCGGTGGTTTGGTCATGTGCATACAAAATCAAGTGATGCACCTGTTAGATGAGTTGAGAGGTGAAGAGAAGAGTTGGGGAGGAGATGGAGATGAAGACTCAAACTGACTTGGACGAGATGAATCAGAATTGATATGCTTCTTCTTGGATTGAATAACAGTATGATTTTGGAGAGAGCAAAGTGAGAGTGCATATTCATGTGAACGATTGATCTCTTTCACTCTCTCTCTCTCATCTTTGATCATATTTATCTTTCTATGTTCATATGTTATTTTTATCTTTTATCTTTCTTATGTTGTTTTAATTGTCTCTTTATCTTTTATCTTTCATATATATATATATTTTTATGTTATTTTTATCTTATATTTATTTTTAGGGAAAACTGTCAAATAGGTCCTCGAACTTTTATAAAAAAGTCAATTAAGTTCTTCTATAGGAGGTTCTGTCCGGCCGTCGCGATTTGGGGCGGTTCCCGGTGGAATCTTTTGATGAAATTTTTTGAGCATCTTATTCATCAGGTCTAGTTTACTCATACCAAATGTCAGCTAAAAATTCAATCGGGAACACATTCAAATTAATTCGTGAAGATAACTGCGCATTTTTGCGTTCTCAAATTAATTTGAATATGTTCCCGATTGAATTTTTAGCTAAACTTTGGAATGAGTAAACTAGACTTGATGAATAAGATGCTCAAAAATTTTCATCAAAAAATTCCACCGAGAACCGCTCCAAATCGCGACGGCCGGACAGAGTCTCCTATAGAAGGACTTAATTGATTTTTTTATGAAAGTTCGAGGACCTATTTGATAGTTTTCCCTTATTTTTACCTCATTTATTTTATCTTACGTTACCTTTTTTCTCTTTTTGGTTCCAATATCATGGATCGATTCATGTAACTGACCCCAAATTGTTTGGAAATAAGACTTGGATGGTGTTGTTTGGGGAAATTGTCCTAAATGGGAGCAAATTGACTTTGAAATTCCAAAATATGATTATTATGAATTTCTTGCCGAAATATGAGTCATTATTGACATGATTGAAAAATACTGTCATTAATGATAGTAAATACTGGCATGTTGAATGTTTTGCACTACAGCTATTTGATATTAGTGACTACAAGATGATAGTAAATACTGCCATGTTACTCCTGTTTTGGAAATAAAAACATAGCAGCCCTATTTTGAAATTTCAAAACCTGTTTACTCTCATTTCGGAAAATTTCCCAATTATTTGTATACTACAAATAATTTCCAATAAAAATACGTAGTTGATCAAAAAAGATGACAAAGTTTTAAGAGATGAAGGTAGTATACACGAGCATACCAATATTTATATTTATGTATATTATTGGGGTAAACTTGTACTTTAACAAAATATCACATCAAAAATCACTTTTTTAATTTATGAAACACACTATCTTTAACTTTTTCAAATTAATCACTTCTATTCTAAAACATTATCAACTTTTATTACTAAACAGTTGCTCTACAACCTTTAAAAACATCTTTAAAGTAGATGCAAACTCAAAAACTTCCCAATTAAGTTTATCAATAATAAAACATTTACTTACTCCGTTCCTGAATTATCTTCCAAATTCCATTTTCGTTTGTGCCAAAATTATTTTCACTTTCTTTTTAGGCAAAAAATATGTGACTTACAATATTTCTTAAACATTTTTACACATTTCTCTCTCCACTGCACAACTCTTCACACTACAATACCCACCATCTTAGTCCTTGTGTCAAATGTATTTTAGAAGATAATTTAGGTGCATGGAGAGTACTTAATTACATACATACACCCACAAAAATTGTGAGAAGTGGAGTAGTGAAGAGAGAAGGGGTAAAGCCTCCCACTTTCCGTCTACGGACTGCGTATTCGAATTTCGATTGACGAGATTTAGAAAAATAATAAGGAGATTTGTTGTCATTCTATTGGCATACGGCACATGCACGGCTGGACATTTACGTATTTAATATTTATTATTAATCATTATTGATAAACATGAGAGTATACACGTGCACTAGTAGTTTTCCTAATAGGACTCTTGTATTCTAAAGCTAGAAGGACACACATGCATATAGAGGAACTCTGAGAAGAGTAAGAGATGGAGATTGATTTTCCAATAATATTCTTTTCCTATTCTACGTAAATTACTATTATGGCGATCGGCAATGAGGTGAAGAACTGCCGTCCTCTAAAAATCTGCCCAAGATGGATCATAATTCACCATTTTTCTTGGGACCGCAGGATCGTCCTGGAGATTTTATTACTCCAATTAGACTTAATAGCGAAATTGTGATGACTGGTCGACATCTATTCGTTTGGCACTTCGAGCACGACGAAAGTTTGTTTTTGTTGACGAAACAATTCTGACGTACGAAGATTCTTGTACAGAAGATGATTGGCAGACTATCCACTCTGCTCGTTTCCTGGATTACCAACACTATTACACCTAACTTAAAGATGACTCTTTTGAGATATGATGGTGCTAAACTTCTTTGGGATGATCTCATAAAGAGATTTTTAGTGGTTGATGGGCCACACATTCATCAACTTAAGGTGGATATTGCGAGATGTGAGCAATCCAATTCTTCCTCAGTAAGTGCATATTATGGACATCTCAAGATGTTGTGGGACGAATTAAATAACTATGAACCACTTTTGACATGTACTTGTGGTAAATGCACTTGTAAACTTGGTGAATCTCATGCAAAAGGCGTGAATCGTAAAGGCTCCACCAATTCCTGATGAGACTTTCAACTGATTCATACCAACAACTACACTCTAACCTACTTTCTCAAGTTCCACTGCCTAGTCTTAATAGGGCGTACCATCAGGTGACTCAAGAGAAACGTGTGCGAACTACAACTCAGACCAAATACTTCAAAGCAGATGTCATGAGCTTTGCTGCACAGACTACTGGATGAGGACAAGGAAAAAAGTGACAGTTGATAAAACTCAACTTGTTTGTTCGCACTGTGGGTACACGTGTCATGAAGTAACCTCCTGTTTTGAACTGTGGGAAAATCAAGGGGAAAGCCTCACGTGGAAAACAGGTTGCTGGGAGAGATAATAAACCTGTGATAAAAGCACATGCCACAAGTGCACCTACGCACTCCACTGAACAAGGGAATGAAATGGCCTCCAATGTTGCTGGACCTAACTCCATAAAGAATTTTCTAGTGGGCAATTTCACCAGAGAATAGTGGCAGGCAATTCTTACCGCTTATGGCAACATTCAACCAAATTCTGGTAACCCACAGTTCTCTTGTGAACGTATGATGGGCGATTTTGATTTTTCCTCATGGATAATAGATACTGGTGCAACAAATCATGTTACCGGTCATCTAGATTATTTAACAGATACTACTAATGTATCTTATTTGGTTGGAATGCCCGACGGCCAGCGAGTCAAAGCCACAAAACAGGGAAGTGTCTGTATAACGAACTGGTTGCCCCAAAATTAATTAAATGGCAGTTCGACGGCTTATTTGCCCCAAAATTAATTAAATGGACCGCAGCCAGCCCACGAAGGTGGGCTCAAGCCCGTCCCTTCCCCCGCCCCTTCTCTCCTTGCTCTCTATCGATCCATCCTCCTTCAAAATAACAACTCGAGGTTGAAATCTCGTAGTTCGAGGGCTGAACATTCCAGTCATAGAATAGACTGGTAAATATCCCTCATCTCCTTCTGGACCCCCTTGACAGTTCTCAACCTTTTCCTGGCCGGTTATTTCACAATAATCATGTTGTTGGAGGTCCAACTCCTTATCCTCCTCACCTATCTTTACCCGCAACTGCTTAAAGGGGCAATCATATCCTGGTGTAAATGGTTTCTTACACCTAAAGCATAATCCTTTCGCTCGCAATTCTGATAACTCTTTCGGCGGAAGTCGAGTGAAATGAGAGCGTGTCGTAGGCTGCCCGGAAAACCTTGACTTTGTTCCCGGGGGCTGTCCACTATCTCTCGAAAAGCTGCACTTGATCCCTGTAAGCTGCCACCACTGGCAGTCAACGGAGGACTTGTGTTTGACATTAAAAAGTTGTTGGAACGTACCCCTGAAGGATTATAATTCGAGTTGCCACTTCCTCCACTCTGGACGGACAGATTATGCTCCACATCGCGAGCTAATTCCATGACTTCTTTCAAGTTACCCGATCGAAACAAGCGTAACGAGCTTCAGATTGATTCTTTTAGCCTTTTCATGTAGTATCCCAAATAATGATCATCGGACAATCACGGAACTTGATTGGCTAACTGAAAAAATAGGGTATTGTAGTCCTCCACTGATCCAATTTGTTTTGTGCCGGCCAGCCGTTCAAACTAATTTCCCTGAATCGGGAATCGGATCTGGCCACTAGAGCTTGCTTGAAATCTGCCCAGGTCATGTCGGGGTTGCGCGCTCTCAGCCAAGTTACCCAATTGAGGGCAACCCCTCCATAGCAACTACAACCGCTGCCACTTTCCTGTGTGGTAGGGTTCCATTGAGTTCAAACTGCTGTTCAACACGCGCTGTGTTGTCCACCCAATCTGGTCTTCCCTGTCAAACACGGGCAGCAGGGTTGGTGTTGTGTTGCACGGCAGTCTGTCGGCACAACAACACTTCCGACCGCGGCCGATGATGTTTCTAGCGAGACCGGCAACATTAGGGCCTGGGTTAACGCTGCCAGAGATGCAACGATCTCAGCTAGTCGCAAGCTGTGTTCCTCCAGGGTTTGATTCATTCGAGCTTGTTCGGCCTCCAACTCTGTCAAGCGATCGTTCTGAGATCTCGTCATCTTGGCAGTACAGGATCCGGCAGGTCAGACCAAATGTTGTGAATAGAAAATTAAAATTAACGGGGTAAACCGTTGCCCAGATAATCAAAGATAAAAATACCGTTGCCAAAGCCAAAAGGCTAAACTCCAATTTTATTCATAGATGATCACGAATGAATCATACAAGGGGTTTAAATAACCCTCTAAGTCTAATAAGAATAGGAATCCTATTTAAATCATACTAGGAAAATATATAGAATAGGAAAACCTCTAATTCTAATAAGAATAGAAGTCCTAATTAAACTATTCTAGGAAACTAAATAGAAATAGGAAACCTCTAATTCTAATTAAAATAGAAGTCTTAATTAAATCATACTAGGAAACAAAGTAAAAGGAATAATTAAATTTAATTTAATGGCTCGTAGCCAGCCCACGAAGGTGGGCTCAAGCCCGTCCCCGCCCCCTGCTCTCCTTGCTGTCTATCATGGACCATGTTATATTGCAAAATGTTTTGTTTGTTCCACATTTGCGGTGTAATCTTATTTCGGTATCCCAATTGACTGAAGATTTAAATTGTACTATTCAATTTAAGTCTAATATGTGTCCTACAGGACCAACACTCGAGGAAACTGATTGGAATGGGTGAACGAAGGGATGGACTTTACTACTTCTGCTACCAGTCAACACCTTGCTCAGTTAATGACGTCAGTATTTCAGCTGATCTCTGGCACCACAGATTGGGACATTCTACTCGACAAATTGTGAAAACTCTTTTTCATACCAAGGATAGTGTAATGTTTCCTTGTGATACTTGGTTTCGTGCTAAACAGACTAGAAACCCGTTTAGTTTGAGTGAAAATAAATCTTCTGGAATATTTGATTTGATCCATTGTGATTTGTGGGGTCCTTATAATACCCCTGCTACTTGTGGTGCTAAGAGCTTTCTTACCATTGTTGATGATTTTTCTCGTGTGGTATGTATATATCTTTTGGTTGATAAAAAGGAGGTGTTGGCCATTTTAACTCTTTTCTTACTATGGTTGCTCGCCAATTCTCAGACCCTATTAAACATATTCATTATATGAGGAGTTATTGTCATGAAAATGGGATTTTGTTTGAAACCTCTTATGTTGGCACTCCTCAGCAAAATGGACGTGTAGAACGCAAGTATCGCCATATTTTAAATATTGCGCGTGCGTTGCGTTTTCAGGGCCATTTACCTATTACTTTTTGGGGAGAACGTGTTCTTACTGCTGGCTATTTGATAAGCCGTACACCAACACCTTTACTTTGCAATAAATCTCCATTTGAATTGTTGTACCATACGGTGCCTTCTTTTAATCAATTACGGGTTTTGGTTGCTTATGTTGGTTATCCTTTTGGTTTGAAGGGTTGGAGACTTTATGATCTTGAAACAAATGAATTTTTTGTTTCCCGGGATGTCCAATTTTGTGAAAACGTTTTCCCGCTTGCTTCCCTGGCTAAGGATGATGTTTGTGGAGATAATATTGAAGACCTAGGATGTTTTCTTTTGGACTGAAATTTGTTGGTCTGGTCTGATCTGGTCTGGTCTGGTAAACGTCTGGTCTATGTGTATTTTACAACTACGGAAGTCAAGTCTGGTCTGGGACTGAAAACAGTCCAAAAGAAAACATCCTTACCCATTCATCATTTTGATCACTATCTTAATGGCCATATGGAGACACTCCATAACACAACCCCTACAATACATGCTCCTCCTGACAATGATACATCCACTCCAAATAATGTTTCTAATGGCATGCATACATCCACTTTGGAGCAATCACGTGCTGACGGTTCCACTCTCATTCCAGAAGATGTTGAGCCACAACTAGGACGTGGTCGATCATCGTGTGCGAACTCCATCTGTTGAGATTAAAGACTTCATCACTCACACGGTGGTTAGTAATTGTGCATTCCCTTCGTCGCCTGACTCTCAACTTACCTCAGGTACTCCTTTTCCTTTAGCACATTATATACATTGTGATAATTTCTCTAAGCAACACAGGGAGTTTCTGGCAGCTGTTACTGTGACACCGCACCCGAATGTCCTTGGAGATTTGATTTAAATATTCAAAGTTTATGTATTGGATTTCTGATTCCCAAACAATTGTAAAACGATTAATGTTCTACGTAGTGCATGGTTGAATATCGTACTGTTCAAACTCGTACATTAGTATCGGATTTTGCAAATACTTATTCGGGACTTATTAATAAATAAAAGAGCCCAACATTACCTAAATAGTGATACATAATCTTTCAAGACAATTTGAGGAAGGTCGGGCGGCCCAAATATTATTTTGGGCCCAACCTGCTAAAAATAGCAAGTATTCGAGAATGGCGTTCTAGACCCACTCGGGAGTGACCCACACGGCTAGTAGCCCAATAATATGTATGACAAATGTCAAATAAGTGATAGAATGATTAAAGAAGAATACAAATGCCTATAACCCCATCTTTGACATTATTGAGCTAAATAATGGGAGTAGGATTTTCCTTCTATAATATCCATCAAGTAAATTATTGGGATGAGCCTACACATATTGGGGATCAATAATATGATGTAGAGAGTTGACTTGTTCTAAATAAATTAGAATGAGTACAAAGAGACATCTTATGACAAAGAGATCAAAAGTGAGACCCACCCATGTCTAAAAACATCTCATGGAGACCATACCAATTCATTTCACTCCACACAACTTATCCACCCTTATTGAAGGGTCTTGGACACTCCCTTAAGCCCCTCATTCGAACTCCCAAGGATAAGGGAGAAGGAGAGAGCCACACAACCAAGAAAGCAAGAGAAAGGGGAAGCTGCCGCAGGTTCGTTTTCCAGTGCGTAAGGTTACTTGTTTGCTTCATATCTCGAGTTATACAAATCCAAATAAGGCGTGCGAGATACCCACAGAAAGCTCTCAAGACGAGGAATTCGTGAAGGTCTGGTTTGCATCAATCGGAGTAGTGGAAGGCTTCCAAATCGTCCGACCAAAACACAACCTCGCGGAATACGTTTTTGTATTCAAGGTAAGTTTGAATCCAAAACTTTCCTCTCTATTGTCTAAACCATATAAATGATTGAAGAACTATTATACACTGATTGAAGTGTATAAAATGTTATTATAAAGTGACTTTAATTGTTGGAAAAGTTAGATACTAATCTAGACAAAACCTTGAAAGGTTAGGGAACGATTTCGTCGGGAAACACCCGTTCTAGGGACTGTTTTGTGTGTCTTCGGTTAGGAGTTGAAATAGCACTTTGAAGAGGCTGTTTAACACTCAATTCCAAGCAAGGAATCAGTCCTCAATCTTCCTTGGCCGAGGCTTTGGTCATTGGATCGAGAAGGAAAGTTTTAAAGCTCATTTGAGGTGAGGACCGACATCTAGTTGCTTACAACTTGTAGGTTATGCATGAGATTACCTAAATGCTTAAATCATGTTTTTGTGAATAAATATGCTTGAACATGATATGAATGATAATTAATGGACTTGATCATGAACTGAAACCATATTGATGAATATGGAGTCATGTGAGATAGAAGTATGCTAATATGGTAAATTGACTTTTCCAACTCATGTATGAATGTTATGTGTATGTAAATGTATAATTGCATGATGATTCTTAGCACATGGAAGGCTGCCACATATCTATTGATATGGAGGGGCTACCATTAAGAATAAATAAGTTGTAGGAATAATCTTAATAGTATTGTGATGCTAGTTAAGGATTGTTCTAAATGTCGATAGAATCAAACTTAAGGTTTGAGTTGTTTGTGATGAACTTGAATAAGATTCAAGTGTCAAGTGTGATTTCATGGAGTAGGAGATCTATGGTGTGATTGTATGAAGTAGGAGATCTATGGTGTGATTGTATATATGAAGTAGGAGATCTATGGGGTGAATACATGAAGTAGGAGATCTATGATATGATTACATGAAGTAGGAGATCTATGATGCGAGTGCATGATGATGTACTCGAGCCGAACTCTAGAGATGAGAAGTTATATTAGGGTTGGACCCTACGTATGTCGTGACCATTAGTCACGGGGTTTTGGGAAATGTTTTGTAATAAACATGGGCCTTTGAGCCGACTACTTGACTTTATATAAAGTAAGTATATATTTTGAAAGGGGTAATTTGGGATTACGGCCTATACTATATTATCACCCTATTTGAGGGTCTTGTGTGTGAAATACTTGTTGTATATCTATTAGATGCCTGCCACACCAGTACTTTATAGCCGTATAGAGTACTGACCCCTTCGGGGGCGTCCCACCACCATTTCAGGTTGAGGCTTGAGCTTGTTACCTGTGCCCGTTGCTCGGGTGATCCTTTGGAGAGAAGACGTGGTTCGTGCTTTCTCCATTCTGTTTTGAACAAAATTAAACATGCTCATGGATATTTTACTATAGAGCCTGCGTGCTCATGAATAGCCCTGTGAGGCCCTTTTGTTTTAAACAATGTTTTCCGCTGCGTTATGAATTACTTATTATGTTTGTTTATGGATGTATATGTGTGAATGATATTCAAGACGCCTTGTGTAATATGAATGTGTTGGACTGCGGTTGACTATTCGTATTGTACGGCGGGTTGTTGACGTGTCCGGATAGGTCCGGGGCGTGACAGTTACTGCAGGTACAGAACCACGCAGTTTTATCGAAGCTATGAAGGATCCGGGTTGGCGGCGTGCTATGCAATCTGAGATTGCGGTTCTAGAAGATTACGATACTTGGACTCTCAAGCCTTTGCCCCAGTAAGAATGATTTAGGCAGCCACTGGGTATACAAATTAAAATTAAATATAACTCTGATGGAGTATTGAACGGCTTAAGGCTCGTTTGGTTGTTCTTGGGAATCACTAGATAAAAGACATTGATTATAATGAAACTTTTTCCCTTGTTACAAAATGGTCACGCTACGTGCTTTTATAGTTGTGGATGTGGCTAAAAACTAGGAGTTGCACCAAATGGACGTGCACAATAATGCATTTCTTCATGGTGATTTAATTTACATGAAGTGGTTTATTTGAAGTATCCTCCTGGTTTTCGGTCTTCTTCTCCAAATATGGTGTGTAGATTGCGGAAGTCACTTTATGGTTTAAAACAGACACCTCGTTGCTGGTTTTCTAAATTGGTAGGTGAACTTAAGGCCTATGGTTTCTGTCAATCTTATGCAGATTATCCACTAAAAATCATGTTCAGATTAACGTCTTAATTTATGTGGATGATTTGCTAATTTCCGGTACTCATTATGCCTAGCTAATTAACCATTTTAAGACATATTTGAGTACATGTTTTCACATGAAGGATTTGGGGATTCTGAAATATTTTTTGGCTATCGAGGTGGCTCGTGGTCCACTTGGTTTTTTTGTAAACCAACAGAAATATACCCTTGATATGCTTTTCCTATTGATCAGCATCACTCTTTGGATGTCACTTCTGGTGATTTTTTCACATCCAGAGCCTTATCGTCGTCTGGTGGGACATCTCATTGATCTTGCTGTTACTCGCCCGGATTTATCTTACTCTGTTCATATTTTGTCTCAATTTATGAATCAACCACGCACATACCATTGGATGGCTGCTTTGCGAGTAGTCCGGTATTTAAAGGGCACACCTGGCCAAGGTATTTTGCTTCGTGTTAATAACCAGTTTACTTTGACCGGTTGGTGTGATTTAGATTGGGCGACTTTTCCTCTTACTCGTCGTTCCATTTCTGGCTGGGTGGTGTTTTTTGGGTCATTCTTCAGTTTCTTGGAAGCCTAAAAAGCAAGTTATTGTTTCTCGCTCTTCTGCGGATGTTGAATATAGATCCATGGCTGCTGCTACTTGTGAACTTAAATGGTTAAAAGGTTTATTGCTTAGTTTGGGCATAAATGATTCGTCCTCAATACCTCTTTTTTGTGACAGTCAATCTGCCCGCATATTGCCAAAAAATCAGTTTTTCATGAGCGTACTAAACATATTGAAGTTGATTGTCACTTTGTTCGTGATGTTGTTCAAGATGGTCTTATTTCTCCGTCATATGTTCCTACAACTGTGCAATTGGCTCATATCTTTAGAAAAGTTTTGGGGAAAACTCAGTTTCGTTTTCTACTTTGCAAGTTGGACATTTATGATCTACATGCTCCAACGGGGGGGGGGGGGGGGGTATTTGCATACGGCACATGCACGGCTGGACATTTACGTATTTAATATTTATAATTAACCATTATTGATAAACATGAGGGTATACACGTGCACTAGTAGTTTTCCTAATAGGACTCTTGTATTCTAAAGCTAGGACACACATGTTACATGTATATAAAGGAACTCTGGGAAGAGGAACAACAGGAGATTGATTGTTCTACGTAAATTGTTTATTAGTTACACATTCGATGAAGCTTAGACCCCTTACTTGATAGAAGAGAAGAGGCCTATGTTGCACTAAAACGTGGGAACGGTGAGGAACGTGAAATGGAAAACATCATATTGTTTTAGAAAAATAACTATTTTAGGAGTTAAGGAAGAGTTTCCGTAGAGTTTCCGAAACGGGAACATACCCCTTCTTGACAGTTTGCGTGCTACATAGGAAGATACCATTAAGGAGAAAAATAGTACTTCCTCCATCCCATTTTGATTGTTTTACTTTTAGTTTGTAAATTTTCCTAAAATGAATGTCATGTTTTCCTTTGTTATAATAAATAGGGAAAATGGAAACTAATAATCCAACCTTTTAGCGGTCTTCTTTCAATAATCCCACTTTTTGATTATTCATGAATAATCCAACCTTTGCACCTCATCTTCATTCAATGGTCCCTGACCGGTTGATGACCTGCTATTTCAAGCTATTTTCTTATCTTTGCAAATCATTATACCATAAATCTCATCTTTCACAAAGATAATATTTTGTAAAGATAAGAAAATAACTTGGAATAGCAGGTCATTAACCGATCACGGACCAACGAATGAAGATGGGGTGCAAAGGTTGGATTATTCATGAATAATCAAAAAGTGGGATTATTGAAAGAAGATTACTAAAAGGTTGGATTATTATTTTCCATTTTCCCTAATAAATATATAAAATTTATCATTTTCACTCTATTCTAATCAAATCACAACCACAACTTTTATTTTTCATCCATTTTATTAACAATTGCGTGAAATTAAAACAAACCCTTCAATATGAGAGGGAGGTAGTAGAAAAGATCCTGAGAAGTGATTCGAGAAAGCTAATTCAAAGCTAATTCAATCGAGGATGTTGCAACCCTGGTTCGTTATTACCCGTTCATAAGAATCAGCATCGTTTCTGAAGTCTTGTAAATGGGTTGAATCATTCACCGGCACCATGTGCACTTGTATTGAGCTCGAGGTGACTTGCACTTGCTCATGGTATGATTATTCATATAATCCCTCTTAAGTTGATTTTATTGTCTTTCTTTTGGCGTTTGTTCAAAAAAAATTCTTCTTTTCTTTTAATCAATTAATTTATGATTCCTTTATTTTTCTTTCCTTTATACAAACTTCAAGAACTCAATTTTTACTTTATTATTCTTTGTACTGGTCAAACTCAATCAAATTTTGAGGGACAATGAGAGTAATTCTGATCGAGGTGATTGACTTTTATCTGATTCAAGAGCTACAGATTTAGTAATGTTTTTTTAATTAGTTGTACCTTCTTATGTTTATGGCAATTTAACGTGCATTTCAAAATTAAAAAACTACCGAAAGTAGAGTTCTTTAAGAAATGAAAGTAGTGTTCTTTGCCAATGAGTGTAACTCAACTGCGAGACAGAAGATGTCACAAATGGTAAGTTGAAGTTAAGAAATTAAGAAATTAAGAAATGAAAAGAGTAACATTGAATGCACCAAGTATGTGACAAAGAGCATACCATAACTATACCAAACTTTGAATCGAAGTTGAAGTTAAGAGAACCACTACTCAACCCTCCACTCGCGTCTAATCCAATATTGAGGGGAAGATATTTTGTGTCCTCAAAGACGAAAAAGAAAAGAGAGAAAAAAAAAAACAAAGATGGGGAGATATTTTGTGGGTCCGCCGGAAGCTGATATTTTTTGGGGGAAGGCTCCCTCAAAATATCTGGCCGTTATATTCTACGCAATATTGCACCATGGGCGGCGGTCAACCACCACGTGTAAAAGCGGCGACAGCTGGCGCGCTTTTCCTGCCCTTTTAACATTATTTTTCGCTTCCCCTCCCTCTGAAAAGAGTTCCATTTCCAGACTGTTCCCTGTTTTCTGATAGTAATATCTGGCGGAGATGGAACCTCTGGTTGAATCGGAAGAGAAGGCTCGAGAAGGAACCGGCGTTCATGGAGAACAAATGAATATCGACAAACACGGAGCTAGTTCATCCCTTGAGGTTGATTTCATTTGCTATTCTGTTAGATTCTGATCTTCTCTTTCACTTGTAGTTTTACAGCTTGCTTCGATTTAGATTTCCGTTTATGTTTCTAAGTTTCTTCATTGTGGAAATCGGAATAGCTTGTGTTTAGTTCAATGTTTGTGCGTGGTTGTCTAGGGTTTCTAATATGATCCTGCATTCCTCCTGCAAATCTATAAGCTAAAAACAGATCGTTAACATCTTCTATAACTTGTTTTATTTGATTTCTTTGATTCCATTTCTAGATTTCTTTATGGAAGATTGGAGTAGAGGAATGAATTATGCAATGCTAGCTAGAAGAAAGGTGTAAATGGGTCAAGGCTCAGTTGCGTAACCATATTGCTCTGTATTATAGTTTTATCTGCTAAATAACATAATGAATTAAAAAAAAATGAAATGAAGATAAACCACTTTATTAGAATATTAGTCAGTAAACCCATTCATTGTTAATCATTAAAAATAATGAGTAGTTGATAATGCTGTGTTTTTTAGCCTAAAGGAGCAATAAAGTAGTAACCATTTGTTTTTATGGAAATAGCTCTAAGCTTCTAAATAAGAGTAAATAAATTTTGGAATTCCAAAATAGGACCGTGTTTTTTTCATGAAATAGGAGTGACTAAATACTGTCATGTTCAAAAAAGTATTGACATGCTTAAATACTGTCATTAATATTAGTAAATACTGCCATGTTTAATGTCTAGTATTGGCGGCAGTGACTACTGTGATGTTACTCCTATTCAGGAAGAAAAACACAGCGGTCTTATTTTGGAATTCCAAAACCTATTTGCTCCTATTTCGAGAATTTTCCGTTTGCTTTTTCGTGTAAATGAGTCTCTTTTGAGAAAATAATGATAACCACCCCATATGGGGAAATCTGTTTGGTTCTAGTCTTATTTAGGAATGTACTTTCTCTTCGTCTTTTAGATATTGTTTGGTTAGAAACAAATACATTTTGTATGCAGCAACCTTGTTTTTTTGTTGGTTGTTGAATCGTTGAATGGAATTTAGTTCTCACCCCGGAAGTTGTCATGATAGGGATCCCAAACAACAGAACCGGAAAAAACCGAATGGACGAATGAGAAACATAGCAAGTATCTCAGTTCTATGGAGACGTCTTTTGTTAATCAGCTATATGATTCCTTGGAGTCATTTGGCTGGCACTCTCGGAATAAATGCTCGTCAGATCATAAAATCTCCAAGCAAAAGCATTCCACTTGTGGACAGGTTTCTCAATCTTGCACCATATTACATAATTAATGCTCTTGTTGTTTCTAGAACCCAGTGATATTGCTGTTGCTTAGTTATGTTCTTTACCTTGATATCTTTCAGTTTAAAATCTTTCAAGATGGAAATTGGACCAAAATTGATATCAGTAGAGGTGAATCAATGTCTCCTAGATTGAATAGAAGAGAAGGAACTGGTCTGTTTTTGACAAACCCTTGGATCAAACATTATAGACTGGTCAGACATCATGTTGGAACATCTTCTAACACTCAAGAAGAGATTCATGTGCCTGTTGGAATGACGAGTTGCCACCCTGGGGCTCAGTTTGATTTGCACCAGGAGTCCAATGATAGCATTACAGGTAACTATAAGTCTATAATTGATGATTTCACTTGCCAAGGCAATCTTTGGCTTGGCGTTTTGGTTTCCAAAAAACTGTTTTTAGTAAAATGTTACTCGTATTCAATTAGGAGTGTGGCTGACTATTTTGGCAACTTGTTAACAAAACTCAAATTCCCCCTATTTTCAATACTTTCCACATTTTATCATTTTTCACAAAACAAATATACAAAAGGCCAATATTTCCAAGGGGGAGTGCAAAGTCAAATTCCCCGTATTATCAACCTAATGAAAGCAAAAGTTTATGTAACTGCTATCTAAAAACTCGAGTAACGGTGTTGTTTTAAAATTGACAGCCTTATGTAACCATTTATGTTCCCAAATCTCTTATCGAGATACTCTTACTTCACCTATATACAAATGTTTTTTATTTGCTGAACATTAGAATCTTGGTATTAATTGAATAGGTTGAAATCGTCTAAGACGTGTCTTAATGATGTTGTTTTCTCTCTCACCAGAGGTCACAGATCAAAATTTTGTTGATGACGATCTTGAAGCCTCCTCCAAAACATCCCTGAGAATGAAAAGCAAGAAGGGGAGGTAAACCATATTGGTTTCTGATTCAAGCAATGACAAAGTAAGACATTGGGATGTTTGCTTGTGCAATTTGCTGCTTTGAATTCTTATGTTCGGATAACAATGTCGAAAGACAATATTGACCACTGGGTTTGGATTGACCACTCAGGTAGTATTCTAACCCAAGAGGAGAAGCCATTCTTGCTTTCATCTTGGTCATGGTCTTTTTACATGTGCGGGTCAAGCTGCCTGCAGATTAACAACCGGAGGATTCTTCCAACAACATCATTTGATTGTATGTTAACTTGCATTAGCTCTTTGAGTCAATTTATGTAGCCATTAAAACCCATGTATGTTCTTTGACTGATGATGATAATTGATGAAATATCATTGGATGGAGGGTGTTGTACAGTTTTTCACCAACCTCATTCAGACTTTGTCTGAAGTTTGCATTTCGCAAATTCAAATCATAATTTTGATTCATTCCAAAGGGTGAAGTGACTCACCCGGGGCCTCTCTGCCCTGCCCCGCCCTAAGTGACACTGAGAGCACGCAAATGGCGTGGCATTTTGGTTGAGTGTTGTGCTAAACAAGACATGGCTATTGTTCTGAATCTGACACCTCAGCACACATACGATATTCTGGTTGGTAATTGAATTTGATGCAACTGGAATATGGATGTTGGGGGATGATGGGGAAGGAAGAATGACCGAAGGAAGAATGAAACCATAGCACCTAGAGTTGGACCATGGTTCAGGATGGTGATTGGTACTAGGGGTGGACCCGGTCCGGCGATGGGCCTGGAACCGGGCCCTGCACTGTTTTGGACCACATTGGGCCCGGAATTTCCAGTTTCGGGCCTGGGACCAGCCCTGTCCGCTAGGGATGACAACGGGGCGGATCGGGGATGGTTTTACATATAACCGTACCCGCCCCGTTTGGTAATTCCCCCGCCTCATTACCCAACGGGTAATTTTTACCCAAACCATAACCGTCCCAACGGGTAACGGTTATAACCGAGGGTAACCGCGGGTAATCACTTTATTAAATGAGTCATTGATATGTTAATAAAAAAAAATATTTTAAAAGGCGAAAAATGGCATCACCTAGACGACGCTAGACTCAAACGCCACTTTAAAGTTACATATATCTATACGACGAGAAAGAAGACAACCTAAATTAATTTGAACCTAAAAATACTTGATCCGAAAAAATAATTAATCACGAAAAATCATAGAATAATCAAACAAGGCTATTAAGTTCTATTGAGAACTTTCATTCTTACACTATAGTTAGTACATCTATAAATCTATTATCCATGTATACACAATGAACATTAAAAATCTCATCTTTTATTAGTTGTGGGACAAATAATAGATAAAAAAGTAATAAAAATATAACTAAAAATAAATGGGGCAGGTACGGAGCGGGTAATGGGGCGGGCATGCATAAAACCGTAACCGCCCCGTTACCCGTAAAAACAAAATGGGTATTCCCCGCCCCATACCCATTACCCGGTCAATGCGGTTTTCCCCATTTTGACCGGGGGTGGTTTGGTGTGGGTATCCATCGGATCGGTCATAGTTGCCATCTCTACTGTCCGCCCAAGAGCGGTTCACGGTCCCGGTTCACCTATTTGGGGACTGAACTGGGCAGTTGGAGTCCTGGTTTCAGAACCGGACCGCCCGAGTACTCGGAACAACTAGGGGTGGATCGGGCCCGAGTTCGGACCAGGTCTGGGTCGGGTCTTGGGCGGGATTGGGCTTGGGTAGTGGAGGCCCGGTACTAGCTCGGGCAGGTTTTGGGATCGGGCCCGGGTCTGGTGTTGTATTTGTTTTTTTGGTTTTCCTTGATTGTTCCTATCCCCACCCCCAAACCACCCAACCCAACCTGGCCAACCTGCCTACCCCCCAAACCATTCCAAAAAAACAAAACAAAAAACTTTTTTGGACCGGAACCGTCCCGGGCCGGCCGGGCCGGTTCCAAGAAGGCCTAAGCCTATGACCCGACACCCACCGGTCCGGGCCCAGGCCCGATCAACCGGTCCGGTCTGACCCGATACCGCACAGTGGCGATCCGGGTCGGGCACCGGGCCGGTCCGACCGGTCCTGGTCCACCCCTACTCGGAACCAACCCACACCTAGAAAATAGCGGGTTGGCCCCTAGCCGACCAAATTTTCTTTTGGACAATGTAGTTTCGTCCCGAACCCGGACCCGACACTAGTTCATCCAGTTTTCCTATGGTTCTATTAGGCGTGGTTGAGATTTGAGAACTCATTTCAATCTAGGAAGTAGAGAATATGAGAGGAATACTAGTGATGGACCGGTTCCGGGCCGCCCGGCCCGGCCCGACACTGTTTGGAACCGGCCCGGTGGCCCGCCAGAGACCGGTTCGGGTAGGCCCGGCTCGGGGGTTATGTTGGGCGGGTTCGGGTCACCAATATTAGGAACCGGCCCGGTTCAGGCTTTTTAATTTTTTTTTCATTTTTTTCATTTTCCCGGGTTGGGCTGGGTGGTTTGGTGTGTTTTTGGGGGGGGGTGAGGGGGGGGGGGGTGTACAAAGAAAGAGGGTCTTCATGATATTTACGAACAAATATTCTTTTCATTGATTGCATCTTAAAAACTCCCAAGTGAAATGAGTTCTTGTATAAACTCAGATAAATTTTTCTCTCATTCTCTCATTCTGCTTAGGAGCCTTTTCGGGTTTTCATCCTAGCCTTTTTTTTTCCTTCTTCTCCCAACTCACTCATTTTAGCCACATTTGCTTAGATTGCCCAGTTTTGGGTTTTCAACCTAACTAGCATTTTTTTCTGTTATTTATTTATTTATTTATTTATTTATTTATTTATTTATTTATTTATTTATTTATTTATCTATTTATTTATTTATTTATTTATTTATCTATTTATTTATTTATTTATTTATTTATTTATTTATTTATTTATTTATTTATTTATTTATTTATTTATTTATTTATTTATTTATTTATTTATTTATTTATTTATTTATTTATTTATTTATTTATTTATTTATTTATTTATTTATTTATTTATTTATTTATTTATTTATTTATTTATTTATTTATTTATTTATTTATTTATTTATTTATTTATTTATTTATTTATTTATTTATTTATTTATTTATTTATTTATTTATTTATTTATTTATTTATTTATTTATTTATTTATTTATTTATTTATTTTTTCTTCTTGTTAATGTTTTAGAAAATAATGCAAGTTCAAGCTGGAAAATGTTGGGGTGAAGAGATGAAAATGCTGGGGTTTCTTGATAAATTTGGCTCAAATGGAAAGTGAATTTGAAGGAAGAAAAGAAATTGTGTAGTTATGGAGGTTTTTTGGGATTTAGAGTTTGTTGTGTTTGGATGTGAAGGTTGCGAGAGAGATGTTCAAATTTGGATGAGAAGTGGGGAGAGAGAGTAGGTGCCCGACCTGGTATAGGCAAAAAACCGTATACCTGGTCGGGTATCAGTTAATTTTTGACTTTTTTTTGTTCGACCAGGTGGATGAGTTTACCCGGCCGGTTTATGCATTCTAGAGGCCTGTGATAATCCTTTTCCTCATACCCAGTCGATCGGGTAGGGTGTGTTTACCCGGCCGAGTGTTTTCGTCCCAGGGAGGCAGTGGCGGTTTGGAGGTAATACCCGGTCAGGTAAACTATATGTTTCAAAAATTCTCTTTGTATCACCCGGGTGGTGTCTCAGTTATACAGATTTTACACTATACCCGACCGGGTGTAGTGTGATGGTACTCGGCCGGGTATGATCTCCAAGCCTCCACAAATATTTTTGTTTGTTTGTTAAAAGTGCAAAGGTAAAATAAAATAAGACAAGTAAACGTATCTTGCATGGATTGCCTCCCAAGAAGTGCTTTATTTAATGTTGTGACACGACACCATCATTGTGTTCGGTCGTTCAAGCTTGGATCATGATAATTCACCTTCTTCACATTTTTACTCCATAGGAATGCTCAATTTTCCAAATCTTCGATTTGGAAATCTTTATAGGATCAATATCCAGATTTCCATTGATTCATGTGGTGAGAGTAGGGGGGATAAATTGTCATTTAGCATGATCAATGAAATTTTTTTGATCCCTCAATTTTGATGAAGATTTCAGAAATGTCATTTTCCTTTTCAAGTTTGTGAGTTTCCCTCAAAGCTTCTAGAAATGGTGGAGGCACCTCAAAGGTTGACAAGGATAAAAATTTGAATTTGAAGCTCGATTGATCCTCTTCTTTGATCACTTGGAGCTCTGTGTCTTTTTCTTCTTCTTCTTCTTTTGGATTTTGGGCCTCCTTTTGCAATTCCTTCTCATTTACCAATGTTATTGCGAAAGTTTGTTGTTTAGGTTCATGTTATATTTGAATGGGAAGTTTTCCCGAATCCCTTATTTCAAGCCTGCTCATGGCTCCGACTATTTGACTCACTTGAGTTTCCAAGTTTAAAATGCTAGATTTGGTCTCATTTTGGAATTGCAACATGTTGTTTTGCATTGTGGTCATGTTGGTAGTAAGAGCCCGAACCATGTCCTCCGTAGACATGTTGGAGAATGGATCATACCTCATGTGAGGTATTTTCCTTTGAAAACCAACATTATCAATTTGTTCAAAGTATTCTTCTTGGAACTTTGGGCAAAAATCCATAAGGTGCATGTGAGACATGCAAATGTTGCAGGTCTTGGCATCTTGAGCATTAGATAAACTCCTTTATTAGAGAAACCAAGATGGAAATTTGACTATCTAGGGATGATATGTTGGTATCCATATACTCATGTAAGCTCATAAATAGAAGAGTAAGATTTTTTTTAAATATAATGTTTTTATTAAATTTTTATTTTTATGAAATAAAATAAAAATAAAAATAGTTGCTTTTCCCAACCAACAACGTCAAATTTGACGAGCACTTTGTCGTAGTGCGTCAAAATAAATTCGATACTAACACTTATATGTAGTATAGTGAAGTAGAGTTCGTATCCACAGGGAAATGAGTAATTCTCTTTTTATAAACTAGTAAATAAAAGGGGGTTTTGGGATTGTATGATTTAATTAGTTTAAACAAAAAGTTGAACCACTTATATGTGATTTAATTCAAAGATAAAAAGGATTTGGTCTTGCTACTTTCCACTTTCTGATTTATTTAGTCGATCATTGTTTTATCTTTAACTTATTCCCTCTCGAATACTCAATCGAGGAATATCTCCAATTCATCGAAGGTAGCTATTAACAACGACCGTTCATTAACAACCCTTACTATTAATCAAATATAGAACAACGTCGTATACCGATTTAACCAACAAAATTAATCCCTCTTAAGTTTATTAACCACAACCATGCATTAATAAACCAAAGTTACTTACTTGTATAACTATCAACGATTAACCATCGGTTCGTTGATCGTTTCTAGTAATAATTAATGTCGAAATGTTAACTAATCGTCACTTAGCAACACCCCAAAATATAGAAATGAGATTAAGGGAAGAATTAATAATCAAGAGAAGAAGTTAAAAAAAAATACTCACAACTTTAATAATCAACAAGCGTCAAGAGCAAAATCAAGAAATGGAAGTTTAGCTCCTCATTTGGAGACTAAACATGCTAAAAAATATAAGGAAATAACTATTCTAAACTGAGCTTAAGATTATGGAAGAATGAATGAATAAAAGTGAAGGAAAAGTGTGCTATTTATAAGTGTTTTCAACATCTTTGGCCGGATACCCGACCGGGTATAGCCGTATAGGTACATACCTGACCGGGTATCGGTCACAATCAAATATTTGCCCGCGATGTTGTGTTTTCAACATGTCTTTTTGTCCGGGTCACTTCATATCCGACCGGGTAAAGTACCATACCTGACTGGGTATTTGCATGCCCAATTTCTACGCAGCTTCCGTTTTCTCTTCATACCCGACCGCGTAAAGTTTATACCCGATTGGGTAAGTCACCAAGTTACATTTTTTAGCATGATTTCTTGCTCCCTTGCACCTTCCTTTGGTCTTGTGAGATATCTTCCATGGTCCTTTGTTTTATTCAAACTCAAAATCTTCTAAAACTAATGAATTACAATCAACTAGAAAAAATAAAGTATTACACCAAAAGTGTGTAATTTTTCCAAAACAATAAATAAAATTAGTCAAAATTACAAACATAAACAAAAAAAATCTATATTATCAAGTGTTATCACGCACACAACAGTTTTGTTACTTGTTCACAAAATTTATGTATGATTTATTTTAGTTGTCTGTGCGATCAATTTTAATTGTCTAGGTAAACAATATATTTATTTGCGGTCTAAATGAATGGTGTGATTGTATGTGTGATCAATTTAGATGTAATTTGAAAATGATAAAAATATTTAAGAGCTAGCTGTTTTTTTAACGAAACTAGCCTCTCTTCATATCATAAGCAGTTTCAGGATCATTAAGACAATCAAAGGAAAAACAAAACTGACTCCAGCTAAATTCGAACAGCTATGACCGTAGACCCTATGGCCAGACTTGGAGACGATCACCCCTGAAAGAGTCACACGAATCGCTAATCATGTATCGGGCTTGACACAACCATCCTAGTTCCCATAGATCCAAACATACCCAATGACTTAAAAAAGGGCTAAAATCCCAACAGTCTGACAAACCTAGCAACATAGACAATAACAAGAATCCAAAGGACAAAATGATAAAAACTCATTGGAGGAGGACAAAGCGTGAAGAAAACTAAATAAGCAAAATAAATGTCTTGAATCATAGCACCTCGTTCAATCCCTGACGGTGGTTCAGGAGGAGGTCGGACCGTCGCTCGATTGATACCCTCTCTCAGTAGTGTACCCGTCATATGACCCAAATCTATGCCATCGAATGGAGCGTACAACCTCTCCATGCTAACCATGTCTCGATCATCCCTGCGTCTCTCCCCCACTTCTTCCTCCATCTTCTCGCTGCCACGATCATCCTAATAATGTATTATCTTGGGACTTATGTGTAATTCTCCTAATTACGTTTTATTATAAATATAAGCATACGGCACCCAATAGGGTGAGCTATTGCCTCCTAAACACTATTGTTTGTATATGGTATCAGCTGCTAGGGTTATCTAACCCTCTCTACCGATCCTATGGCCGGCCACCACACCACAGCCGCTGCCAGTATGACCTCCCTTCCTACTTCGTAACTGGCGCCCGCAGGACAGGAGCAGCCATCCACGATCATACCAGGAATATCCATGGCGCAAGACGCATCAACTGGCTCCAGCATGCCGCGTTCCTCTTCTCTCACGCAGACCTTCCCTGGTGAAATTCGCTCTTCACTTCCGGCGTCTCTTTCTCCACGCATGCCGTCGATTCCACCGTTAGACTCATGCCGCTTATTCAACTTTCCGGAACCATTCAGTTGGACGCCTACGCCGTCCACTGCCCAGCCGAACTCCACACCTGCGCTCCCGGACATTGGGAGGCTCTCTCTTGGCTTCTCGGGTCCCACTTTTTCCGGCCAGCATGGAGTCGCACCACTACAACCGAGCAATTCTTCATCTCTACCAGGTTTTAATCAAGCTCCGACTTTATTATCATCGATGGCATCTCAACTCGCATTTTCTACACCGAATGTTAATAATATCGTTACTACTCGTTTATCTGCGGTTGAAGATTATTTGTCGTGGCGGACTCAGTTTGAGTCTTTTCTAGTATCCCACAGTCTTTTTGGGATGTTAGATGGATCCATTCCGATTCCGCCATCTACTATACTGGATTTGGGTAGGAGAGAAACAGTTAATCCAGACTATCACCATTGGTTAAAAATTGACCAAACAGTCCGCTCTTGGATTTTTGCAACCCTAGCTAGAGATATTTTGATGGATGTTTATAACTTGAAACACTCTCAGCTTATTTGGGATCGGCTTCAACAACGTTTTATGTCTGCTTGTTTTTCTCGATCCATAGAACTTAAACGTTCTTTATCACATATCAAAAAGAAATCTTCACAAACTATGGATCAATATTTGCTGGAAATTAAGATTTTGGCAGAAAATTTAGTGGCCATAAATTCTCCGGTTAGTGACAAGGACTTAATTGAATATGCCGTTCTTGGTTTGGGGCGTGGCTATGAGTCACTTATCACGGCTATCAATTATTTTCCCGGTAATGCTACGTTGGATAATTTACGGCCTATTCTTGAAGCCCAAGAGAAGACGAATGCTTTGTTCGATGCTCAGGAATCTGCACTACTCCATCAAGCCTTTGCTGCGGCAAATACTCCAGCAGTCCCTGGTGGCCGAGGGGGTGCTCCTCGGGGAGGGGTGCACCTCGTGGACCTGGTGGCCGCGGGCAGCGCGGTGGTAGGGCTCGCGGCGGACGAGGCCGAGGTGGACGCGGGTATTATCAGCAGCAGCAGCAGCCATACGGTACCCCTCAACCGTATGGAAATCAGTATGGACAACAGCCCGCTCCCCCACGTGGACTTGCATTTTCTGGAGTTCCAGGTTCGGCATTGTGTAATCTCACTTCTGGTAGTAATTGTACTATTTATCCTCCTATTTCTGCTACTCACATTTTCAGTGCAGGTTTTCCATCTGTGGATCAGTCTTATCAGTCTCCTCCACCTCCAGTTGTTTTCCAGTTGTGTTTTTCTCCAGGTCACTCTGCCCTACAGTGCTCCCGTTTTACTGGTTCTTCGACACCTGCTCTTGCTGCCATTCCTACTGGTGAGACCAATGACTCAGTTTGGTACCCTGACTCTGGAGCTTCTGCTCACATGACTCCTCACGAAGGTATTCTCTCTTCTAAAACTACTTACAACGGTACAAATCAAGTGTGTGTCGCTAATGGTACCAAACTGCCCATTTCTCATATTGGTAATTTAAAGCTTAAAACGCTTGGCCGCCCATTAAATCTTAACTCTGTGTATCACGTCCCACACCTTAAATACAATTTACTTTCTATTCAAAAATTGTGTGCGGACAATGCCTGTCAAGTTATTTTTGATAAAAATTCTTTTCTTGTTAAGGACACTCAAACGGGGGAGCTTCTACTTCAGGCAACCAATAAAGACCACGTCTACCCTTTTCATGCTTTTCATGCACGCATTGTTCCTGGTCCAATTTGGCATAAGCGTCTGGGACATTGTGGTGATAGAGTTCTTGGTCGTCTTAGGCAGCAAAATATAATTTCTACTTCTTCTACATTTTTGCATGACTGTGTTTCTTGTAAGCTGGGTAAATCCCATAGACTTTCTTTTAGTGATGTTATTCATGATTCTACCGCACCATTACAGATTATTCATTCTGATGTTTGGCAATCGCCGGTTTTATCCAATCTTGGGTATAAATATTATGTGTCTTTTATTGATGATTTTTCTCGCTATACATGGATTTATCCTATGCGTAGAAAATCTGAGGTGTTCACTCACTTTATTAATTTTCAAAAATTGATTGAAAATTTTTTGAACTTAAAAATCAAAGTTTTTCAGAGTGATGATGGTGGTGAGTTTGATAACTTTGCTTTTCAACAACATTTTTTACATTCTGGAATTTTATTTAGAAAGTCTTGTCCCGATACTCCTGCTCAAAATGGTGTAGCTGAGCGCAAGCATAAACATTTACTCGAATTAACTAGGACCATGTTAATTGATTCCTCTCTTCCTAGTCAATTCTGGGTTGATGCCCTATACACCGCGGTTTTTATTATTAATCGACTCCCTACGCCTATTTTGAGTGGATTGACTCCTTATGAGAAACTTTTTAATAAAATTCCAGACTATAATTTTCTACGTGTCTTTGGTTGTTCGTGTTTTCCAAATTTTATTGCTGCCTCTCATAACAAGCTCTCACCGCGCTCCATGCACTGTGTTTTCATTGGCTATGCCCCGGGGTACAAGGGTTACCGCTGTCTTTCTCCTTCTACTGGTAGGGTCTATGTTAGTCGGGATGTTATTTTTCATGAAAATAATTTTCCTTATCCTACACTAGTTTCCAAACCACCTGTCACCACCCCGTCCTTGCCTATATCCTGGCCCTCTTCCTCCACACCAGACCACGTCTCCAGTCAGCCTTCTAACCACCATCATGTCCAAATCCTCGACCCATCTCCTTCCCATATTCCTGGAGAAGCTACTGCCATTCAACCGACTACACCCAACATTCCCCAATCACCAACCACACCATCAACTCCCAGAATGCCCATTGACCCTATTTTGGATACGGTCAGCACACCACGCACGTCACCCAGCCCATCCGAAAGTCCTACTGCCACCTCACCCGATATACATCCTCCCTCGGACACCATGTCCCCTGAAAGCACCCCACCTGCTCCTATAAATATACATCCCATGCGTACTCGGGCCAAAGATGGTATTTTTAAACCCAAGCAAATTTTTACTCTTAGTGCTGTTTCTCCCCCTGATGATCCAACTTGTTTTACACAGGCTAATAAGAGTTTTATTTGGCGGGAAGCCATGGCGGATGAATTTAATGCTTTAATTGCTAATAAGACTTGGGATTTGGTACCTTGGGATCACACTAAAAATGTAGTTGGATGTAAGTGGATTTACAAGACAAAATATCTTTCTGATGGGTCTGTTGAGCGTCATAAAGCTCGGTTAGTTACTCAGGGTTTTAAACAACAAGCTGACATTGATTTCACTGAAACTTTCAGCCCTGTTGTTAAACCCACCACCGTTCGTCTTGTTTTGTCTGTTGCTATATCTTCAGGTTGGTCTGTTAGACAACTTGATGTGAAAAATGCTTTCTTACATGGTTATCTCACAGAAGAAGTGTACATGCGTCAACCACAGGGCTTTGTTCATCCTTCTTTTCCTAATCATGTTTGTCGTCTCCGTAAGGCTCTATATGGTTTGAAACAGGCCCCTCGGGCCTGGTTTCATCGTTTTAGTGGTTTTCTGTTGAGTCATGGTTTTTCACAAAGCAGGTCAGACTCGTCCATGTTTATTTATCGTTCACAGTCCCAGATCGTTTATATTCTCTTGTATGTTGACGATATTATCATTACAGGCTCGTCTACTTCGTTTGTTAAGTCAGTTATTCATACATTATCTCTTCAGTTTGCCATGAAGGATCTGGGTGACCTTCACTACTTCTTAGGCATCCAGGCTCATCGCACTTCCACTGGGATCTTTTTGTCACAAACCAAATATATTTCTGATCTGTTACATCGGTTTCATCTACATACTGTCAAACCGGTGCGTACTCCACTTCCCTCACGCACTACACTCTCTCTCACAGATGGCAAACTTTTAGCTGATGCTTCTGAGTATCGCAATATGGTAGGTGCACTTCAGTACTTAATTATCACTAGACCTGACATTACATATGCTGTTCATCTGGTTTCTCAGTTTATGCATGCTCCACGTACTTCTCACCTTTTAGCTGTCAAGAGAATTTACAGATATTTGCAGGGTACAGCAACTCACGGCCTCTGGCTCCGCTCTGACCGGACTACCTCTGTTATTATAGCCTATTCTGATGCAGACTGGGCGGGATGTCCGGACAGCTCTCGTTCTACCACAGGTTATGCAGTGTTTCTGGGAGCAAATTTAATTTCATGGCGCTCCAAGAAACAACCCACTGTGTCAAAATCATCTACGGAGGCTGAGTACAGGGCCATAGCATACACGGTTCAAGACACTTTATTTGTCCGTTCCCTTCTGGCAGACATGGGTATTCGGATCTCGGAACCAGTACAGCTATATTGTGATAATGTCTCTGCATCATACTTGGCTGTCAATCCTATTCAACACGATCGCAGCAAGCACATCAAGATTGATTACCATTTTGTTCGAGAGAGAGTTGCTCATGGGGATCTTGTGGTGAAATATATTCCCACTCAGTTGCAGCTCGCAGACATATTTACGAAGAATTTATCTAGTCAGAGATTTGAATTTTTACGTTCCAATCTGCACGTTATTTCCCCTGCACAGATTGAGGGGGTGTAATAATGTATTATCTTGGGACTTATGTGTAATTCTCCTAATTACGTTTTATTATAAATATAAGCATACGGCACCCAATAGGGTGAGCTATTGCCTCCTAAACACTATTGTTTGTATACATCCATCCAGAGCTGCGTCAAATCCATGGCAATCCTACGCAATGCTGCGTCGATTGAAGAAGCGCCGCACCAGGGCGGCGAAACACAAACCCTACGCGAGAGCTCTCGCTAGGGAAAAGTTAGTGTTTAGAGCTAGCTGATTTAAAAATTAAAAGTTAGAAGGTTGGTAAATACACTATAATTTAATAAAGAAATTGAAAAGCAATTTGAAGAGCTTACCCCTACTTTCCGACAAAAGTACTTATTTACTAGAACTACTTTTAACCTTTGTAAACAAAAAAAAACATAATTCACATGGAAACACTTCCTTAATGACTTTTCTAAGCATCGATTAGGTTGTTAGCATTTGGCCTTCTTTGGAAATTAACCTTACGAATTTTATCAATCCATGGTCTCAAAAATAGATTCATTATGATAAGGGACCTTATCATAACCTTTGACTTAAACAACCACTACTCATTAACTTTTAGTATTTTATAACCTTATCATATACTCGTACGAAGTATATAACAACATTTAACTCAAACACGCACTCCTCATTAACTTTTGGAAATTGAGCTTACCATATAACAACTTTTAACTCAAACACACACCTCATTAGCTTTTGGTAGTTAACCTTATTATCATATAAAAACTATTAACTCAAACACGCATTCCTTATTAACTTTTGGTTATTAACCTTATCATATACTCCGTAATTAATTGATTTGGAAACTGGCAAGAGAGGGAGAGCACTCCTAGGGGAGGTGTTTTAAAACCCTAGGTCAGTCGACAGGGGCGGAGCTAGGGGGTGGCCACCCCTGGCCCTGGCCCAGCCTAAATTTTAAAAATCTCTATATTTTTAGTGTAAAAAATTCCGTTTAAATTTTTTTCCAAAATTTTTTTTTTTACCGGCCCAGTCCGGCCCAGTGTCCTGGCTCCGCCCCTGGACAGTCGAGCGCTAAGCTACTCTTAGACTTCCTCTTCTAGCTCGTATGTTGAGAATAGATCTATCATTACAGGAATATCGCTAGCTGTAGATGAATTATAACCACATAACAGCCCCATGGAATCTTCATCATTGATAATACCGTAGTACTCCCTCCGTCCCAGAAAATTCTTCCAAGTTTGACTTGGATCGGAGTTTAAGAAAGTGGGAATAAAGTGGAAGTGTGTAATTGTAGTTGTGTAAGAAAAAAGTGAAATGAATGTGAGCCACACAAATAATCAAAAAGGTGAAGTTGGAAGAATTTTCTGGGACGTCCCAAAAAGGAAAATTGGAAGAATTTTCTGGGACGGAGGGAGTATTTGATATGGGAAGTAGTCATCCATAAAATAACCGTCAAAGCTAAGGATAAGAAGCCTAGAAATCGTAAGGATTACACCACCGCTCATACGAGCTAGAATAGGAAGTCTGAGAGTAACATTAGACCGATCTTCAAATTGTACCGCCAAGTGCTAGGCAGATGGGAACGGATCCAGGATTTCGAGTCATGGAGGATGATTTTTTTTTTGTAAGGAGTGAAAACGTTTTCACTAGTGTAGCAGAGTGATTTTTATTGCGCTGCTATAACAAGGCAATTTTTTTCTTGTGTAGGGCTCTGTGGATATTTTTTATTCAAAAAAAGTTCCTTAATACATACACGACGACATTTAAATCTACTACCTTATAAGTTTAGTTAACGGAAGAATAAATTTAATTTTATAATTGAATTGCCCTAGAAAAAATATTAATACATTAAACCGTAAGAAATGACAAATCAAAGGAAATTTATTTAAAAATAAAAAAAGGATAAAATATTTTATCAAATTATTTGAAGACAAGAGTTTAAAAGATACACACCCACCAATACTTTTTAAAAAACTTTCTTCCTTGCCTAACCACATGAATCTTATTGGAATAACGAATTGATTTTTGAATAGAATTTTTTGTGTATGAGGGAGGATGTTCATGAGTCACGAAGAGTGTTCTTAATATTATAATAGTATGTATGATATTTTTATTTTTAGAATAATGTTATATTGCTAGTTCATATATATGGTGCATATTATATTTGTATTAATGCTAAATAAGTTAAAGTTCATGATCTATTGTTTTTGCAAAGTAAAAAGTAAATGAATTGTTTAATTTAATATCAACAAACATTTATATTTTTGATTCACTTCAGAAGATCTAAAAACTATTTAACTAGTGCTTCTGATATTTAATATCATTTGATATTTTACAATCCGAGTACTAATTATCTAAAAATATGATTAATCATTACAAAACTAGGAATATTTGTATACTTAGTGATAAGTATCCTAAAGTCTCAAACAACGAGTTGTTAGATCTATTGTTTGTTTGTTTAAGTTATGTAATTAAATTATTTTAGATGTTTCCTCTTTTATATCTCTGATTAAATATTACATTATGTAAGACTATATATAAATTTTGAAAACTAAAATTTAAGACGGTCAAATTGAAGGCATAAATATCAAATCAAAGTATGAAAATTTTATAAAAATGTTACAGTACATATGTAGTAGTAGAAAAAATTGAAAATCCCAGGGCGATCCCCCGCGCCCCTTAAATTCATCCCTGAGAGAAGACAGCCAACCTAGCTAGTGTTTTGAAACTCCTCCCGTAGAAGTGTCGCGTTGCTATCTTTCCAGTTTCCAAATCAATTAATTATATGATAAATTGATAAGGTTAATTACCAAAAGTTAATGAGGACTGCGTGTTGAGTGAATAGTTTTTATATGATAATAAGGTTAATTATCAAAAGTTAATGATGAGTCCGTGTTTGAGTTAAAGGTTGTCATATGATAAGGTTAATTAGCAAAAGTTAATGAGGAGTGCGTGTTTGAGTTAAATGTGTTGTTATATGATAGGTTAAATATCGAAAGTTAATGAGTAGTGCGTGTTTGAGTTAAAGGTTGTCATATGATAAGGTTAATTAGCAAAAGTTAATGAGGAGTGCGTGTTTGAGTTAAATGTGTTGTTATATGATAGGTTAAATATCGAAAGTTAATGAGTAGCGCGTGTTTGAGTTGGTTGTTACGTAGTACGTAGTATATGATAAGGTCCCTAAGGTTAATTACCAAAAAGGAGGCCTAATCAAAGCTTAGAAAAGTGGGAAGCGTTTCCATGTGTTTTTATGTTTTTTTTTAACAATGTTTTTTGTTTGTTTAAAAAAGTTAAATGTAGTTTTATTAAATACTTCTTAAGTACTTTTATCTAAATTAAGTATATAACTAAAAGCAAAGTTTTTTTTCATTAAATGTAAGTAGTGATGAGCACTTTAAACTACTTTTCACTTTCTTTATCAAATCAAAAATGTATTTATCAGCATTTTAAATTTTTACTTTTTAAAATCATTTTTGTTTTAAAAACACCGCCGCCGGCTTGGCGTCTGCTTCTATTATGGAGTATTAAACATTTTTCATAAAAAAATCTGAAATGATTAAGTTCTCAAGAGTAGAAACAAATGTGAAACTCATTATTTGAGTTTCACAAATTAGCATGAGAAGTTCATCCATAGAAAAAGAGTGCAACTAATTAGTAAAAATGTATTACTTTCATCACATTATCCATGCTCTATATTTAATTATTCATCTGCTCTATTAATTTTGTCGCATTGGTTATAATATATAGAGTTTTTAAAAAATATTGTTGAAATAATTAAAACTATTTACAAAAATATGACTAAGGGTTAAATATGATGATATCATAGTCTTTTAAGTGCAAAAATTGAACATTAATTACTATAACTAAGTTACTACTATAGTCACTAAATTTAAATTGTCACATTTTAGTAAACAACCTTTAATTTAGACATGAACATGTAAGGGCCTGTTTACTAACAGAGATATTTCCCAGTTTTTCAGAAAACTGGAAAACTGGAAAACAGAAAACAGGAAACGTGTTTACTGATACGTTTACTAAATCGTTTTCCAAAACGAAAAAAATGAAACATGTCTCTCTTTTCCTTAATGATTTAGAGAAGTGACTTTTACTAGTTTTCCAAATTTGGAAAACACAAATACTACTTGTGTACCCCTTTTTCCATACAATGACCCTACCCCACCCCTACCACATTCCCCTACCTCGGTCTCACCTCGATCCATCCTTACCCTACCGCCACCACCTACCACCTCGACCCCACACCCGACCCACCCTACCCTAACCCCCACCCCTTGTATCTTACCACTACCTTACCCCTTACCACATGCCCCCTACCCCGGCCCCACCCTACCGCCATCCTACCCCCACCCTACCCTACCCCCACCTCGGCCACACCCTGATATCGGTCCCACCCTACCACCGTCCTACCCCAACTATACCCTAACCCTACCCCAACCCTACCCTTACCCCTAACCATGACCCTAACCCACCCACCCCACCCAACTCCCCAACCCAGTCCCCATACCCTACCCTTACCTTACCCTAAACCCAACCCCAACCCTACCCTAAACCCAACCCCAACCCTACCCCCCGCCTTTACCCCTAACCACAACCCTAACCCGCCCTTACCCCCACCCAACCCCCTACCCCCAGACCTTACCGCCCCACCCCCGACCATACCTCTTACCCCACCCCACCCATACCTTCCCTACCCCTACCCCTACGTGTAGGTATGGGTGGGTATGATGAAGGGTTGTAGGGGAGTATGGGTAGAGTGTAAGATTGTGGTAAGGGTAGGGGTAGGGGTCAAGGGTGTGGAATTGGGTGTAGGGTGTAGGGTGGGGGTACGAGGTTTAAGGGTGGGGTATGAGTTAGAGGTATGAGTCACAGAAGTTTGTGAAAAAATTGATGAACATGTTTTCATATTTGAAAATGGAAAACTAAAAAATAGAAACAGAAAATTGGAGATAGATAAACTAAAAAATAAAAACAGAAAATTGGAGAACGAAAAACAGAAGTAAAAAACATGAAATTATTTCTGTTAGTAAACAGGCTCTAATTGTTTCCATAATATATCTACAAAGTATTTTCATTTCTTTTAATAATCTAATCACTTTTAATGTCTGAACTATAATGGATGGAACTCGTATAACTAGGGAGTAATTGAAAAGTTGTGGTAGTTTTATTTTCAACAATTGTGGTGAGTTGTTTGGGAATGGCCAAGGGCGGAGGTAGGGGTTTTAGGTCTGTCCACCTCAAATTTGAAAAATTATTTAATTACTAGTCTACAAATTATGTAAAAACTCTGTATATGTCTAGTATATTCTAGTACCTTGAATATGTCTCTAGGAATGTCTAGAAGAGTTTGTGGTTTCAAATTTCAACGGACGCATGATTAAAAACCTTAATTGAGATTAGGTAATGGTAAGGCTAATTGCAATCCATGGGTAAAAGTTATTTTTAAGCTTTCACCCCGATATTTGTGCAACCCACAAAAAGGAGTATAGCTCATGAGTGGGGTATTTGTCACCCTAATTCACGTACACGGAATGCAAGGAAAAAGGAGATGTATGATGCACACAAGAGAAAGGATGTGATACCCATGAAAAAATTATACAAAATATCAAAGTTCATAATGATCTTTTGTATGATATCAATAAGAGTATTACATATATAAAATTTTACAAACATCAATCTCATTGATTCTGAAAGAAATTCTCACTTTGACTCTACGAATTCTAAGAAAGGTCAATTTATGCTTTGACATTCCCTTTTTTTCAAAAGGTCAATTAGGTGTAGTAGGAATAAAAAGTGAGTATAAGTAAGGTAAAGTAAAAGTATAAGAGTAACTCTATAAAAGAATAATATCAAAAACGAAGATTAGAACTTTAATTTGGACTTGTCGAAAAAAGAAAGAGAACATTTTCCAGAATTAGATGAAGTATCAAATTTTAGTGTTGGGGGTTTTAGAACCATTTTTTCTTAAGTAGATCTAACTTTCAAGTGGTAAAATTAATATCTCGTGGCTTAAATGATTTTTACAACTATTATTCCGTATTTATTTATTTTTCAAAAATATGCCTGAAGTAAAAACAACAAATATAAACTCTAAATTTTGATGCTAGAATCTTTTGAAATAATAATTATTCACAAAAACGTTGGCAAAAAATTGATGTATAACAATATAAGTAAGACTTTAAATAAAAAAAGATTGTTGGACGAAAAGAGGATGGTGGATTGCAGTGAATGAAGTAAGTGAATTAACAAATTTTGATTTATTGAGAAACTTGTGTTTCAAACTTACCCGCACTATCCTAAACTGATCTTAGGATTTGTCGGGCCCACTGAAGTAAAGGAAATAGAAAAATTGGTGGCATGAGACCTTGCTCTGGTCCTTTATATAGATCCTCTCACTCCATTTGTTAGTCACTGAATTCAGACTATCTGAGAAGATCATCTTCATTTCCCTCAGCACTCTCTAGTCTCCATATAGGAAAAGAATGATGGACAACTATACTGTCCTTTTCTGTAGTATTATTATGCTCTCCCTCTCTCTGTTTATATGCTTACTCTCCCTACTAAGAAAAAATGCAGACTCAAAGAAGAAAGCTAAGCTCCCTCCAGGTTCAATGGGGTGGCCTTACATTGGACAAACCCTGCAACTTTACTCTCAAGACCCAAACTTTTTCTTCTCTGATAGAGAAAAAAGGTTCTCCCACAAATATTTCGTTCGTCCTACTGAACTTTGCCAACTTTCCTTTTTTGTCTGTTCTAAAAAACTTTGTCAATTTCATTTTAAAGCAATGTATTTGTGGTTATGTTCGTTTCTCTTTTCTCTGCACAAATCTCAACCACACAGTCTTATTATTCTAATTTCTCACTTAATGGGACGGAGGTAATATAGCATTTCATTGTTCTCACTTCTAAGATGAGAAATATACACCACTATAGATTGTACTCCGTATAAATCATGGTCACTTAGTTGATCACAAATATTAGATTTCCTTTTTGGGGGTACAAGCTCATTATTCTAATTTTTCATCCCGAGAAGCAACTAAATATACTAGAAGTTGCTCAAAAAAAATACCCGAGTATACTAGAAGTTGTTTGTACACGTCGGCTTGTACACGCTTGTGTATAGATTAAAAAAAATTGTCGGTGTGACATACAACTTTCTTAACAAAATGAAAAAAATTGTATATAGATAAAAAAAAACTGGGTGTGTACACTCACGTGTACACGAAGCATAGGTTGAATATACTATTACATGTTCTTATGTTCCCAATTATTCACATTGTTTTTCCCCAGGCATGGGAAGATCTTCAAGACTCATATACTGGGGTACCCTTGTGTCATGCTGGCTAGCCCGGAGGCTGCCCGGTTCGTGCTAGTGACCGCAGCGAACTTGTTCAAGCCAACATATCCAAAGAGCAAGGAGAATTTGATAGGGCCTTGGGCATTGTTTTTCCACCAGGGGAACTACCACACTCGTATCAGGAAGGTGGTTCAAAGTGCCCTTAAACCAGAGTCCATTCGCAGCTTTGTAGCTGATATTGAGGCAACAACAATGTCTGCATTGGACTCGTGGGCGGGCGGGCATGTTGTCAACACGTTCAAGGAGATGAAGAAGGTACTCATCACATTCTATGCTACCTACATCTTTGTGTTAGTTTTGTGGTAATTAGGCTATGTACTCTTGTTAGAAAAAGTAATATTCCTAATTTTTCATATATTTACTTACATTAAAAAAACATATTATACTTATGTTCACTTTATCCAAACGGACTAAAGTTGTAGTTAGTTGATAACCATCAAAAGGATAAAAGGTGTTCCAAAACATATAAAGTTTTATCTTATTACAAACTTGAAAAAGACATTCCATGGGTGTAAGACCTTGTGCTATTCAAATTATGTGCATTAAACCTCGTGATTTCAAATATATGTCAAATTATTCATGTGCTGTAATTAGTCATGTGAATACCTCTTGAAACAACCATTTTACCGCTTCAGAAATCATGTGTCTTATTATTAAACATGCATGCATATTTGTCTGGAAGATCTCTAAATTATACAAAAATATTGAACATTTATTTACTTATTTGATAAATAAGTTTGTTCTTTACGAATGGTATGTACAAAATTTACGAATTATGAGCGGGTTTGATGAGCTTTTTAATCCAGATATGTACAACTAATTTTTTATTATGAGCACTAGAATATGTGTTAGTTATCATGAGAAAATTAAATTTATATACCATTTGTGCACGCAGTTTTCTTTCGAGATAGGCGTTCTTGTTATATTTGGACATCTTGAGGATCACCACAAAGAAGAACTCAAGAAAAACTACAGCATAGTTAATGAAGGGTACAACTCTTTCCCAACAAATTTACCAACAAGTCTTTATGGCAAAGCACTCAAGGTAAATTTTAAATTATTTACTATTATTAAATAACCAGCTAGGCTGCAGCCACTAAGCCACTGAAAGTCTGAAACTTGATATATCATGATCCAAATTTGCAGGCAAGGAAGAGACTTAGCAAAATATTAAGTGAAATCATTAATGAGAGGAAGGAGGAGGTAGAGGAGAAGGGGCTTTTGAGTTGTTTCATGAATTATAAAGATGATAAGGGGGGAATCATTCTCAATGATGATCAAATCGCTGACAACATCATAGGAGTTCTCTTTGCTGCACAGGACACAACAGCTAGTGTCTTGACATGGATACTCAAGTACTTACATGATAACCCCAAACTTCTCGAGTTCATTAAGGTAAGGAGCTAGTGTCTTGAACAAGCAAGAAAACACAGACTAGACCAAAACAGACTAGATAGTCATAAGTTATACAAAATACCACATGGGGCTTAAACAAAACAATATAGAACAGAACAGACCAGAATAAACTGCACTAATTCGGACCAGACTAGATGTGGAGTTTTTTCCAAGTGAAAACATCCTTGTAAGTTGTACGGTCTTAAATTAGACCTGTCTAATAATTCAATCCTTTAGTATGATTTTGTCCATCTTAGACATTGTTCGGATGTTCTATGCAGGCTGAACATAAAGCAATCCAAATGTCTAAAACTGAAGTGAATTGCCAACTCACATGGACGGACACAAGAAACATGCCCTTGACTAACAAGGTAAAACTATGCTTCAGTAGTTCAGTACATGACTGGACTGGATTAGCCTACTTGCGTCAAGATATTAATTGTATTTCCGGTCTTGCGATTATGGGATCATTCCTAGTCTTAGCATTCAAGTGTCATTTTTGCTACTCATGGGATCAAAAGTGGAATAAATTTCACGTTTGACAGGAACATCAATTACTTAAGAGTGTCTAAAACAACGAGTGTATTTTGCAGGAACATCAATTACTTAAGAGTGTCTAAAACAACGAGTGTATTTTGCAGGTTATCTCGGAGACCTTAAGGATGTCAAGCATTATATCTTTCACATTCAGAGAAGCAATTGATGATGTAGAGTACAACGGTAAGCTTGTACTTAAAAATTAGTTATACAATCAATGACCCATGACTTTTTTTGTGAGACTAAGGTTAAAAAAAATGTGGTTTTAGGGTACCTAATTCCAAAAGGGTGGAAAGTGTTGCCCTTGTTCAGGAACATTCATCATAACCTGGAGTACTTTACTGATCCACAAAGCTTTGACCCTTCAAGATTTGAGGTATAATATCTTCTGTTTACATATGTTTTTCATACTTGCAATTATAATGCTTGGGTTTTACCTCTGCAAAAATTGATCTTTTGTTTTAGGTTCCTATTTTTTGTTTATCCTTATAATTTACGTTGTTTTGTTTTTAACCACTCTCTGTCAACCTCCATATCATAAGTGCCACGGTATTCATTCGATTAAGATAGACAAAAAATAGCTGTAAATTAAATAATCAATTCCACTTTTGGTTCTTGGTTGATGAGATTAAAATTGTTGTTTTGTATGTGCACACAGAATTGCAGGAAACCCAATACATTTATGCCATTTGGCAGCGGGATACACGCCTGCCCGGGAAACGAGCTTGCCAAGCTGGAGATGTTAGTGATGACACATCACCTAGTAACCAACTTCAGGTACTGCACAAAATAAGATTAGACTGGATAATGGTCCTGCACTGCATCTATTTCCTTTCTGTCACAGGCTTTGTTTGTTTGCTGACTCAAATACATGACAATGGCATTTTATTTTTGTCTGTGTTTGGTGATTGCGTGGGTACAGGTGGGAAGTGGTGGGATCTCAAGAGGGGATTCAGTATGCCCCATTCCCGGTTCCTCTCAATGGCCTCCCAACAAGATTTTGGCATGAATCTGTTATCTAAGCCCCATCATATCATCATCATCATCATCATCATGGGTTCATCATCTGTTTTCTTCTGATCACATCACAATTAAGGATATAAATGTACATTTTATTGCAGTGATGTTTGCTCAAGTGTTTTTTATTTTTTTGTTTGTTATTTATGTGATGAATATCAATTCTCCTGTCCCAACATTGCCTGCCTTTACAGCTAGCAACTTTCATCATCTGCACTTGAAGAAGTGGAAAATGTACAAATTGATTGAAAGAAAATAAAATGTGCACTCCTTTGTCTTGCCTTTTTCTGACCTAAAGATGAGCTGGACTTTCATTTTCCTGTGCCTTGGATTGGAACTGGTTCATAGTTGTGATCTTTAAGTAAATTTTCACATTTAGTCCCTTCAATTTTAGTTTTTCTTTTCTTTGCCACCACTTCCATAATCTGATTGTTTTTAAACGGCGACTTATAAAATTTACACTTTTGATCCTCTATATTTGGGTGATGCTCTGTTCAATGATAAATGAATATCTCTACTTCCCAACATTTCTTCTCTCTTTTAGTTGATATATAAGTAACCCTAGTCTAACATATCTTCAAAACTTTCTAATTGTTCTTTGAGTTTCATCTCAATTGCATTAAAAGTCTCATGAATGTGCTTGCAATGTCGATGCAAAACTTTTCACCTTGATTATATTCCTCAAATTGATTTTGAGATAACTTAAACCCTAAGGAATATGATATGGGTGTGCTTTATTGTTATTACTAATACTATTATTGTTGTTGTTGCTGCTAGTTTTAGTTTTCTATTAATACTGATAGTGTTATTTCTTTCTTCAATTTTAGTTTGTTTCCTGAAGTTTTATGTTTCCTGTTGTGATTAGGGCTCTCACTATAGCACAATACAAGGATCTCTAATATTGAAGAATTAATTTTTGGGTGTCTTTAAAAAGTTGGACACTGGTTATTGCTGGTTTATATTTATTTTGTTTCTCCACTCTTCCATCCTCTTCTTTTAGATATGAATTTGCACCACATGTTTTGAGTGATATTGACTTTGTACCTATTTTCAAAATCATTAATGTGTGCACCCCATCAATCCAAAAAAAATGTGGAGTAGAATGAAAAGTCAAATGATTTTATAGCAAATTGGAGTGCATATATTAACGGTTTTGAAAATAGGGTGCAAACTTAAATACTCCCTTTTAATGACGAAAAAAGAATGACTAAAATTGGAATTTTTCATTGATCTTTGCAAATGCCAGCTGTCTATGACATCCTCAGTGTGTTTCGTAATCAGAGGACTAAGAAAGAAGAGTTTGAGAATGTGATAAGACAAAGTGAGAAGGCTAATGTGCTCTCAGCTGGAGAGCACACACAATCAAAGACATTGATACTTCATTGCTTTAGGTTCTACTGGTACAAGCTTAGCCTGCAGCTAATAAATAAATGATTAAATGATGACATATAAAGAGAGAGCAATTAGTCAAGTAAGACAGACCAGAAATTCTAGGATCCCTTTCTTAATCAGGCAAGTCTGGGATTAGAAAAACATCATTTCATGCGCATAGGACCCTTCCACTTTCCCAGTAGAATATAGGATCCAAAATCCAATTTATATCAAATGTTTTATCACTATTCTCAATAATGAAGATCACTATTCCAGCAGTGACAGATTTCAGAAAATATATATTGAGAACAGATTAAGAGCTTTTTGGTAGACAGTACCGCTAAAATTGGTCGAGTCGGTTGAATCCATTAAAATTGGTGAAAATTTGATTGAAGACAATGAATTGCCCAAATATAATGAGTCATGGAAAATATTTTATCGAAAATATTTTTTATTAACAAAATCAAGATAAAGTTATACGAAAATAGCTAAAGTAATTACAACCTTACGATTATTATTTTAGAGTACAATCACAAGTTTTCCAATAGCAAAAAACTCCCAATACAGTACATCACAATTGCTTCCAACTTCATCTTTTGGAAATGACTTATTAGTTATTACGGCTTCATTGCGAAATTGTTGAAAAAATAAAAGTGCACAACTTTTCCCATTTTTCAACATGATATGAGATAAGTACTTAAACAATTCATCAAAAACATCAAAATGCATGTCATTTCAACATTAGCTATATATTAGACAAACTAAAGTAGTAATACCATGATTATAAACTATTCATTCTCAACAACAAATAGGATATATAATTCTTAAATCTGAAGTATATGGCTCGGACGCAAATAAATAGAGCTCAAATAAAAGATTCATTTATAAAAAAATATATGTTCATATATATAAGATTCAAATTTAGAACTAGAAAACCTGTTTAGACTATTAGACTTCAAAGAGCAGAGAAAAAAAGATGATGACTGCTATGGCGCCAATGGTGGCGACTTGCAAGTTGCAACCGCCTCTCAATTACTTCTGTCCACTGGCACACTTTCCTTGTGTTTGATACTTGATACAAGAAATAAAAATTGAGATAAAAAAATTGAAATGATAATTAGGAAATTTATTGGGCTGTTGGGAGGAAATTGTACTTTTATTGGGGCACAAGCATGGGCTGGGCTATTAGGATTAGCAAGGCTTTATTGCGGGCAGCTGCCCCCTCGCCCATTTCATTGCTAAATCTGCCCTCCTAAACGCTAGCCCTCTATTGAACGCCTCCAACATTTTTGTATTTTGGTCCAGCCTGACATGGCTAGGCCTCACCTAAGGGTGGATCCCGTCCTAGTTCTGGAACCAAACCATGTCCAATCGACCTTTTGTTCGGAAGTCAGGCTGCTTTTCCTATTCGTTCCAGGAAAAGGTATAAACCAATTTAGTTTCTCCAAAACAGGACTGGGCCATTTCTGCCCTGTTTTTTAAAGGGTAAAGAACCATAACCTATTTGGAAGCGACCCAAGAACAAGAATTAGGTAATCAGTACAATTACAGGTAGTTATATATTTAAACCCAAAACCAGATGGTTTAGAACCGGAACCGCTCCATCCCTACCTAAGCTTCAGGTCTCAGTTTAGCTTTTCTTGCTTTTTCAAGCACTCATAGATACCATAGCAAGTTGACTCTAAAAACTATTGCTCTAACAAATACTGTATTACAGAAGAAATTCTTGTATCACTATTGAATTCGTAATATTTTAAAAATCCTGAAACAGATTCACCATGTCTAAATACTAGTTGTTTGCACTGGGTATATTTACTCTCAATAATGATTCCAGCAAGGAAAATAATAAGTGGAATACAATTCAATATGGGTGCTAAGCACCAACAATAGATCAACACGAGTGCTTATCACCACCAATAATGACACATTACTAAGGTACATGTAATACAAATTATTATTTTATTAATTCTAGTAACGTTAGTGCAAACCGGATCAACTTGGCCAAGTGTTTTCAGTATCAGGAGATGAGTATTTAAGAATGGCTGAATGTATCCTATCTTTATCTCGTGTTGGAAAAGCTTCGAGCAGGACTCCATTTTTGTAGAAGTGAAAAAGGGGCACTGTCTGCATCATATTCGAAAGCCTCAGTTTAAAAACTGAAGATAGATGAAAAATAATATATATGGCTATAGAAGGGACACCATTTCCAATAAATTGAGAATGACATGAGCTACATCCATCTGCTAACACTCAAGTATTGAATCAGATAGTTTTACCCGGATTCGCAGCCGTTCAGCAACCTCAGATTGTTCATCATACTCATCAAGCACCTGAGTAATTGGTAAATTTTTGTTAGGATCCTTGATGCATTAAGGCTTCTTTTGGTAGCCAAATTGGTATATTCTGCGTATCATCAGGGACCTCACTACCTCAGGGTAATCCAAATGACCTACTTATGTGGCTGAAATGGATTCTCCAAATGCATTTCAGCCAAACACTTACCAAATGGACACTAAATATCTAAATTCAAAACATCCCTACACACAGTCCCTCGATCCTCCTAGGATGAGCTTTTGGCTTACTTATATGGCTAAAATGGATTTTCTAAACACATTTCAGTCACAGAACAGGCCTAAATATCGAACTTCTACAAAACCCCACATGCAGTCCCTCTTAGGAACTAAGTCATCTCTTAGACGCCTACAATTTATTCCCAAATTAATTCTGCTGTATCCCGTTTATAATTTTAACGAGAACTTGCCAAAACCCCATCTAGACACTGGGACCCTTTAAACCTATCACCTTGAAGCTTTTCGTAACTCCCACCATCGCACAAAAAAGGTCATGTTTGATCAAACATACAGCTTTTTACCTTTAGCAAGGTACACATGTTTTACGTCACAACTAACAAAGTATACTCACACTTAATTTCCTTTTGGATAGTTTAACTAAACTAATTATACTAACCTCGTTTCTTACTTATTTTGGAGAATTCTTTGCATAATTACCTTTATTTAATCAAATACTCTGTATGATATTTCTGGAACCAAAAAGCTTTTCAAACATGACAATTTTATATGACAGGAGTATTTTAGAACCCAGAATGCTGGAATGCTAGATATATAAAAGAACAACACGAGCATTTCTCCAAGCCTTAATCTTTTTTTAAGAGTCTATAGCAGGAGGGTTTTGAAACGAAAATTTGAGTGTATTTAGTCTATATCATGATACATACTTCGTATTATGTATGGAATATTATATATATGTGTGTGTTGTGTGAACGCTTAACACTTCGATCATTGTTTTTATTGTTTCTAGCAACATAATGAAATAACTAAATGCAGGTGACCAGGGGAACAATAATGAGTAATACTAGGTGGGGAATTCCTAGAAGAGATTGAAATAACTAATTAAATAAAACTCACAAAACTCACATTGTGTTTCAAGAAAATAACAGGTGACTCTTGATCACCTGATCCCTTGCATAGCTTCGAGAAACCCTTCTCTATGTACTTACAGCTGCCACAAGAGGTGCGGTAGAAGTCTACCACTACCAGAGACCTGCTTTTCTTGGCCTTCTCCATTATCCTCAAGAACTCCTCATCCTTTGTAAATTCTCTCACGCAATCAACCGGACAACACTCATCATCATCATCTTCCTCTTCAAACAGCTCATCAACATCACCATTGTTTACACTCCATTTTAACCTAGCTCCACCACTTCTTGTCTCAGCATTTGAAACTCCACTAATTAACACACCTCTAGACTTCACCTGACAAGATTCAATCATATTTGTGTGTCTAATACTGGGAATTGAGATCGATCCAGCTACAAACCCTAGTTTATCATCAATGTTAAGGTTGCTTCTAGTAAATCGGAAAGGGGACCTCCAACTAAGAATACCCTGCCTTTGCATGATCGCAAGAAGCAAGTCTTTTTGCAAAGTCGAGACCTTTACCATCCCCTGCGAAGATTATTCCAAGAATAAGTCATTGAACGTGCGTGAATAACCTTCTCAGATCACCAACTTTCCTCGGTCAAATTCCTCATGCCATACATTAATGGTCATGATGCCCACTGAATTGAAGCTTCAAATTCTCAGAAATTTAAAACCAGATGACTGGGATTTCCAAATTACAAAAATTGACGAATCGAGATCCTTAAGGTAGAGTTCTATGCTCGTGATTTAACAAAGTCCCGAGTGAAAAAGTCTTACCGGTATGCAGCAGTGGCGCGAGACAGTTGAAAAATAAACAAATTTGGATACGGCGCGATAGGCCATTATAGGTTTACGGATTTGGTCATTTGGCAGATTGATTGTATTCCAAGATCATGGTATTGCCTATTTGGGTTTGCTTTTGTTTAATTATTATAAGAGCTAAGAGTCAGATTAGTACTTGAAGTTGCATAAAAAGTGTCAAATAAATCCTTATTGTCTGGCCGTCGTCATTTGAGGCCGTTCCCGGTGGAATTTTTTGATGAATTTTTTTGAGAATATTTTTCATCAAGTCTAGTTTACTCATACCAAATTTCAGCTAAAACTTCAATCGGGAAGGCATTCAAATGAATTCTTGAAAATAACTGCGCTTTTAACTGCGCAATTTTCTTCAAGAATTCATTTGAATGTCTTCCTCATTGAATGTTTAGCTGAAATTTGATATGAGTAAACTAGACTTAATGAATAAGATGCTCAAAAAATTTCGTCAAAAAAATCCACTGGGAACCGTCCCAAATGGCGACGGCCGGACAGAGACTCCTATATAAGGACTTATTTGACTCTTTTTATGCAACTTCGAGTACTAATCTGACCATTACCTCATTATTGTAGAAAAATTTGTAGAAAATAACTGCGCTTTTAACTGCGCAATTATCTTCAAGAATTCATTTGAATGTCTTCCTCATTGAATGTTTAGCTGAAATTTGATATGAGTAAACTAGACTTGATGAATAAGATGCTCAAAAAATTTCGTCAAAAAAATCCACTGGGAACCGCCCCAAATGGCGACGGCCGGACAGAGACTCCTATATAAGGACTTATTTGACTCTTTTTATGCAACTTCGAATACTATTATAAAGTCATTTTGTAAAATGATTTTAGAACAAAGGGGATTATTGTAGAAAAATTGCTTTTGGCTCTAAAGTTGAAAGTTCAACTAAAAAGTGATTATTGCAAAAATACAAAATGCCCTTAACTAACTGGAATGCTAAGTTTAAAAAATCGAACTCGGAGCAACCCAGCCACATGATTGGGTCACAGGTCAACCCGGATCAGATGGGTCAACTCGGTCAATGCAGGAAAACCGGGCAACGATTATACGTCTATATAATAATACTACCTCCGTCTCATTTTATGTGTCTCACTTTGACTTGACACGATTATTAATGAGATGTTTGAAAAAGTGACAGCAGTGGTTAATGTTTAAGTATAATAAAGTGAAATGGTGTAAGTCACATATTTTTTTTCAAAACAGGAAATGAGACACCTATTTTGGGACAAGCCAAAAAGAAAAGTATGACAGGTAAAATGGGACAGAAGGGTAACAAGCATATAATTATATACTCCCTATAAAATTATAATAAAACGTAGTTATTATATATATATATATATATATATATATTTATAATAAGCAACTAACTATACTACGGGGTACTAAGTAAGCATTTAATACACTCTCATAATACTTCAATGTATGATTTTGATCATATAAAAATATATAACAATATTTTTATATGTATTTTACATTTATATATTATAATTTGGCATAAATTTCATTTTTAAATAAATATATAAATATATTAGATAGTTTTTCTTTTTAGGGTATTGAAATTGCAATTATATTGATTAAAAAATGAATTCAAATAAAAAAAATTGGAAAAATACCCAAAACCGGGTTTTCTCGGGTTTTTCGGGTTTCTTGGGTCCGGGTCCGGACTGGTTTTTCCTGAGTCAGCCGGGATTTTCCGATTTTTGGCCATTTCTGGATTTTGAACAAACCGAATCGGGTTTTTGTCTGGGTCGACCCAGACGGGTCGGGTCGATTTTTTAAACATAGCTGGAATGTTGAGCTATTATATCACCGTATTTATTACGTAGTATCTTTTTCCTTACATGTGTTTGGCAATGTTACTTTCAAAAGATAATATCTCTTACAATGTTGGTTTATTTATGTATTGGTTTAATTTGAAGAAAACTATGATAACATCAAAATGTTTTAAATTAAAAAAGTCCGTATTTATATTTCTAATGCAGTGACATTTTCAAAATCATCAAATAAGTATATACTTTCAATGGTGTCATTTGACACCACATCACTACAAGAAATGTTACATTTCTTGACACTCATTTTTATTGACATATAAAAATGTGTCACAATAACAAACATATATTGACACTTATGTGTGTCAAGATAACTATTTCTTCTAATTGAATTTATCTACGAGTAATACGGAGTATTATTCAAGTACTCCTATAAACATAACAAATTGGCCTCAAAATTCTACAAATTAGTCCAAAGCCCTATTTCCTTCTCTACCTTATCCGATCAACCCTTCATAGCAATATTTGTATCCATGGCGGCAGCTGAAAGAGAAGAACTAAACAGCCATGTTACGAACGCAGAAAACGAAGAATTTTTTTGTAGCCTCAAGGAGAACACCAACGATAGTGCCATGGTTCAGGAGTTAATCGGAGATCTGACCCGTCTTTCGCTGCTTCACCAACTTTCAAATTTCTGGTAAATTTTTTGTATCTATGTTTCGGAGCTAAATAGTTTTGTTCTCTATCTTGGTATGTATACGAATCTAGCTCATTTGGATTTTAGTATCTAGAAAACAGTTTTACTTGAAAATAGCTATTTTTAACTTTTTATTGATGATTTAATCTGATCGTGAGTGATAAGGTTGCATCTTCCATCTTGCTAATGGCTCTATTTGTCCATTCAAGGTCGAGAAATAATATACTGATATTAATTGGTACGTATTCACCTTTGATGACACATGAGGTTCTCTGCATATAAGGTGCTCGATGAAATTCCTAAACCATATACAATTTTTCCACTTCTGAATATATGACTCCTTTATGCAGCTAATGTTCTTTCTGTTCTCAGTTGAATATTTCCAGATGAAGAGACTCTCTTTGAGTTTACATTCAGTTTGAAATTTTTTGTTGGATTATATATCCATTTACGAGCATATATAATGTTGTTGTCATATGTTTGAATTAATGTGATATATGACCAAAATATAAGTTTATTCAAATAACCAAGTTTAGTGGGAGTGAGTTGGCTGACGAGCTAACAAGTTGAACGCTATCAATCGCTTTGATGTTTTTACTTGTCTTGTGAAATGAGCTTAAATAATACTTTATTGGCATCTTCTATGGAAAGTGGGATGATTGGTGAAATGAATTTATAATCATGCATGTATATAGAAATGCATCTTCAGTAATGTATAATTCTTTATGTTTATCAAAAGCTTACAATTGTATATAATATCCTTCTTTTAGTCCTAAATTAATCTATTATGGGTTTTATTTGCTTCTAGGCAAAACTACTGATCCCATAAGTGGTTTTGCTACTCTTGAGAAGGAGTTTCCTAGAAGTTTAACACCCATGCTTGGTGATAAAAAGGTATGTAGTAGGTTGGTTTTGCATCTCTACTAACAAGTCATTGTGATTCATATAAATATTTTACGGCCTATGGTCATTATTCAGTTTGGATTAATCAATGTTCATCTCTTAATTATAGTTTTTATTATTTTATAATACAGGTTGAACACTTCTTGGGCATAGAGTGGAAATATGAGCTGGGCAGGGAGTCTCTATCTATCTGCTTTGTTTCTGGAGTTTAAGAATGAATGAAATGAGCATTTGAGTTCTCTATCGTCTGTGGTTGAGCAATGAGAGGAACACCCTGGATGAGGCTCCCTTCACCCTTCGTGCAGGAAGTGATGATATCCTCGGGGAGTCAAAATTAAATAATACTGGCTCAAGCACGTCAGGTTAGTGTTTATGAAGTGTAACACTAAAAGTAATAAACTCTCTATGTTTCATTTTATTTAAGATTTTCTTATAAGAATATAATGTTCATTGTTCATTTAGGAACTGAACTACCAGACTGTAAGGGAGAAAAAGTTGATCTTTTAGTAAGGTTTGGGTTATTGAAGTTTGCAACTGAGATTGACGGTTTGATCAGGTGTGTTAGTGTTCAGGTTCCTTTTTTTTCAATAACATGGGTACACCTCTTTAGCTGTTGTAAACTTCATACTGTAATTTTTAATTTTATTACGGAGTACTTATTAATGCAAGCTTAGAAAGGAAATCATTTTTTACTTACAACCATTTGTTATATTAGAAAAGATGGTCCTCATCAATAATATCGTCATCATGGTCATCACCTTATTCCCAATTATGTTAGGACTTAGGCGTGGCCTGCAATTTTGGTGTTGACATATTGTTTAGAATAAATAGACACTATAAAGAAGTTGCTCTGTGGGATTCAAGTGCATCTGTCTATACTCTGTGTTCTATTTGTCTTCTGCTCTTAGTTTTGAGTACTAATAAAACAACTCATTAGACTTTAATTCAGACTGCTTTTGAAGTCTAACTCCAAATCTGTTTGTCTGGTCTCATAATTTATGAAGAAGCGCATGGTAAATTACATATTACTGTTGGTCAAGTGGATTTTTGATTGGTTTTGGTTGATTGAGCTCTGGTTCTAGGCTTTGTCATGTATTTTTCAGAAACGTTTTATTGACTGTTTTCAAGTGCAGGACAATTGTTGTGATGAACAGTTTTTGTGAGGATTGATTCTAATACACTTTCTAATTTCTAAGATAAATCACTTTAAAGATTTATGATTTTTTTTATTATTTGCTTGAAATATCTTCTTAGGCTCTCTACTTATTTTTGGCTCTCTACTTATTTTAACAACAGAGTTTTAATTTCTATCCTACCCCACATTTTGCAGGTGATTGGCGGTGAACCTTTGCCTACAAATATGACAAATCAACCGGAAGCCATCAATGAAAAGGAGCTACTTAGAGATTTATTATATTGTTGCCTTGCGACTTCTGTTCTTAATTTGTATGTTTTTAAGGACAAACTATTCTTGTATCTTTGTTTTTATGATGTATTTAAAACATTTTCGGGTGAAGAGATTATCCGGTCAATACATTCTTATTATTATCAACATGCATTAGACTATTAGAGTTATTTTTAGCTAGCATATTATGCACGAAAATAAGGAAACATGAATTTCTTTTACACGTGTGTCACCAAATACATTCCTTGACACATAAAAAAAAAGGTTAAGGGCTTAGTACATTTCTTGACACACTTATGTGTCAAGAAAAGTGTAAATGGATTTGCCAACACATGTGTTTGAGTGTGAAGAAATGTTTTTCCTAACACCGTTCCTAGTGACACTTTTTGTGTGTGTTGGCAAATCCTATAAGTGTCTACCTTGACACTTTTACTTGTTTTCTTGACACTTTTTGTCTGTCATAGAATGTCAGTTTGCTTGTAGTGCATGTTAACAACTTAACACCATGTCCTTGTTTGCTTCTCATTCCTAGTAATGTAATTTTATTACTAATTACTTTTTTTGATAAATTCTTATAGACGGAACAAATTGTAAAAAGAAAGTCATTATTATCAAAATAATTACAAAATGCATACGTACAATTAACTCATAATTTAGAGGAAATCATATCTTCTATCATGAACAGTTTCTCTTATTAAAGGTGCTGGATGCATGGTTTTCCTCCATTCATTTTATAATTTAGGATTTTTTACAAAAATACGATTAAAATAAAAATTATTTACATGAATATAATTATTAGTTACTACAATGTAGTGTCATAGTAACTCAAGTTTAAAATTTAAACATAAGTTATTATGATTTTATTACTACTGTAGTCACTAATTATATTTTTATAAATTGTCTTCATTTAAGGAGTATTTGAATCTGATTCTAAAACTATTGCTGCTCCTTTAGGGAGCAGAAACAGAAGTTGGAGTGTTTGGATAAAAGTGCAGAAGTGATTCCCATGCTCTATTTTACTCATATAATCAGTTTTTCTAGAAGCTGGGGGAGACTAGCTTCTGAAAACCGATTCTGATTCCGCTTCTACTTTAAAAAAGAAGTAGAAGTAGATTCGGTTCCAAACACCCCCTTAGTCATAAATATGTACTCCATACTACGTAACTTATATTTGACGTATGTCAATAACTCCATACTCCCTCTGTTACAATCCCACATCGGAAAAGTTTGAATCAACAAAGTGCTATATTAAGACATGAGCTACTTCTCCTATCAGGTTAACCTTTTAAGATGGAACCCCGATCTTAACATGATATCAAAGCCAAATAGATCCATGGTGTGGACCCCCTTATGAAAAATGACAACACGATTATAGAAAAAAATGACAATGACGAACCGACGAAAAAAATGAATGACGACACGATCCAGACGAAGTGTCTGGTCTTGAGGAGGGGTGTTAGAATCCCACACCGAAAAAGTTTGAATCAACAATGTGTTATATTAAGACATGAGATACTCCTCCTATTAGGTTGACCTTTTAAGATGGAATCCTGGATTTTAACACCCATTTTTTTGTTTGCTACACTTTCTATTTTTGGATGTATTAAAAATTTGTTACATTTTTTTTGGTAAGTTTTTCATTTAAAAGTACTTAAGTACCCTTAGTTTTTTTACATTTTATCTTCTCTTTCAAAATTCCTTTCATTTTTTCTACGTTATTCATTACACCTACTATTTCACTCTTAAAATAAGTGTCAAATATCAAACAAAAACAAAAATGATCTTTGTACTCACTCTTATACCCACTTTGTACCCACATATGTTTGTGAAGTGTTTTTTTTTGTCTGTGAACCCCGGTTCACTAACAATATTTTGCACAGACAATATATTGTCTGTGAAGCAGGTTCACAGATAAAAAAACATTCACAAAAATGGTGGGTATAAGGTGGGTATAAGAATGAAGTATGTTCTATCAAAAAAATATAGGATACATTCTTTTCACACAATTTGACTTCCTCTTCTTTTTCTTTTGGGAAAACTATCAAATAAGCCCCTCTACTTTTAAAAAAAATCAATTAGACCCCCCAACTAAAATTTCACTCAAATAAACCCTCGAACCTCTTTTTAAAATAGCAAATCCCCCCTTTTAACCGATAGCTCCCAAATCCCGGTTAGATTGCACATGTGGCGTATGACATGGCTTTTTTCCTTTCTCTCTTTTTCTTTTTCTCTTTCTTTTTCATTTTCCTTTTCCATTTCTTTCCTTTCCTCTGCTTCTTCACTCCCGCACCCTTCTTCCCTGCGCACACCTGCACTTATTTTCTTCCTTTCCCGTTCTCTTCTTTCCCTACTTCTCCTGCCTCACTTCACCCTTCTCACCTTCCTCCGCCTTCACTCCAGCTCCCTACTTCTCCTCCGTCGACTACGGTGGGACCGAATTGAAGTTGCGGCAGATCTGTAAAAGGCCGGCCTTGAGGTCTCACGGAGCACCGTCTCCGAACCGGAAGCTTCAACGGAGCACCTTCACTGACTTCCAAGCCATCCAATCGAGGGAAGAGGACGACAGACCCAGCGAGGAGGCGTCCGCCACTCCGACGTGCGATGGATACTCCAGAATCTCCGACGACGAGGGTTTGTCTCAAGCAACGGTGTGAAGGGACGACGACCGGTCGGTGGGAATTGGGAGAGGAAAGAAGAAAATGGGAGAAGAAAGGGTGAAGGAGGAAGGGGGTTGCTGGAAGCCTGTTACGGGCGTAGGAGGAGGAGAAAGGGGAAGGACTGAAGCCAAGGAGAAGGGAAAAAGAAAGGAAAAAGAAAAAGAAAATGGAAAAAAATGAAAACTGCCACGTGGGTCACCACGTGTGCACAGTAACCGGGTAAGCAATTCATTACCGGTAAAAAGGGGAGATTTGCCACTTTAAAATAGGTTGGAGGGTTTGATTGAGCGAAATTTCAGTTGGGGGGTGTAATTGATTTTTTTTAAAAGTATGGGGGCTTTTTTTGATAGTTTTCCCTTTTCTTTTCCCATGTACTGTATTCCGTATATTCTGTTGAGTAATTTTCTACCTACTCAACCAGAAATCCAGAAATCTTTAGCTGTGTCCCGCCCCCATCAACAATCAATGCGCCCAGCTCTTGCCGGCAGGTAACAATCCTCTTCGTTGCTACAATCAATTTACTTCTTCGTGATTTTTCATCATTTACCTTTGAATATATTCCTCCGCATTTAATTATTCTGATATAATTTCTCCCCATTTCTGTTTTACGAAGTATTATCATTTCATAGCACCCATTCTCACTGTGATCTCTGATTACTATCTTTATTATCCTTCACCGCATCGTCCTCTCTCTACGCAGTTAGGGCGTTCTAGAAATCACCGCCGGCAGCAGCAGCCATGGCCGACTCCACTCAGCTCAAAGCCGACGCTCTTATGGAGCAGATGAAGCTTCACCTCGCCACTGAAGCCGGAAAAGAACTGATCGAGAAAATTGGCCTCGTTTACCAGCTCAATATCGCCCCTAAGGTGCTTTTCTTCTAATCGCTGAGTAATTTTTGCTTTTGTTTCTGCTATTTATTGTTTTTTTTTTTACCAAAAAGGCTCGATTTTGATGATGTCTGTTGGTTTCACTTTGATAGAAACTTGGATTCAACGAAAAGATTTATGTCGTTGATCTGAAGAAAGGGGAGGTCAAAGAAGGTCAGGGCTTCTGATTTCCTGCTAGATTTAATATTACCTCCGTCCCACTCAACTTTGCCAAGTTGATGTTAGGTGGGAAATTAGAATAGTAAAAACTGGGTGATTGAGGTTTGTGCGAGGAGAGAAATGAACAGAACCACAAATTCATCGCTTTTAAGGGAAAGTGACAAAGTTTATTGGGACAAACAAAAAGGGAAAGTTGGCAAAGTCCAGTGGGACGGAGAGATTATATAATTGAACATTTGAACACTATGAGTGAAAAATGGTTGTCTTTGGATGAATTCAGGAAAGTATGAGGATGGAAGGCCTGATGCAACCTTTTCCTTTACTGATGAGGATTTTCTAAAAATTGCAACAGGGAAGATGAATCCTCAAATTGCTTTTATGAGGTGCGCCTAGTTTTGGTGGTTTGCATTTTGAAGTAATGTGTTTTTTACTTTGTGGAGGAAGGAAATAGTTTTAATTCATACAGAAATGTTTGGCAAGAAAATTAATAAAAAAAAGTGCTTTCAAGAGTATAAAACTCTTGTATTGCGTAGTTTAGAAAACATCATATTGGTACTTATTAAAGAAGGCACATACTTATAAAAGTACTTAAGGAATAAGTCATCCTGGTAAAATCTGAGTTGTTTATGATTTTGTTTGTCAGGGGTGCGATCAGAATCAAGGGGAGTATCAGTGCAGCTCAAAAATTCACTCCAGATATTTTTCCAAAACCATCCAAGCTGTGAACAAGGAAATGATCAATGGACTGTACCTTTACGATGGATGCCATTTCACAGCCATTCTGCTAATGTTACTCCCTAGCATCTAGAGTAAACTGTTGCTTGCTAAGTTCTTAAAAAGAAAAAGGAAAGGATTTGAATTTCTCATTCATATCATATAAGAATGTATGTTAGCTAATGTGACATGGTGCTTTGGGGCATTGCATGATTATGTTATGTTATACTCCTTATAAAAGTTTGCATTTCACTTGGAATAGTAGATTCATTTTTCTTTGTTTTACTCAAGTTACACTTAGAGCCCACTTGACAGGGGATATTTGGCTGATATGGCTGTTATGTTTTCTGAGGTTTTAGCCAATCAAGTAAACTAATTATTCCTCAGTGAGCTAATTATTCCAACCAATCAAGTTTACTAATCTGTCGTGCAATCAATATTTAGGACTATATATGGGTGTCAGGAACCAGTGTATGTGTAACTTATGAATGGTTTTGTACTTTAGTTGAGTTGAAGCATTTGTACAGGCAATGCTGTTATATACTGAGAATGGTATAGATCCAACTGGAATTAGTAATATTTTATACTCCGTAACAACAAGTTGTACCCACCCCTTATACCCACCCACCTTATACGGTTATACCCACTTTGTGAAGGGTCTTTTTTTGTCTAAGAAGTTTATGAGTATTATATATATGAATCACTTACACCATCCTTCCACCAAAACAATGACTTGGAGTTTGTACTAAGTGCTCTATTTATGTGTTAATTTTTGTTTCAATCACATGCACTGCACTATGGGAGAATACACTTTTTGTGTTAGTTGAAAGCTATGAATGTCAAATTCCTGAATGAAAGAGTACTAGCTGACATGAAGGCATGAAGTATTCAAACCTGACTGCGGTTAAGGAATAAATAATAGACCATTTTGCATTAATAATAGGCCTGATGAGGATTAACTTATACGAGTACATAAGAAGCGTTAAATTTTCTTCTTCCCACCAACGAGGTACGATAGAATCCAGAAAAGTATTTTAATTCGCAACATAATGTAAGGTCTAACCAGAAGTTAAATTTCATTACTTCCAAAAAAACACTTCATTGCATAAAAGAATCATAATCCCCTCAATAAAAATATTTTGTTTATAAGTGCAGTTTTGAGGCAGTCATAACCCCCTCAATGAAAATTGGTTGGAGCACATTTCTGAGTATTCACTTTGGCCATTGTTCACGCCCCTGTTTGACTACCGCTCGCGGGGCCGTCATCTACTCCCGTCCCGGGGCGCTGAGGGGCTTTTGTTTTCGGAGGTTTCGTTGGAAACATGGTCTTCCCAAAGCACTTAAGCCATGTCGTCCGCACTAAGAAATGTCCGGCTTCGTCTCTATCCCCAATTTTCATAGCAGCAACTTCTGGTTTATTTCTATCTTCCTCGATTCGTTTCTATTTTTTTAGTTTCGGTGTTATTATTATTTATACATAATAATACATGTTCTATCTTTCCCGCCTGAAACTCCATGTCAGAAAGAGACATTAAAAAAAAAGCAAAAAAAGTGTATGCATAGCGCTACACCAATTCTATTTGGAGGACAATGATGAAGAATAACACGACGAAGTCAACTTTGGAAGCAAAAGGGCTCTTGTGACCCCCACAAGTTATGCTTAATAACTTAACTATGTGCCAATTAATTAGCATATTAACACAAGGTTAAGAATAAATGACACAATGATGCAACTATAATGCAAGTCCAAAAGGTCCAAGAACTTAGGATTATGCGATCTTCAATTGTGTATTGAATGATGGTATCTTTAAATGCAATAATCATCATTAAAAGAAAGTAAACTATCAACTTACACGCGGAAGAAGATGAAGGGAAATAGGGAATGAAGTCAGGTGAGTAACGCTAGCGCCAATTTTCGGATCCGGAACCTCCGCCTTGCTTTGCAGCAAGGTAGGGTGCCAGGATTTGGAGGGCCGTTCGATCAAACAACCAACGGTCGTAGATCTTGGTGGACCGCATCTCGAGGCGTCGTCTTCCTCATCTGACCGTCCATTGCCGCAAGGCACCTCTGCCGCAAAGCAGAGGATCTCAATCCCCAATTTTCTGGACCGGGTGGGTTCTTAGTCACATCTAACATTAACCAATCTATTGTAGGTTTGAATGCTTTCAAACCTAAGGGAGACACTGAGTAAAGTTAAGAGGTTAGGCCGTCATAAACCACATGCCTTTTATGCTTTTAAGAATTTCAAAATAAATTAAATCTGTCTATCACCATTATTTAAACATGGATTGCAATTTTGGAGAATCAAAACCACACATAAGTACATAACCGAAGAACCAATGATTTTTTCTGGATTACCATAAGGATAATCACAAACAAATAGGACACAGTAGCACACGAAAATCACCTTGCTTTATAGTACGTGTCATTTATTCCAATTCTGTTGAAGTATTGGCATGGCAATAAAAGCTAAAATCACAATGTCTTTAGTTCCATATAGTTTATGTTGCTGCCCGTCTCAGTTCTGAAGTGTTTTCAAGAACTTCAATTTCAAGTTCCACAACTGTTGTGGAGGAGAACTCAAAAATAAAGGAAGGTGGGTTGAAATTAGCAATTGTTACAGTTATGGTAAATCAAAGAAGATATAAATTTAAAAAAAAAAATCAAATGAATTGTTGGTATAAGTTTGAGAATGGTAAATAACTTACATGAAGAAAAGGAGCTAGAATTGGGATATTTCTTTCGACAATCCCTATGAACATATTTCTAATCGAAACAGGTACGGCGCCTTTTTGGGTTTCCAACGGTTGTAGAGCAGCACCTGCAAATGAAGGAAGTGAATAGTAATTATGAGATAGAAAAGAAGAAGATAGAAAAGAAAAGTGCTCCTTAACACCAATGTTATACTTTAATGTCTTCTGCCTTATCCCGAGCCTTCTCTTTTACTCGTTTTAGGGGTGTTTGGATCTGATTCTTAAAACTGATTCGGCTCCTTTAGGGAGCAGAAGTAGAAGTTGGAGTGTTTGGGTGAAAGTGCAGAAGTGATTTTGGTGCTCTAATTTACTCCTAGAATCAGTTTTTTTAAAAGCTGAGGGGGACCAGCTTTTGGAAACTGATTCTGATTCTGCTTTGAAAAAGAAGCAGAAGCAGAAATCAGTTCCAAACACCCCTTACTCTTCTACTCTTGTCTTTGGTAGACTAATGTGCCCGACCTTACTTATGGTTTTTTTAAAACAAGAATATTACTAAAATAAAACTTATTTACATAAATATGACTATTCATTACTACAACGTAGTGTTGTGGTAACTAAAGTTCAAAACTTGAACATGAATTACTATGACTTCATTACTACTCTAGTAACTAATCATATTTTTGTAAACCATCTTTATTTTGGTCATATTTATGCAATTATTTCTACTTATGGCCAAACAAAGCTCTCTGAGTCTTTTGTAACATCAGATTCCTGTGTTTCCTCCGGTCTTCTAGATTGAGGTGACTGACACAACAATGTCCTCCTCCTCTTCCCCCTCCTCCTCCACAACCAGGATTTTCTTAATGTTTTGGAACTATTTTTATTTATTTATTTCAATTTATTTGTTCTGAAAAAATGACGGAATTTTTTTATAAAGCCTTTTCAATTTGGAAATGTTTATTGGAGAAATAAATCCATTTCAAATTGGCAATATCAGTCTTTCTAAAACACAGAAACTTTGATGCCATGTGTTTCTTGTGAAAATGGCATTTTGGCAAATATTACCATTTTATGGCACCAAGTCAACGAAGATGACAACATTGTCATATTTTTCGATTTGAAGTTGTCATTATAAAGATGGCAATATAATACGAATGTCATTTAGATGGCACTCTAGTGCTAAGATGACTAACATTGATTGTTGAAATCTCTCTAGGCATTAGGTCACCACCTATTCTACCAGAGGCGCCACCTGTGCCTACAGACACCGCGGCACGATGACGATATTGGCGAAGGAAAAAGTCGTTGACGGAGAATATCGAGGGATGAGGTTGCTGTCGGATGAGATTGACGGAGGACGTCATCACCGGAGACTCTAGAGCTTGATAGCGCCGTGGGCGGAGTGCATCGGTGGCGCCGCTAGTGGACGATTGCGGCAGAGTGTAATGACGGCGCTGCTAGTGGGCAATGGCGGAGTGCAGCGGTAGCGCCACTAATGGGCGGCAGCGGCAGAGTGCTGTGGCGCCGCCGCCAATGGGTGGCGGTGGTGGTGGAAGGTGGCACCAATGTTGATAGATGCGACACTAGTTGCACCAGAGTTTCAAATCTTTTTAATTTATTTTTCTATTATTAAATATAAATATATCCACTGTTCTAAAAATCGGCCTAGTCGGATCGATTAATCGGCCTAATCGGCCTAGTCAGCCGTAACTGTAGAGCACTAATCGGCCTAGTCGGTCAAAAAATCGGCCTAGTCGGCTGTCTAGGCGCTAGACGGCCCTCAACCGCTTGACTAGCGTCTAGCGAGTTTTAGAACAATGAATATACTTAACATTTACTTAAGGTAATTTGGTCAAACCATATACTTTTTACTCCTATCAAATATTAAACTCTCATTTGGGAGTTTTAGCATCTTTTCTATTTTACTGTTTTCAGTCTCTGATCAGACCAGATCAGATCAGACTAGACTTCTGTGATTATAAAATACACAGAGACCAGACATTTATGACACCAAATCCAACTAGTTCAAATTAGACCAGCAAATTTCAATCTGAAAGAAAACATCTTTAATTGGACTTTTAGAATTACCCCAATATAATAAATATAAACTCGACTTTTTATCTCTTTCGGGCTAGGCCTTGGTCCGTTTCTAGCTCCCACCCCTACTTGTATCCGCTGCTGCAGGGGTGGATTCGGGTCGGGCCACCCGGCCTGTGGACTGGCCCGGCCCGCTACTGTGCGGGACCGGGACCGACCCGGTTCTCGGGTCCGGGTCCGGCCTAGGCCTGGGGGGGCGGGTCCGGGCTCAGGTCTTACATTTGGCGAACCGGCCCGGCTGGGTCAGGCCTGGGTCCGGGCCAAATTGATTTTTTTTTTTTTTTTTCATTTTTTGGGGTTCCACCCGGGTTGGGCATGATGGTTAGGAGGGGTTTGGGGGGGGGGGGTGGGGGGGGGTTAGGAAAGCAAAAAAACATAAAAACAAAAAAAAAAAACTGGAGGCCCGGCCCGGCCTGGACCCGGTGGCTATCCGGTCCGGTCCCGGGTCCACCAATTCTGAACCGCTGGCCCGCCCGGGCCTAGGCCCGACCCGGACCCGGACCCGGCCCTGCCCGAGTCCAGGCCTACGCTGTTGCTTCTCTCTAGGGTGGTTCGGTACGGTATACCTTATATTTTTTCTCATACCTTTGTTGTACCAAAACTTTCGGTATGCAAAATTTGCATACCTTTACCGTACCGAAGTTTCGGTATACTGCATTTCGGTATACCGAAGTTTCGGTTCGGTAACGGTACGGTATCGGTAAATTACCATGCATGTCTCCCAATACAAAAAATCATCATAGACTAACGAAATATACTAAATCGTTATTACTAGCGACATATTAAATCTATTATTAAAATGTTATGAAATACAATTAATAATCTATTGATGTCAGTTCAATATTGAACAATAATTATTATTAGTATATTTAAGCAGTTCAACATGCCACATATTAAAAAGTAACACATTCTCCTAAAATAACTTGAACAATATAGATATAATTGAATCAATAGTAATCTCTAACAAAAATAAATAAAACTATTCAAACAACATGGATATAAAATCATTTATTCCTAATATGATATTGTGTATTTAGTCATTTTTATATTTTTTAAAAATTCAATAAGACTTTCGGACAAAGTTGTGTGTCTCGACTCGTGGAATCCTTATATAGATACACATGTCACATAAGTGTATCTCTCTTCACTCGTCAGCTACTTAGCGGTCCAGCCATCACGACTTGCAAGCTCTTGGAACAAAATAGACTTGTTTCTTGACATTTGTACATTACTCAGTACTCATTAGTCATTAAGGTTAACGTAGTAGAAACGTATAAGGTTATAGTGAGTTTGAGAAATTGAGCCTTAATTTTTGTATTTGTAACCGACCTAAGTATTAATTATGGGCTTCACAATTGTAATGAAATTTTACAATTGTTGAGTAGGGAGTTGGTATGGTATTATACCGGTATACCGCGGTATTTCAAAACGTTTACCGTTAACGTATCGAAATAGATCGATACGGTATGATACCGTAACGAAAATGACGGTATACCAATATTTCGGTACGATAAGTGCGATATACCATCCCCAATATTTTTGTGTATTTTTGCCCACCATACTTCTTCTGTCTATCCTTTTCTTCGGCCTTGGCCGAAGGACTTCTTTCGAATTTTTATTTTCTGTGATTTGTTCTGTGAAGGCATTTTCTCTACCCTAATCGCTACAACCATCCCCCAATATTCTCAAAGATCCCAGTTTTAAGCATGTCGGTTCAGCTATGTGACGATCCATTTAAGACTATAAGTGAAATAGACCATTGTGATCTATTTCCTCGGAAATATGGTTTCCACCTCGCGTGTCTCTGCGAAGATTGTGTTCCAAAACTAAGAGAGCTCGCTGCTTTTGAGGAAGAGATAAAAAACAAGCGGAAGCTTGTCAGTGTATGTACTAGTACTTCAATATAGGAAGCGAATAAAGAGGCATAAACGCATGAATACTATATAGGTTAATCGATCAATAATTCTGCTTCGTATGATTTGTATGATTTGATGTTCAAGCAGGCATTTATATACCGAATGAATTGGTCACAAGATCGTTGTATGTTTCTGTCCACCGCCGTTGAGCGCACGAAAAAGACGCTGGATTTACTTCTCAATAACCTCTCAACAGTATCTAAGGTTCTTATATTCACCCTTAAGCATAAATATAAGTTTTTGAGTACTTATTTTAATGAAATATCATCATTCCCTAATAGGAGTTATGTTAGTACTAGTACTATTGTTACTGCTAGTAGGGGGAAATAATTCAAATAACATAACTTTGGCTGAGGTGGGGAAATAATTCAAATAACATAACTTTGGCTGAGGTGTGAGCTTAATACCCCAAAACATTACTTTACATCAAAGTAATATACTGTACATGATTATAAGTTATCATGGCTTGATTCATGTTAGCCGACCTAAAATCTTTTGGGATAAAACTTAGATGTTGTTCTTGTTGTTTTACATTACAAGTAACATCAACACCATGAAGTGAGAATATTTATTTTAGAAATATAAGCTTGGTAATTAGTATGCAAAATGCACCCTCCTAGATGTTTGTGCCTGAAGTAACCTATATCCATGATGGTAAGATAACCTTTAGTATATAGTTCATCATATTTGTCTTACACATTCAAGTTTGGGATATTTAGCTTAGGGCTGTTAACGAACCGAGCTTTTATCGAACTATTCGAGCTCGAGCTCGTTTTCGAACCTAACGAGCCGAGCTTAACGAGCATCGAACTCGAACTCGAGCTGAGTTTTAAGTTCGAAAAATTAATCGAGCCGAGCTCGAACATAGTAGTTTTCGGCTCGGTTCGAACTCGAGCCTATCGAACACCCTAAAATTTTAAATATAATTTTTATATATGTCAAAATTTAAATATAATTAGTATGGTTTTATGAATTTAAATATGATTATTAATGAACCGAATACTTGTCGAACCATTCGAGCACGAGCCTATTAACGAGCATCATCTAAAATTTTAAATTCGGGCATATTTATCGAGCTTATCGAGCGCTCGGTTCGAACATCGAACGCCTATCGAGCCGAACACGAGCCTCATTTGTAAAGCTCGCTGAGCTTCGAGCTCGAACCCGAACACCCCTTGTTCCTTAACGAGCCGAATTCGAGCTTTGGGTGTTCGGGCTCGGTTCGGCTCGTTAACAGCCCTATTTTAGCTCACACATGTTCAAAGTTTGCATCATTTATTTATTGTTTATTTCAGAAGTCTGGAATCTCACTTACGCTTAAACCAAGTGCTTCTGTAGCCAAACTGGAACAAACTGATTTGGTAATAGCTAGATTGCTAGTACAGCATGGCCTGATGAATGACTTTGAGAATGAAAATGCAATTGAGAGTTGTGAAGAAGAAGAAGAAGAAGAAGATGAGGATGATGATGATGATGAAGGGGAGGATGAGGAAGAGGAGGAAACTGATGAGGTTCTTCCTATTGGGTCTAACATCAGTTCTCTGGTAAGATAAAAAAATAATCTGGCATCATAACCAACACTTTAAGCATTATGCACTAATAGTTTTGTTCCTTAGTTTCTTGGAAATTTGTCTTGTGTTCATTTTAATTGCCCGGACTTGAGCTCTTTGTTTCGGCAGCTATTTTATTACGGGCAAACTAAGGTTAAAGATGTTGCTCATAGCCTACTTGAGAAGATTGATAATCTAGATAAAGAACTCTGGGAGGCTAAGAAATCTGCTGTAGCAGAAAATAAACCAATGGATCCCTTGGTTCCCATGAAGTGCATTGAAGAACAAATTAGGGTAACATTGTCTCTACGTAGAGTTTTGTTCCTTCAATTCCTGCATATTTTGTTGATGTAGTTGGGCTAATTGATATGCATGGCATCTGCAACATTTCAGCATATAAAGATGTTGCCGGTTGAGGAATTGCACGATGAAGTTAAAGAGCTGGTTGTTGAACTTACCGACAGGCATGAGAAAGTGGGGAGGGCTCTCACAGCATTGGATGACATCTCCACTACTTGCCGTGCTATGATTAAAATAAGGAATGAGTTCTTGTTAAAATATAATACGTGTGATGTATGCATACAATTAATTAATCTGTTGAATCAGGTCTCATTTATTCAAAAAATGCAAGGTTAAGATGCCATTTCATTAATCCTTTTTCTTGTGGTTTATGTGTAGATTTCATCCTTGACAAGCAGAAATGGAAATAAACACAGTTTGAGTGGGTTAGGAGAAACCCTTGATTCACTACTGACCCAGGTTTGTCGGATAAAAATCTCCTTAATTATTTTAGGGATATTATCATTGACCCCCTTGAGGTTTCATGTATTATCACTTACACCCCTACACTATTAAAAATATACTCTTACCCCCTCCTTATCTTGTAATGGAGTTAAATAACTCTTACCCCCTTGAAGTTATTTAACTCCATGAAAAGATAATGAGGGAGTAAGAGTATATTATTCATAGTGCAAGGGTGTAAGTGATAATACATCAAACCACAAGGGAAGTCAATGATAATACTCCTATATTATAAGACTTTAAACTAATATGTATGTACATGTTATATTTTTAATTTTTAAATAATTATCTCCAATGAATTAGGTTAAATTGTTCAAAGATCATTGGGAGACAGACTATGCCCCTTTCTTTACTCCATATGATCGGTTGGACCCTAAAAGACAACGGACTGCATAAATTTTGTGGATAGCTTTTCCTCGGATTACCCGATGTCGAAGTTAGATATTTGATATTTTTGTAGGGGTATTGTATTTTTTGAAACCACCACGCCGGCTGACCTAAAGTTTGCCTTGGGAACCCTTAAAAGTTCGATGCCTGATAAATTATCTTGATGCCAGGGATTACATTTTGTACTTCTAAACTTATATTATTATAAATACTGGTTTAAAGTTTGTGATGTGGTTTCTAATATGCTAAAAGGTGTAAGAAGCATTCACTGAATAATGCTGTTTGTAGTTGTGGTTATTGATATGCATTATATTTGGGGCTATTTATATCTAATGCTCTATGTCATGTATTTGATATCCTTTCTGGCTCAGCGTAGACTAAAATTGAAAAATCTTTCAATTTTTTGAATCATCTCTCTGCAATACGTCGGTATTGAGAACTAATCCCTCAATTTTATAGTAGCTGTCCTTGATGATACAAATTACAAATATCTTATTTTGTAGTTTGAGGATTTTCTGTGGAAACCGAATATAGTCTCAACCAGCTTAAGGGTGTGTTTGGATCTGATTCTTAAAACTGTTTCTGCTCCTTCAAGGAGCAGAAGTTGGAGTGTTTGGGTGGAAATGCAGAAGTACATATGGTGCCCCAATTTACTCCAAGAATCAGTTTTTTAGAAGTTGGGGGAGACTAGCTTTTGGAAACTGATTTTGATTTTGCTCTGCTTGTACTTCTTTTCAAAACACCCCCTAAATCTTATTTTCTTTTGCACTAGTTTTTTTCATTAATTATTTACTACATTAGCTCTTGTCTCCCATGTGGCTGAACTCACATGAACAATTGTACATTAAATTCTCTTTCATTAATAAAATCCTTTCATTGTCTTAAAAGAATACAAATATCTTTTTCTGTTTTTTTCCACTTAAAATTCCTCCCTCTGCGTGCTGTTTTTTTGGGTGTTTTCCCTCGAGAGTTTGAAGGTTCAAATCGGTAGGAATTACTCTGTACAAATGAACATCAGACCCAGACTTCTTTTAGAAATTTTGTAAGTATGTTAAAAAAGCTAAGATTTGAATTCCAATTAGTTGGGAACAATATTACAGTAAGACATTATTCAATTTGTTTAGATCACTCACCAGTCACCACTGCTCTTGGATGTGGATGCGCTGGGCTATGTGGGATCCATATGCCAATTTTAGTTGTTGGTCAAAATTCAATGAGGATGATAGCAAGAGAGAAATAAGAATAAATCACACCCATCAGAAATGATATACGAAGTATCTACGGTACTGATTGAGTTTTGGATGGCGGCATTAATGAAAATAGGTAAAACTTTGGACAACTAATGAGTCTAATGGTCATAGTTGATAGTTCACATTAACATAATAAAAAAAATGAAAAATCATAAATTAAATACTACTCCGTATTAATATTTCAGTATCCACGGACCATTTGGGATATCCCAAACAAAACTATTAATTTTCAGTATCCATTTGTGTGATTAAAATTCATTTATTTTTTTACGCAATCATAATCATACATTTTCACTTTATTTCCACCTTATTAGCTGTTCCAATTTCCAAGTTAAGTGACAAGTATTTTTTGGAACGGATGAAGTGCCTGTTTGGTAGCCTAGTTCTTCGGGTTATCAGACTTATCAGCGAACTCTTTCAGCAAAGACGCAATTTTTTATTTCACGTGTTGAATTGCGTGATAATAAGAAAAAGTTAGGTTGAAATTACTTTTCTAGCTGTATTGGCTGAAATTAATGTAGAAGTTTAATTTAGCTATCTTTACATATATCTTCTTCTTTTTTTATTAATAAAATATATTTTAAATATAATTTTTTTAATAAAATCGGCATAAACAACCAATTCAGCAACTTCAACCAGAATCTCATAAATTTCAGTAGAATCAGTCTGTCAACATATTTTTTTCAAATAAAAAAATATATGACATTTATTTTGGGACAAGTAAAAAAAAACAAGTAAAATGGGATGTATGTAATAATAATCTTAGTAATATTGGAGTTTCATTAAAAAATCTAGGTTACTTTCATAAATTCGAAAAGTAATCACTCAAAATTCATTTTATTCAATTTCAAACAATTTTTTTGGAAAGGAAATTGAAATATTATATTAAATCAAAATCCTCGGTGTGTAACTGAGAAAATAATACAACCGAGCAACAAACAAAAGCCCTAACCAACATTAACCATAAGCCCGCCGGCCCCCTCAAGTCTTGATCAGACATACCCAAAAGAGCGAGACTAATTGTTGAGCTTGTGAGAGCTTCGAGACTATTAACGGTTGAGCCAGCCTGATTGCCTCCAAACAAAAACTTAGCAACTAGAATAAACCACACAACGCACCTACCGCCATTATAAAATAACAACAAAACAAGAAATAGAAATTAGAAAATAGCACAAGTAAATAATCTTTGAGTGCTGGACCAGTTGAAACCGTCCTTAAAGTATCTTCTTCCAATCCCTAAATTCACAAATCTGCTGTGGCGGTGGTTTAGGAGGGGGTCGAATCAACACCACTCCTTACTCTTCCTTGCACACTTGTACCGAGTATTCTCCATTCCCCTTCATCAGTCTATCCATCGTTAGGTGATCTCTGCCCATGGCTAGGTGAGTCGCCCCTTTCACCGGGGCCCAAATCGCCCTTGATCCTTCTGGATCAAACACCTCCGGTACCACTGCCATCTTAGACACCAATAAAACCAAAATTGTCGAGACAAATAACGGAAAATGAAGCCTCAACATTGTTGCTCCGCTGGAACGCGCAAATAGCATCCGTGGGGGCCGGGGGGCGGATTGGAAGTAATTAGAAAATCTATAATAAAAAAACCACCCGACCCAAGCCCGGCCTCAGTGGCGGAACTCGGGGGGGGGGGGGGCTGTCGCCCCCCGTTCGCCGGAGGTTTTACTGTATATATATGTATGTATACATATTCAGCCCCGTCTCAAACATATTAAGTACTAACTATCCCGTCTTTAGACTAAAAATTGGAGTAGCAGGGATGGTTGAAGCGTTCTGCAGGTTCAGCAGAGATGTGGGTTCGATTCCCCTTGAGCCTCCTTTTTTAAATTACTAAGATACTCCTATTATACTTCTTCCTCTTTTTGGGATGTTATTGGTTTCTCAACCTTTTTATTTTTCCTACATATATTTCTAAATTACGTAGAACGGAGTAATATTTTTCCTACCACTACAAATTTCTTTCACATTTTTATTTTTCCAATTCAAAATATTTATTTGTTACTTTTTCGAATATTAACATGTTATTTACATTTATGTTTCGTACAATAACAACAAAAAATGACTTATAACTATTGCTTCCTCCTTTAAACATTAACATATATCATTTTATAAGAAGTTTATCAATAAAATTTTCAAAACTATTTGAATTTTATATTTAATCCTTGATTTACTACAAATATGCCAAAATTTCTTGTTGATATTTGAAATATCTGACTTTATATGAGTATAATTAGATTTATGTCATACATTTGCATAAACAAAACAAATATCCTTTAAAAAAAATAAATAACCTACTTCTAACTCTGATTTGAAAAGAGAAAAACAGTTAGTAACTTATATATATACTCCGTATGTTATTAATTTATTCCTCTGCTTGTTTAGCTATATTTCTATTTAAACCTTTTTATTCTAAAATAAAAGGGAAAGCGTATTAAATCGAAATAAACTCATTTAATAAACGAAATCTATTATTTTGATTAGGCACTAACAAAACAATTATAAAAATGAATAAATGTCTATATTTAAGTTGATGTGTATATGTATGTGTGCGCTTGTGTGAATTATATATAGGTACAAATAAAGTGTCACTTCATGCAAATGAGAATAACTCTTCTGCATGAATTTGAGATCAAATTACTATAAATATACCCAAAAAACGATACATTATGGATCTTCCCAACCAGCGGTTCGAATTTTTTTTAGCCCCGGCTCAAATTTTGTTCTGGTTCCGCCACTGCCCGGCCTGGTCCCGGTGGATCCCGAGCCGGTTCCGGGCCTTTCCCCACAACCAAAAAAACCTGGTTTGGACCGGTCTGGAACCAGTCCACGCCTAATTCAAATAGATTTTTTCAGTGTCGAATCACAAAACCCGCAATTTTATGATTTTACAAACAAAATAGAGATTTTAAGCGTCTTCCTTCAAGTAAATATAACAAACAAAGAATTACAGCGACAATAAGGGAATTAATTTGGTGCACAAAATAAGGGAGTACATTGATGTAACGAGAGTCTGATTTTACAAAACATAAAACCGAATTAGAAAGATTGCCGAAACAAAAATAAATTAAACATGAAGAGTGCAAGAAGGCCCATGCCATGCAATTTCCAGAAACGTACGGTTCTCAAACTTAGTTGTGGTTCTTCAGATCCTCCGCATCCGACCATCCCAGTATGCATCAACTAACCATGAAGATTACAATATACGTCAACCTGACAAAAAAATCAACATAAAACTTTTAATACTCCGTATTATTAATTAGTTATAAATCAAATGCAAAAATAAAATAAACCTAGGTTATACGTAGTATTTAAATGACCAAACAAGTCAAGGTTGCTAATTGACATAAGTTTATTGGAGACTACAATATTACACCAAGTATATGATAAACATCCTGTAATATACTGTATATACTTCATATACTTACATAGAAACTAAGAAATACCTGGAGAGAGTTTTTTGGACTTCAATATGTGCACAAGTTGTTTCACATGTTCGCCACACTCAATCGTCTCACCTTTACCATCACCAAGAACAACAGGTTTATCAAAATTAGTTGTGAGGTTATTCATTTGAAGGGTTCTTTCGGACATAGTCTCCCAATTATTTTGACATTTCACGTCAAAACTAGTTGGATCATAGGTCGGAAAAGTACCATCATCATTAAGTTGGGAAATTTCAGAGACTTTGTTTTGAAACTTTTTCAGCCTTATACATTCAGGAATCATTTGAATGAAGAATAAAAAGCCTCGGGCTATTAAGTAATCTCTTTTACGGTCATTTTTGTTCAACCCACAAAGCTCACAAATGTAGGAATTAAAAGTAGCGAAACTTAGAGAAAGACTCATCCTATTAGTAGTAATAAGATTTGCCTGCCTTTCAAGATGGCCATAAGAAGCTGGGAAACCGATTTGATGAATATCAAAGGACTTATACTCTTCGGATGAAAAAATTTGTTTCACGAGACTCAAGCTAACATCCTTGAAATACCATACACAGTTGTTTGAAGCAAATGCAATTAAATACACATCGCTTTTCTTAACAACTACTTTGATAGAAAAGTTTCCCCATACCAACTTAACAAAAAAATAATTGTTCAAGTCATACTCTGCATCCTGACGGGTTATGGGAATTTCTAAGTGGGTTTCAGATTTCAATAGGGTTAAGCACGTTTCTATGAAGTTTTCGTAGTAGGATGCATCAAGAAAGTCGGAGTTAAACACTATTTCTTCAAATTCATGGAGAGGGTGAGAAGAAGCAGACGAAGATGAAGAAGAAGGATGGTGGGGGCGAGACTTTGAAGGCTTGGGCTTTGACTTTGACTTAGAAGAAGAAGAAGAAGACATGAACGTAATCTTAGAGGAGCTTACTAGCTGTGAGAAGAAAAAAGGGATCTGTTTTATAAATGAAACAAGCTAAGTAAACAAACAAAAACTAGCAAGCAAGCAGTATAATGGATGCATACCTGCAGCTGGCTGCTCAATCGCTTTGATGATTTCGATCCGAAAGTGGTATGGTCGAAGCTCTGAAAACTGAAATTGATTTTCCTGAGCTGATCCTTTGTTTTACACTAGAATGGCAATGAAAAAGCTCCAGAAGGAGATGCTTTAATTAAGTGTGAGCAGATATATATATGTAGCGTGTAAACAGAGTAAGAAGTAGTACTGGTTACCCATAATCCGTACTTAGCTAGCTGCGGGTCTACGCTGGTTATTCATTACCCTACCCATAGCTTCTTTATAGACCTCATTATTATCGATCTCAGGGTCTTGTACTCTTATCCGTTGGTACTCCATATTCTATTAAAAAAAACAAATTTGCTCTTTGTACCCACTCATTCTATCCACCCTATACACACTACAATTATCCAAAAAAAATACCGCCTCTTTTCCCCTCCTCCCCTTTTCCCGCACCTCACCCGCGTAACTCACTTGCTCTTCCCCTTTCTTGAAAATCAAAACACCTGCCGACCACGACCACTTCCCCATACTTCTCTCCTGAGAAAAAGGTCGATTCAGTACCTGAAGTCGAGCCCGGTGGAGTAAAGAGTACATGTTCTTGAAAATCAGTTTAAATGGTACACCGTTTGGCTGTTTTAGAGCCGAAATAGTACTTAGGGTACAAACCTGCGTTATTTATGTTGATGTGGCTAACGGAATACTGACCTGGAATAAAAAAAATGCCACCTCATCCGTTAACTGAGTTTATGGTGTACAAACCCTAACCACGACCGTTGTTACCCTCAACATTACGCCAACACTTAACGAAAATCAACTGAGCATGGCTTCCGAAGCTTATAGAGGTGAAGGGGAAGGAGGAACTGAAGCAGTAATCATGGAAAACACGAATCAAAGGTATGAATACGTTGCTCATCTATGTGTAATCTATGAGTTGTATGTAAATTTCTATTCTGTAAGTATTGTATTTCGTTTTTTACATATCAGATAGAGAAAGGGCACGAAGTATTTACTTTTGAAACGGTACACCATTATAGGGACAATTTATGCACTTATTAAATGGTTTTTCTTTGTTAATGAATTTGGTATTTATGACTGTATGTGTAGTCCAACTACCCGCACAGGCTTTGACAGTGGGGTGCAAGAGGCGGTTGTTAATATTGGATTTGAAGATCCAGGGGTAGAGGCAGAAGCTAATTTGCTTTTCGAAGAGGACTTCAATTCAGAAAACGAAGATGATGAGGAATTGCTCCATGGGAGATTGGAGCTAAAAAAACTTGTCACCAAACGAAAGAGTGTTGCTAGAGGAAAGGAAAAGGTAATTCAAGAAGGGACATATGAGGATGGTGATGATAATGACACTGATTATTTGACTTCATCTGATGAGGGAAGTTACAAATCTGGGTCAGATGGAGAAGAAGAGGGGAGTTTGAGAACAAAGTCAAGATTTCCAACTTTCAAACCAGATGACAAGGTGGAGTTCAGGTTGGGTATGAGTTTTGAGTCAAAAGCTGAAGCTAAAGATGCCATGGACAAGTATTCTATCACTAACAGATATTTATACTATTGGGCAAAGAACTGTGCTGATATGCTCAGGGCCACATGCTCCAATTTAAACAAAGGCTACACTTGGATGGTGTACATTGCCATAGAAAGTAGAAGCAATAGTAAGAAGTGGGTTGTGAAGACATATCATAGTCGCCATACATGCAACCCGGACTGGCAAATACCTAGTGCAACTGCTTCTTGGTTAGTGAAGAATTTTTTCAAGTCTAAGGTTGGAGTGGCTGAGATGAAGGTGGGTGCCATGAGGGAAATGGTGAAGAGAGAATTAAACTGTGATGTTACTCTTGAACAAATGAAAAAGGCTAAGACAATGATTAGAAAGCTTGAAAAGGGAGATATAGAGGAAGAATACAGGAACTTGGAGGATTATAAGGAAGAAATACTAAGGTCCAATCAGGGTAATACTTGCATCCTAAATCTAAGGCAGCCTAGCCCAGTATTTGATAGGTTTTATGTGTGCTTTGATGCATGTAAAAAAGGATTCCTAGAAGGGTGTAGAAGGCTGATAGGTATAGATGGGGCATTTCTGAAAACTGAGGTGAAGGGTGAAATTCTAACAGCTGTAGGAAGAGATGCAAACAACCAAATGTTCCCAATTGCATGGGTATGTAGTTGTACCTTCTGAGACTAAAGCCACCTGGAAGTGGTTTATAGAGAATCTGAGAGAAGACTTGAATATTGGAAGGGGGAAAGACTGGGCTTTTGTTTCTGATCAACAAAAGGTCACACCCACTTTAACTTCTGCTATTTTTTGCTTCATATGTACCTAACATTCTGGTTTCATTTCATCGTTGAATTCTTTCATACCAATATGATATATTAACACAGTATATAGTATTACATTGTACTATATATAATTATATACTATTATATATCCCAGTATTATATTATGGAACCAAAATGTTTATAAAGCATCTTAAAGCATCTTAAAACAGTTTCAAATCAATATGTTTGTTCACTATCCACTTACAGCATCATGTTTACATGTACTATTTCATATATATATATATATATATATATATATATATATATATATCCCAACATTACATTACATATATAGTATCCTACAATGCTTACTGACTCACACTTTGATATTTTCAGGGGTTGATGCCTGTTTTATATGAGACCTTACCTGATGTTGAACACAGAAGATGTGCCAAACACATTTATGCAATTTGGAGAAGAAGTCATGGTGGTTTGGAGTTACAAAGGCAATTATGGAAGTGCTACAAATCTGCCTCAAAAAGGGAATTTGAACTCAATCTAGAGGTACTTAAAACTCTTTCTCCAAGTGCTCATGATGATATGGTGAAGATAGATCCCAAGTTCTGGTGTAGAGCCTTTTTCAATAGGAGTATCAAGTGTGAAACAGTGGATAACAATCTGTGTGAGGCTTTTAATGGTGTTATAATACCTGCTAGATCTCTGTTTGGTTTTTCTCAATTGGAATATATAAGAAAATTGGTGATGCAGAGGCTATTAAAGAATAGGAACCTGGGTGAGAAGTGGGTAGGTGACTTAGGTCCCAGGATTAGGAGGATAAACAAAAATGTATTTGCCAGTAATAATTGGAGGGTTCTTTTCAATGGTTCTGATGGGTATGAGATCTCATGTTGATCAGAGACTTATTTGGTAGATTTGGAAAGTAGGAGTTGTTTATGTGAGCAGTGGGATGTTTCCGGGATTCCATGCAAACATGCCATTTGTGCCATAAGAGATAAGGGACATAGAATTGAGGATTATGTATCTCTTTGGTATAAAAAGGGAATGTATTGCCATATATATATATTCTGAAATGATGACCCATATTGCTCGACCATTATTTTGGCCTAAAACTAATGTTAAAGTCCTATCAGCTGAGTTGAAGAAAAAAGAATTAGGTAGGCCTAGGAAGAATAGATTTAGGGAGAATGGTGAGATTCCTATGACTGGCAAGTTAACCAAGAAAGGAACTAGCATTACATGTCAACTATGTTTCAGAAAAGGGCATAACAAGAAAGGTTGTCCTGCAAAAGAGCAAATTTTGCAAGGGACAACAACATTCCCTTCTGATTTAGGAGGTGGTACTTCTCAACAACCACAAACAGTATCTGAAGAAGCAAGTCTAAATGGAGATCATGTAGTTCTTATCATGAAGCATTATGTATTGTGGGTATTACTTTTATGAAGGTCTCAATATCTTCATCTAAATTACTAACTGTATATTTTTTTAAAGGAAAATAACTCTACCTTTGCTCCTCCAAATGAGAAGAATGTGGAACCTAGTACATTGCAGAATTACTTCAGTGAAAACACAGATATGGAAGACAGAAATGGGGACAATGTGTTTCAGTTTAGGGGAAAAAAATGCTACCAGTGCTGGTGGTTTGGAGGTATACTTTGCATTGATGTTGTTCCTAATTTTCAATTTCTCCATACAATATGATAAAGTAATATTTACTTTTGTCCCTATAAACTTATAACCTGTTTTTCTTTATACAGAGGTTGAGGTAGAGGAAGGGCAAGGAGATAAGGGAAAAGGCCAGTCAAGGAAGAAAAAGGCGCTCTGAAGAAATGGAAATCACTGGGGTGTCAAGTACTGCAAGGGACAGATTTCATACCTTGTTTGACTCAATGGAAGAAGAATGTGAAGATTAGTGTTGATTTGCCACTTGTGGAAAACCTTAGCGAGATGTTTTGCTTGTATTTTGTTAACTAAACTTCCTTTTTGAACATATGTACTCCCTAACAATGATGTTTGCTTGTAATTAGTCTGTGGGAGATGATGGTTAGGTGGCTTGTTCAATTTATCTAGAATGGCACTATGAGGGTTGTGTACCCTAACTGTATTGTGGGAGTACAAATCTGCCAATAGGCTAGCTTGTACTCTCATAATTCATGAATGGATTGGTTAAAAATCTTTGTTTTGATTAGGATGGTTGCCATTTCTTTTAATGTAAATGTAATGACATTACCAGGCTTTTTTTGGACTACAAAGCTTCTAATTTGTGCATTCTTTCCTTGTTAATATTTGTGCCATATACGGTTTCTTGTTAGCAGCCTGTTTTGCTAGCTTCTAATGTTGATATGTGTTCCTATTACACGTAATGTCAGGCTATTTAGCTTCAAAATTTAGCAGGTTTCTTGTTAGTATGTTTTGGTAGCTTTTAATGTAAATGTATTGACATTACCAGGCTATTTTGGTAGCTTCTAATGTGTTCCTTGTTAATAGTCAGCCCATATATGGTATCAACTAGCAAGGTTCATATAGGTACAATGTATGGATTATATAGGTTCACATAATATCAGAGTTCATATATGGTTATTACACCACACCTCATCAAATTAACAGCAATAACAGAGTTCACAAATAGGGGTATAATAGTCTCTTAATCACTTCTTAGTCTTATTTTTGGAAATTGGAGGAGAATGCCACTTTTTTGTCCATAGCTCTTTTTTAGTACTCCCTCCGTCCCGAAAACAACTTCCCGGTTGGACTTTCACACACTTTTAGGAAATAAATTTGACTTTACTGTAGAATGCACTGTTTTGCACTGTTTAAACACTGTTTGACACTGTTTAAACACTGTTTGGCACTGTTTAAACACTGTTTGGCACTGTTTATCACTTTTTTGATGTAGATAATTTGCCAAATAAGGAAAGTATTGAAGTGTGAAGTTAAGTTTGGGACATCCATTTAAGGAAAGTGGGAAGTTGTTTTCGGGACGGAGGGAGTATTATTTTAGACAAAACCCCTTATTATAAATACGGAGTATATGATTTTAACAGAAATAAACTATTCAATCAATGACAGGGCCTCACGCCAACAAACAGTAACAACACTCCAATTCAAAATGGTTAGATTCATTGATAAAACTCAATTACCCAATAATCCAATTCAGTGTGTTGGTGCTTTAGGCGTGAAGGCGGTTTACCCTAATTCCATACGGACCAAAGCATGTATTTTGTACAGAGCACTAACTTAACGCCTTAACAGGCTACCGGTCCGGACCTGTTTTTTCCGGGTTTGAGTCAGACCGCACCGGAAACCCGGAATCGTAAAATATTAAGAACCAAAACCCGGACCTGTTTATACAGGTCCATTCTGGACAGGTCCATTCCGGTTCGATTCAGGTCCAAATTACGGTCTAACCCGGTTAATGCACACCCCTACGCTATAACCTCTTCCGGGCCGGGTCAGAGTAAGTTTTTCCCAATCCTACCCTACATCTGAGGCTTCAGCTCTCGATGCTTTCATTTTGCCTTAGCCTAAGCATTGCTTTTGAAAGGCAATTTATTTGTAACGGCAATTTCTCTGCTTTAATCGCTACACCCCTCCCATAATATTCCCAAAGATCCCAGTTTTAACTTTTAAGCATGTCTGTTCAGCTATGTTACGATCCTTCGAAGGCTGGAATAGAAGTAGACAAGTGTGCTCTAATTCCTCCGGAATCTGGTTTTCACCTTGTGTGTCTCTGCGAAGAGTGTGTTCCAAAACTAAGAGAGCTCTCTGCTTTTGAGAAAGAGATAAAATCCAAGCGGCGGTTTGTCGAGGTTTGTCGATGTCAGTACTAATACTTCAATAGAGGAAGATAATAGAGGCAAAAACGCATAAATAATACTACGTATATAGGTTAATCGATCAATATTTCTTCTTCGTTGGTTTGTATGATTTGATGTGCAAGCAGGAATACCTATACCTAATCAATCGGACACAAGATCGGAGTGTGTTTCTTTCTACAGCCGTTGAGCGGACGAAAAAGATGCTGGATTTACTTCTCAATAACCTCTCAACAGCTTATAAGGTTCTTATGTTTACCCTTGTGCATTAATATAAGTTTTTGAGTGCTTATTTTAATGAAATATGAATTCCATAATCAGAGTTATGCTAGTGCTAGTACTATTTTTACCGTTAAAGGGAAAAATAATTCAAAAAACACAACTTTAACTGAGGTGGCTGAGGTGTGGGTCCCAAATTTACATTTAAAATAATTATAATAACTTTTGATTATACTACGTAAATGATATCAGCACCATCAACCGAGATTATTTATTTCAGAAATAGAAGCTTAGTAATTACTAATTAGTATGCTGAATGCACCCTCCTGGATGTTTGTAGTATTTAAATCACGAACTTTACATCATAAACTCTGTTTGTGCCTGAAAGAATCTGTATCCATGATGATAGGAAGACCTTTAATACATAGTTCATGATATTTTTCTTACACATTCTTGTTTGGGATATTCAGCTCTCACATCTCCAAAGTTCACATAATTTGAATTACTTTTTCCCTATTTCTAATATTATCTTAATCATTTTTATTACTGTTGTTCTTATAATTTATTATTTGTTTCAGAAGTCGGGAATCTCATTTACGCTTCAACGAAGTGCTTCTGTAGTCAAACTTGAACAAACTGATTTGGTAATAGCTAGATTGCTAGTACAGCATGACCTCATGAATGACTTTGAGAATGAAAATGCAATTGAGATTTGTGATGAAGATGATGATGATGATGATGAAGGGGAGAATGAGGAAGAGGAAGGGAAAGAGGAGAAAACTGATGAGATTATTCCTATTGGGTCTAAGATCCGTTCTCTGGTAAGTTAAAAAACTAGTCTGCCATCATAACCAACAATCCAAGCTTTATACACTAATAGTTTTGCTCCTTAGTTTCTTGGAAATTTGTCTTCGGTTAATTTTATTGCTCAGACCTGGGCTCTTTGCTTGGGCAGCTATATTTGTATGGGGAAACCAAGGTTAAAGATGTTGCTCATAGCCTACTTGAAAGGATTGGTAATCTAGAAAAAGAACTCTGGGAGGCTCAGAAATCTGCTGTAGGAGAAAATAAACCAATGGATCCCTTGATTCCCATGAAGTGCATTGAAGAACAAATTAGGGTAACATTATCTCTACACAGAGTTTTGCACCTTCCTGCAAAGTTTATTTCTTTAATTGGGCTAATTAATATGCATGACATTTACAACGTTTCAGCTTATAAAGAAGCTGCCAGTTGAAGAATTGTACGATGAAGTTAAAGAGCTGGTTTCTCAACTAACCCACAGGAATGAGAAAGTGGGAACGGCTCTCGCAGCATCGGATGTCGTATCCAATACTTGTGATGCTATGATTCAAATAAGGAATGATTTCTTGCGAAAGTACAATAAGTGTGATGTATGCATATAAAATATAACTCATTAATCTTTGAAATCAAATCTCGTGTTTACAAAAAATGTATGGTTTGATTCCATTTGATTAGTTCTTTTTCTTGTGTTTTTTGTGTAGATTTCGTCCTTGACAAACGGAAATGGAAATAAACACGGTTTGAATGGATTCGGAGAAACCCTTGATTCTCTATTGATCCAGGTTTGTCCGATAAAAATCTCCTTATTTATTTTAAGACTTGAATCTATTATGTATGTAAGTATGTACTTCGTATATGTTTTTTCATTCTTAATAATCATCTCCAATGAATTAGGTTAAATTGTTTAAAGATCGTTGGGAGACAGACTATGCCCCTTTCTTTACTCCATATGATCGGTTAGACCCTAAAAGGCAACGGACTGATTGAATGCTGTGGATAGTTTTGCCTCCAGTTTCCTGATGTCGAAGTTAAATATCTGATGTTTCTTCTGGTGGGTATTGTATTTTTTTGAACAAACCACCACGATGGCTGGCTGGTTGACCTCAAGTTTGCCTTGGGAACCCTTCAAAGCTCAATGCCTGAAATATGTCTGGGGTTACATTTTGTACTGCTAACTCGTATAGTTATTATGTCTATTATTTATAACTATTATAATAATAATAGTACTACTACTATTATTGCTCTTGCTCTTGCTCTTGCTCTTGCTCTTGCTCTTGCTCTTGCTCTTGCTCTTGCTCTTGCTCTTGCTCTTGCTCTTGCTCTTGCTCTTGCTCTTGCTCTTGCTCTTGCTCCTGCTCCTGCTCCTGCTCTTGCTCCTGCTCCCGCTCTTGCTATTGCTATTTTCATGTTTCTGATGTGGAAATGCTAAAAGTTGTAAGAAGCATTCACTTGATATGCTGTTTTAATCGTGGTTATTGATATTCATTATATTTGGAGGCTTGGAGCTCTACTTGATCATCTCCTTGATTGATTCCCTTCTGGCTAAGCGTAGGGCTAATCCCCCATCCCTTTCTCCCAATGCTCTTTAAAATTGAAGATCTTTCAATTTCCGAATCATCTCTCAATCCTAAAGTGGCTATCATTGATGATGGTATGATACACATTTCATTTTTTTGTTTAGAGATGAATCAATAATTAATACTCCCTCCGTCCCATAATTATCTTCATTCTTTTCTTTTTGGTCCGTCCCAAATTTATCTCCTCTTTCCCTTTTTAGCAAAGGATTTGTGGTTCACAACCATTCTTACACATTTCTCTCTCTTCTGCACAACTTTCCACCACACATTTCCCACTTTCTTAATCTCCGTGCCCAGTCAAAACCGAAGTTAATTCTGGGACGGAGGGAGTATTAATAAGGATAACAAGATACAAAATCATATTACTTTGGGTTGGTTTGCAAGCTTTAAAAAAAGCAATTCTTAGTTTTTGGCTTAAAAATCACTTATTTTACCAAACAATACCAACTTTTATTTTTCTTGACTTTCGTGTCAAAAGTGCTTTTACTTTTTCTATTACACAAAAAACACTTATTTTTCCAAACACTACTGACTTTTACTCTTCAAAATCATTTTTTTCTCAAACACTATCAACTTTTATTTAGGGAGTGTTTGCAACTACTTAAAAAAAAGTATTTCTCAGCTTTTGGCTTAAAAAGCACTTATTTATCAAACACTCCCAATTTTTACTTTTTCTCGGCTTGGGTGTGAAAAGTGTTTTTCCCTTTTCTATTACACAAAAACACTTATTTTACCCAACACTACCAACTTTTACTTTTCAAAATCACTTTTTTCTCAAACACTATCAACTTTTACTATTAATAATTTTTTCCTTACATCTCCATAAGTGTTTTTTTTAAGCAGAAGCAGTTGCAAACACTTCATTAATCACTTCTCCCCATTTCATTAAAAAAAGCACTTTTTTTTTAAAGCGGTTGAAAATATTGAGACACAAAGCTAGAAAATTGCGTATTACTGATCACCACTCGCTAAGTCGCTAACCTTAATAAGGAGATTTTAAAATAATTAAAATGTTATGTGATGAAGAAATATACCAAGAAATAAGGCCCTAATTTTCCAGCAACTGTGAAGGAATTTGTGGTTATTTGGCCCATGTCAAAGTATCTGAGCAGGGTTGGCATTTTGAACTTCAAAAATGAGAACTGAATTGAAAAAACTCAAATCGAGCATTACAAAACAGAAACCAAAAACGGGCTTACTTGAATCGAATTTTTACTAACTAACACTACAAGTTTTCCTAACGTTTAAACATGTTTTTAGTCTCTTCAAATAAGGTATATATATTATTCTATCTTTTCGATTTCTGTTTTTTGCTTTTTATCACTGAAAAATTGTGTTGATTTTCTTTTTAGTCTATCACTAATGATAACATCTTATGTTTGACAACGAAACAACTTTGTCTAATAAGTTTTCTCTAATTCTTTATTATGTTATTCAAAAATTATTAAATTTTACATTTAATGATTTTGAATACGTACATTTTTTTGGAACTGATTTTGAATACGTACTTTAAAAATAAGAATACCCAATTTTACATTGTTCTAAATTTCATATTAGTTTAAAAATTTATAAAAATATAAATTTAAGTGTTTCTAGTAGATTTATGTAGCCGGCAAGAAATATGAAACAATTTAATTTTCCCAACATAAAATATTATCCAATCCTAGATTCCTAGATAAATTTAACATGAGGCCACGGGACATACCAAGGGGTCCCCACAACAACGTGGGTCCCGACCCACGAATTTTTTTAATATTAGCTAAAATTCAACTTCTAGAACAAATTACCAAAATCTTATTTATTGTATTTTTGAAATTTTTATTTAGCAAAAATTTATGTCCGGGGGATGGTGTGGCACACAATCGCCCTCTTGGATATATGTTAGTTAAAGGTGCTCAGAGAATTGGAAATAGTATAAGGATTTTCGTTCAGGTTGGTGAGCGCACTCTTGCATTGGAGGAGAATAGGAGATTGAGGGTCAAACAAGAAGAAGATTATTGAATTTGAGGAAAATGGAGGTCAATTTTTCGTATAAGAGGCTCCCAAATTTTTGTTTCTTATGTGGGATACTGGCCGGGACACGCAGAACACTTTTGCCCGTCGATTACGTGCATGTCAGTACAAAAAAACACGTTATAGTCACGGATTTTAGTCCGTGACTAGTTTTGTCACGGACTAGTCACGGACTAGTCACGGATATTTAAAAAATAAATTAGTCACGGATCTGGCTGTGACTACATTTAGTCACAGTCATTTCCGTGACTAAAATGGACCGATAACTCCGATCCCGTTTCCGGCGGGGTTTGTTTTACACCGGCGACTTAGTCACGGACACATCTGTGACTAAATCCGTGTCTACTAAAAAAATTTAATTTTCCACAGCTCAGAAATTAATTCACAACGGTATTCTGTACGGATAAATTTAGTCACGGAAATTTCTGTAACTAATTCCGTGACTAAATTCAATAAAATTATTCGCACGCGTACTTTACACGTCATTTACACGGTTTGGACGCGTAATGTACACGGTTTTGCGTAGTGACGGACAAATCCGTGACTAAGTCCGTGACTAAATTTTTTATATATGCAGGAGCAGCTCATTCAACGGAACCACACCAATTCATTCCCAGTATATAACACAGTAGCTGTTTGAAAGATCGAAGGATGTAGTCTATCATATGTCATTATCCCTGTTTACACAGACAAGGTATGTTATTTAAATTATTACTTTTATTTAGAATTAGTTGGTTCAATTTAAATTATTAACACTATTAAATTAGTGAGGTTGTTAATTAATTAACAAAATATTTAACTACAAACGTAGTGATGTCATAAAATTAGTTAAATTTTTAGGTTTATAAAATAATTTAATTAAAATTAGTTAGCTAAACGTAGTGACGTGGTAAGTCAAATTAGTTAGCTAAACGTAACGTAGTTTAAAACGTAGTGATGTGGTAAGTCAAATTAGTTAGCTAAACGTAACGTACGTAGTTTTAAATGTAGTGATGTGTTAATTAAGTAAAATTAGTTAGCTAAACGTAACGTAGTTTTAAACGTAGTGATGTGTTAATTAAGTGAAATTAGTTAGCTAAACGTAACGTAGGTTTAAACGTGGTGATGTGTTAATTAAGTGAAATTAGTTAGCTAAACGTAACGTAGGTTTAAACGTAGTGATGCATTAAGTTAAATTTAGTAAAATTAGTTAGCTAAACGTACGTTTTAGCTAATTAAGTTAAATTAGTTAAACTTTTGATATTATTCGTTAAATTTAAATATTAATTAATTGAAATGCGTTTAAAAAGGGTTGTTATTTAATTAACGAAATGAATTATTTAAATTTAGTTTGGATTAAAACATTACTTATATTTTGTGCATTATTATTGTGAATTGTGTATTATTTATTAATTCAAATGAGTTTATATATATGCTCAAATTATTGGATTTTGTCATATTATTTAATTTAGTGAATTGTTAATTGTGTATTACTAATAAGATTAAATGTCATTAACGTAATAATTTAGTGTATTTAGTGTTGGAACGGATATTATTGGTTATTTGTTAATAATTGAAATGATAAATGACATTATATTAACGTATTGGCTAGTTCTAGTTAATTAATAATATTAATTGAACATTATTGTAATTAATAATATTCAATTACATTGAACTTTAATTAGTAAAATTGAATATATTAACAATACTCCACATATGTTGGTACGTAATGTTTAGAATTCAGAGTTTTTAATAACCTGTATAATTTTTTTATTATACACGTTCAGGCATAATGTATAGACAAAACAGAATTTGGATGTATGATAAACATGCGATATTGGATGGAATGCAATCAAATTTTCTTGAAGGAGTTGGGGAATTTATTGCGTTCGCACAAGAACACCCGGCTTATATGAGTGGTGATAAAATCAGATGTCCATGTTCAAAGTGTAAAAATCTCAAATTTAAAGACCCAGAAGAAGTTGGGTGGGATTTGTACGTGGAAGGATTCGTTCCCAATTATTATAATTGAACTTATCATGGCGAACCTTTGGATCCATCTGTTTTACCACAAATGGTAGGTTCGTCTCGTAATGTCCCTGCAGAGATGAGTGCGTGGGGAGACCCTGCTGAAATGAGATGGGAGCAACGTATGGTATATGACACATTCGGTGCATTGATGTCTCAGTTCAACCACCACAACCATCTGATTATCCTCCTGAAGCATCGACCTCGTATCAACCAATTGCGGATGAAAATCCGATATTTTATCAACCTTATGTGGATGAAGGTTTAGCTGAGAGATTTCAAGATGTTTTAAAAGCTGCCGATCAACCCCTGTATGCTGATTGTGAGGGATACTCTCAGCTATCCGCCGTTACAGAGTTTATGAACATAAAAGCTGAATACAGTCTCCCTGAAACTTGCATGACTAGAGTCTTGCAGTCAGTAGGAGGGATGCTACAAGGCGTTCGAGAAAATAATCCATCCATACTCAGTAGTGAACATACATAACAACATCACATTTAAACCAATGAATAACAGAAATATTCAACGGTAAATCATAAGCCACATTCGACATACAACATGGGCATGCAAGCCCAAAAGTAGCTTATATTAAGTAAAATATCCATGAACAATGTTTGGTAGTTTGAAAGAAAATAAGGAAGTACGAACCACGTCTTCCTTGATTTGATTCCACCCGTAGAAATGTGCAAGTAGCAAGCCCTAGCTTCAACCTGAAAATGGTGGTGGGGGGGGGGGGGGGCAAAGGGGTCAGTACGAGTACCGAGCGAGTAGCAGACTAGGTATAGAATAACTAGCGTTTCAAGTATAAGACCCAACATAGGGTGATACTTATATAAATAGTCTTTTCCCCCCAAGTTAAGAAATACTTATTAGTATATATACACTTGGAAAATACCTGATCCGTAGATCACCGTTTTGTTTAGGAAAATCGCAATAGTCAATATTCTTGACTAAAAACCCCAACCCACCCATATACCTATGAGTGTATAGGACTCCTCCTTGTCCATATTTCAATATTAAAATCTATGAGTTTTGAGGATAACATAATCCTTGGGTACTCCACCAATTCATAATCCGAGTGTTAAGGACCTTTAGTCCTAGGGTCCTCCACCAATTCATAATCCGAGCGCTAAGGACTTTTAGTCCTAGGATCCTCCACCAATTCATAATCCGAGTGTTAAGGGCTTTTAGTCCTAGGGTAAAAAAAAGTCATAGGGTCCTCCACCAATTCATAATTCAAGTATTAAGGAATTTTAGTCCTAGGGTCCTCCACCAATTCATAATCCGAGTGTTAAAGACTTTTAGTCCTAGGGTCCTCCACCGTTATACATATGAGTTTTGAAGACTCTTTAGTCCTTGGGTCCTCCACCATTAATATTCCTATGATCAACCTCATATCAACCTAGATAGAGTCTATATCATATTTATTTATTCATAGCTAAATCAATCCATAAAGCTTATGTATTTCAATCCATACAAAGCCATGCACTTATATAAATTTATAATTAACTAATACCAACCGGTATTGATTAATCTATTATCAATCGGTCAACGTTTTCGTTGATCGTCATTTCAAGCCTTATACGTATCAACTTAATCATATATATATATATATATATATATATATATATAGATAAGAGATCACATACTAACCATGCTTAAAATACTAACTTACTAACTCAATAATATGCAACACATTAAACTTCAATATGCAGTACAAATAATGTAAAGATGCACACTGTGAATTTCAATATGCAATAAAAACAATATGCAAAACTTTGAACTTTAATATGCAGTACAAATAATATGCAACACTTTGAACTTCAATATGCAGTACAAATAATGTAAAGATGCACCGTTTTTGATAGTTTGTAGGTTAGCATGGGAGGAATGGTTAGTATGTGATCTCACCCCTATATATATATATATATATATATATATATATATATATATATATATATATATATATATATATATATATATATATGATTTTGGTAAGGGTTAATGCTGAGTTCAAGAGGATTTTGGGAGGATTTTAGCTATTATTGGGGTTGGGTATTACTGTTATCTCGTTTCTTATTTGAACTCAAATAATGTAAAGATGCACTGTTTGTGACAGTTTGTAGATTAGCATGGGAGGACTAGTTTGTATGTGATCTAACCCCTATATATTAAGTTAATAATATTCATTCTATGCTTCTTTTACCTTTCAATCATAGCATGCAATTGCATAGAAATTCTCATATCGTATTCCATGTATATTCAAGTGATTCATTTCATACAAGCCTAATCATTTTGGCTAATTACATGTTTAAATATTCTTTAAACATGATTATGAATACATATAAATTCTATTTAGGTAATCTCATAATTAACCCAAAAGTTATAAGATATTAAACCGTCCACTCACCTCGAATTAGCGCCGAAGTTCTACCCTTCTTGGTTGAACTCCGGCGAAACTCCGGCGACTTTTGATGAACTCCGATGACAACTCCGGCGACTCTTTCAACTTTGTGAAAGCTCTCGAAATATATTTTACAAGTGTCTAACAAGGTTTTATAATCATAAAACCCATATTAATACAAATAACCTCTAAAAGGTTATTTTCTGGCGAACCGGTCGTTTTGGCTCCTAAGTCCGTTCTTGGACATAGAACCACCTCTCAACCCTTCTTTCTACATTTATAAATATGTGTAGAGCTACTAAAAGGTTTCCTTACATGCTATGTAAGTTATATGGTAGTTAATAAATGGAGGAAAAGTTAATATAGGGTCATTACCTTAATTATTCACACTTTCCCAACTTTTCCCTCTTGAATCTTCCTCTTTGGACCTCTTGAGTTTGAGCTCGGTTCTTGGCTATGGAGGATGAGTTTTTGCAGAGCTTCCTCTCCTTCTTGTGATGTTTAGGCCGAAAATGATGGGGGGAGGGGTGTAGACATCACTTTTGTCTTAATAGACAAATAAGTGTGGGATGGGAGACCCACCTTTATCCTTAGATGCTTTTCAACTCAAACCCAAACAACTCCCCCTTTCCTTCTTTCATTCCAGCCGTCCAGGACCTGGTCTTGAGTGTATAATTTCGTGGGTTGGCCCCTACACATGTGGGAGGTCATCCCTTTGAGTCCTGAAGTGTACAATCGGCCCCGAAAGTTGTATTATTCGGACTGTTTAACATATATTTTATTTTATCGGGTCAAATAAAATATATTACTTATTATCAATCATAACAACACTTTAGAATAATATATATTCCAAAACTTTAATTTAGAATTCTCCGAAATTCATTTTCGGACTGTTATCTCATAAATTGTCGGTACTAGTAATTGAGCCGTTTTTGACCAATCGGCTAACCCTGGGCCTTTTTATGGCCCAAATACAATATCCATCACCATATAATTATTATCTAGACCGAGATGAATAGAATATATGGTTTTAGGATTATTGGGTGGCCCCCGCTCCCCGTGCGGGTCCCACGTGCAATATACTATTCATGCGAAAGAAATAATAAAAATTTAGAACTTTGTGAATTCATTAACCATTTCATAAGGTTCAATACATTATTTACTTAAAAGTAAATATAATTGGGGACAGTGTTACATTTTAAGGGATTGGGAAACCTTCGATCGGGTATAATCACCTACCTGATCGAATCCAAGCCAAAAAAAAATTAAATAAAAAAAATAAACAAAACCATTCTCCAGGGGAAGGGACCCGATCGGGTAACACCCCTCACCCGGTCGGGTTCATCGGAAAAAAGGCATGGTTTTGGATCGGGTATCCTATACTCAACCGAAGCCAGATTTGAAATATGAGGAAATACCTGATCGGGTATATCATTGACTCAGTCGGGTATATTTTAATAAATTGATCTGATTTTCCTCGAACCAAAAAGCCCGATCGATATACTCCATACTCGACCGGGCACACGACCCCTGGAGCATTTAAAAAAACGGCGTAATACCCGATCAGGTATACCATTGACTCGGTCGGGTATATTAAAATAATTTTCTGGGAATTCCTACGACACAAAACGCCAGATCGAGTATCAGCCCCACTCGATCGGGTAGGTCTTCGGAGCAAGAGCAAATACACGAATACCCGATCGGGTATGTCGGGGTACCCGGTTGGGTACACACATTTTAAACCCGAATCAGACACCCAAAACAGACACTTCTCCGCCAACCCCAAATTTTCGAAATCTCTCTTCCCCAACCTCCATTCCCAAACCTTCTTTCTTCAATATCTCCATCAATACTCACCGAAATTCCATCATACTACCACCAAAACACTCCTCTCACTCCCCTCTACAAGCCAATACCCCAAAATCCCCATATCTACCCCCCTCCACAAAAACCCGAAACCGTACCCCCTACACCTAAACCCGAATTTCAAGCTTGCAAAAGGGAATCAATGGCACTGAAGAGAGATAGGGGAGAAAGCTCAACTACTAGGGGACCAATTCAAGGCTACGAGGATGTCCATTTTAGCCGGTTATGACGGAGACAAGCACTAGGGACAATGCTTCAAGCTAAGTGAGGAGGAGTCACTCATTGGTATGTACTTAACTTTGATACCGTGTAACTGACATTATTTTCTTCAAACAGAAAAAAATTTCAAAGAATGAAAAAAAAGAAGAAGAAGTGCTAGTAAGGTTGAAAACTAAAAAACGGGCAATCTAAGCAAAAAGGGCTTATAAAAAAATGAGTGAGTGGAAAGGATGAAAAAATAAAAAGAGATGCTAGGATGAAAACCCGAAAAGGCTCCTAGGCAAAATGAGAGATATGATAGATATATGTGTTTTTACAGTACATCATTTAATCTCTTGAAAATGAAAAAAGGAGGATAAAAGAGATTAGCACAGAAGGCCATGAAACCCAAGACCGATATTGTTCGTTGAGCTAAACACTCAATTTGAAAACTCATGTTTTATCCTTGGTGGTCTTTTGCTTTTTCTTGTTGATTGTTGAACCTTTGAGGACTTGGAACTGTTAAACATTTGACTTTACTCGAGGACGAGTAAAGAAGCTAAGTTTGGGGGAGTTGATATTCGTGTAATTTCCAATTGTATGTTTGTATTTTTAACTAGTTTTTATTAGTTCGAGTTGTGGAAATTACACACTTTTGGTGTAATACTTTATTTTCATTTTTATTTGTAATTTGTTTAGATTAGGATTATTCTGAGCTAAACAGGTCAAAGATCATCCAAGGGATCAAGATTGGAACTTAAAAGATCAAGGAAAGTGCAAGGAGGCAAGAAACATTTCGATTTGGAAAACATATTCATGTACCCGATCGGGTATTACCTATACCCGATCGGGCATTTGCTTGATTCGGTTGTCCAAATCGTATCCGGGAACACATGATCGTGGGAGCAAAGTTTTGTGAAAATTTGTCACATACCCGATCAGGTATGCCCAGATAGTGACTTTCTGGGCAATTTCCTAAGATACCCGGTCGGGTATCAGACCCTGCAGCTCCCAGAAACCTATAAATACACCCCTTTCCTTCCCAATAAAATCAACAATTCACATATACTTCTAAGCTCAGTTTAGACAAGTTCTTTCTTTATATTTTCATCAAGTTTAGTCTCCAAATGAGGAGCTAAACTCTTCCATCTTGGTTTTGCTACTTTGAAGCTTAATGAATTGTAAGTAAGTTGTGAATTAATTTCTTTAATCTTCTTCCTTGAATATTAATTAATTCCTATTCATATTTCATATTAATATTTTGAGCATTAGTTAAAGGATCAAAAGGATCAACTAGTTTTGTTTCATATATTAAATATTACTAGAATCGGTCCTTTCACGGTAGTAAACTTGGGTTGTTAATGCATGCGTCTCATGGTTAATAACCTAAGGGGAATTAATTATATTGATTAAACCAATAGATCGCTTGTATTGAGGTTATCAATCTCAATCGTTTTCATCTTAATTTTATTGCTACTATAGGGTTAATATACGGCGTGTGTTCTATATTGACTCGGTAGTGAGTTTTATTAATGAACGCGTCTCGTTATTAATAACTACCCTCGATGAATTGGATATACTCTTCGATTGAGTATGCGAGAGGAAGATAGTTAAAGATATAACCGGGATCGACGAACATGTCATTAAGTGGATAAAAGCAAAACCAAGTCCTCATCTCTATTAATTAAACTCATATAAGTCGTTCATCTTCGTTTTTAATTAATTAAAATCAAACACACCTAAAACCCCCTTGTTACTATTTAATTAAAAAGAGAAGTATTTCTTTCCTTGTGGATACGAACCTTACTACGCTAATACTACATATAAGTGTTGTATTGATTTATTATTTAGACACACATCACGACAAAGTGCATGTCAACAATGTCAACCCATCCATGTCTAGTTTACTAGTTGTTTGTACTACTTCATAATTTAGCTATTCTTATGATATTTACATACTCTTATCAAGTGTTTTGGGGTCTTATCACATCACTAGAGTATACTTTCAAAGAGAATGCCACAAATCTTAACTAACTTTTGTCAAGTTCTCACTTTCTTTTTCTAAATATCCAAAAGATAAGATCATATTTCTATTAAGATGTCACTTCAATGTATCTTTACTTTTTCTCAACCTTTTACATGACCTAACATAAATTAAGTGTACACTTCGAAAATCAAAATAAAACTTTATACTAAAATAATTAAATATATGTACAGGTCAAATGAAAGAAACAGGTAAAACAAACATTATGATTAATCTACCACAATCGACTTTGTTGCGAGTCAGTGGCGGAGCCAGGAATGGCAGAGGCCGGGGCTTAAGGAATTTATATAGCAGGGGCTATAACTTTATCTTTTACCATATTTTTTTACTACTTATAAATATTTATAAGTATGTATATACACCACAATTTTTTTCTTGCTGGGGCCAAGGCCTCCGCCAGCCTCCCCTGTCTCCACCCCTGTTGCGAGTACTATAGGAGTGCCTCTTTTAATTTACACCAGCTTTTTTTTAAGTAAGAGCATGAGCTGCACGATTCGCGGATCGTTTACAATGAATGACAGAAAAATTAACTTCAAAATGAAGAAAAAATCTTATGTCTTCGATAATGAGGTCAAAATAAGACTCTCCACCCTCGTCCTCTAGTCTTGAAATAATAAGACTCTCAACTCGTACCCAGACCTGCTGTTTACACCAAGCTAACACTTCCCTGACATCAATAGCTTCTGTAATACCCGGTGACCAATCCGTTGTGCACGTAATGCGCGCTACCCCCTTTGATAAAATTTCCATCCTCATCTCGTGCACGTAATGGTACCCCCTTTGACCAATCAGCTGGTGTTGTTTGCTCAAATTTCCCGTGACACCGCACCCGGATGTACTTGACTTTGAAATTCGACATGTATTTGAATTTCCTAGCGAATAAAACCGTGTAACAAAATTGGTATAATTAATTAATGCGTGATTAATTAAATTATTTATCGGGTCCCAAAAAATGGGAATGGACTCCCAAATATTTAGTTGGGTCATCGTAATAATTTTAGAAGCCCAATAAAGTGCCAACTAAAGTTGATAATAATGTTTGGACGACCCGAGTACTATTTTGGCCCAACCTTCCAAAAATAGCAGGAATAATTGGGAGGGACTTCCTACACTCACTTGGGGTATTTTACACATCAACTAGCCTCAAATAATAGGGAGGGAGACAACCAAACATGTGTTGGTGCGCACAAGAGGATGGGAAGCCTCCTAGAGACAAAAACCCACACCCCAAGTCTCACTCATGCATAGTACATGTGCCTAATTGAGTGAAGTACCTCCCCCCTATCCTTTGCAATCATTCGGCCAACACAAGGAAAAGAAGAGCTCAGGGGAAGACTCTCACAAAGTTCCTAGCCTGAAGGAAGCACCAACAAAAGAAAATCCAAGGAGAAAAGAGTTGTTCTTGAGGTAAGAACACAATTATTATTCATTAACTAGTTTTGTGTTGTATGATTTTTAAGAAATCATATGGTGGGTTAAACATGGAGTTCTACACATTTAAGAGTGTAAAATATTGTTATAAAGTGGTGGTATTTAACTTAGAAGAGTCGTGGAATCGATAGGGGTTGAAATCGCCAGAAACCGCCACTTAAAGGAAGTTGTTCGTAGCTGCAGACCACGAAAGCCGCCCAACGTTTGCAAAAGCCGGCCGACTTTCGTCTGCTGTCCAGGATTTCCATCTCCAATCGTCTTAGAACGGGGATTGATTGAAGGGCTTAACAAAGGAAACTATTGCAGCACTTCATAAGGGGAAGATGGCTGACTATATTGCTTATAATTAGTGAGTTAATTTCATGAGATTACCTAAGGTAATTAAATGTGTTTTTATGGATTATTAATGATTAATAATGCCTAAAAGTGAAAGACAGTTGTCTATTAAGAAAGGAGCATGATATACAAATTTAAGGATAAATTGTGTATGATTATGTGTCATGAGTATGTTGGCTTGATTGTGGAATTAATTATAAACTTCATGTTGAAATATACTTTTACTTCATATAAGAATATATGAGAGATTAAAAGTGATGTTTTTGTATATTGATATGAACTATATTTTCAATGGAAAATTAGTTTGGAAATTGTCTATATGACTATGAGTTGAGAACTTGGTTTAATAAAATTAATCCGAGTAGTATTGAAATACTAGTCGGGGTATTGGGATGAGAATATGTTATAATTGATCCAAAGATTGGATTGTGAAATGTTGAGCCTTAAGTAGTCTTAAGAGATACTAAGGTGGATAAGTATGAACTTTAAGTGATACTAGGGGTAGGCCTTAAGGGATACCCAAGATAAAGTGAATAATAAATTGATCCTAGATTTAGGATTGGCCTACGGGTGTGTTTCGGTAGTCTTTGAGGATAGCCGGTTGAGTATTGGTAAATAGTAAGGACCATGGCCCTTCCCGACTCTAGAGAGCGGGGTAGGATAACATGGACTTACATCGTGATCACGGGTTAGGGTGAAATCCGAACCGGAGACCTTACGAGGCTCCCGACAGCGGTAACACTTAAGATAGGACCCCGGATGGACCTTACCTTCCTACGGGATGATGGGTATGAGTCCAGGGGCGGGATGTTGGACTCCGGCCCGAGGGCCTGATGAGGTCTCGGATAGCGGTGACAAGTCTTGTAAAGGATGATAAGACCTACGGGCGGTGTCGTGCTAACGACGGGTATAATGAAATATAAAAAGGGGCCGCGTGCCAACAAATTAATTAATTAACTTATTATGAAGATAATAAGGGTTAAAGAATAATAATAATTATTATTATTATTATGTTATCATATCACTCTATTTGAGGGTCTTAGAAATTGAAACATTGATTATACTTAGTATAGTTGCCATTGTACTTGTCAAATGTTTCCAAGTACTGACCTCCCCTTCACGGGGAGGCCACCTCACAATTTCAGGTAGAAGTTGAGCTTGCTACCAGTGCCCGTTGCTTCGGGAGAATCAAAGAAGGAAGACGTGGTTCGTGCTTCCTCCGCTTCTGTTTGAAAAACATTTAAATTAATGCTCATGAATATTATTTTTTTTAGTAGTTATTTGAGGGCTCGTATGCCCATGTTTGCCAAAGTGTGGCATAAACACTTGTATTAAATGTTTCCGCTGCTTTAAATGAATATTTTACATTATGTTTGTTTATGGATGTACTATGTGTGAATGGTATTCAAGACGCCTTGTATAGTATGGATGTGTTGGACTGCGGTTGACTATTCGTACTGTACGGCAGGTTGTTGACGTGTCCGGAGGGTCCGGGGCGTGACATTTCCACTACGTAATTTAGTGGCCCAAACGGATAATTTCCACAGAAAAAAAAAAACATCGGACCTATAACCTCTTCCGAGCCGGGTCGGAGTTAGTTTTTCCCAATCCTACCCTACATCAGCGGCTTCGGCTCTCAATGCTTCGTTTTTGCTTGTCCTAAGGGGTTGCTTTTGAAAGGCAATTTATAAGGCAATTTCTCCCACCGCCTGTACTACCTCCCTGCACCACCACCTTCGATCGGCGTAATAAAATGCCATTTTTTCTGAAAAGACCAAAAACATGGCATATTACTCTTTGAAAATGCCAACATTTTCATTCTGTCAACTTGAATAATTCTGACTTCTGCCAAAAATATTACATTCGTAATGAATTTGACATTTTTTTTCCCTGGTGACAGGAGGTGGTGGTACTACCTCCCTGCACCACCACCTCTGACCGTTAAAAATATTGTCATATTTACTAAAAACTGTCATTTCCCCCTGAAAAATGCCAAAATAATGGCATATTTTTTTCTCTGAGAATACCAACATTTTCATTCTGCCAATTTGAATCATTTTGACTTCTGTCAAAAATATGACATTCGTAATGAATTTGGCATTTTTACCCAGATGACTGGAGGTGGTGGTGTTGGGGCGGCAGAGGCGGCGGTGATTTTTTTGTTGCTTTTTTTATTTTTTTAAAAATGTTTTTAAATTTTTGTTTAATTTTTTTTTATTTTGTTATATATAAGTATTTTTATTAATTTTTAGTACTTTTTACCAATTTTTTAGTATTTTTTAGTATTTTATTATGAATTAAAACATTTCAATAGCTATAAGAGTATATGTTCAAGACACACATAATTAGTCCTATGAGAACATAATTTATTTTTTTGTCCTATTTGGGCAAAGTGAGTGACTTTTAGTTTATTTTGACAATTAACCTGGCTTCTAGACCCACTGGTTATGCGAATGGTGTTCCTGCCGAAGAACACAAAGTTTGGTTTTTATTTAATTGTTGTTTTACGATTTAATTTCACGTTGAGACTGTTGTTTTTTATTGTTTTACTGTTTGGTACTGTAAAACTTTTGCATTAGGATTGGGTGATGAGAGTTCTGCGGTAACCGTCTTTGGCTCAGTTATGCCCAATTTAGGATCAGCGAGTTACATTGTTTTGTCAAAGGTGATTAACCCTGAATCTGGTTCAAGGGCGGATGGTTACATGTGGTTCTTTTGTTATTATAATCCTCTATCTAAATGCAGGGGCGGCCCTGTATGTTCGAAGGCCTAGGGGCGGAAAATTAAAATGGACCTAATGTTACAAGAAATTTGTAGAACTTCATTCTATCTTAAATGACATGCATAATAATTATAATAATAATATTATAAGACATTTAGAATTTGACTATGTGTTCTACATTCAGAATATGTTTTCTTTACACAAACAAACTTTTCTATTGAGTTTTTTTTACTTATCCCGCTTTCTCTAATCTTCTATTCTTTTGTACGGAGTATTTATCGTATTTAGATTCAATCCTTTTTATTACACTTTGAAATTAATTAAATTTACAAATTTTATCATAATTGAAAATATTTGTCTAACAAAATCAACAAGTTATAACCCCAACATTCAATAAAAAACAATCAACAATTAAGAAATCAAACAACCATTAATGGAATATAATCAATTAATAAACTAATTAAATAATCATATCCGACTAATATGCTTTTGAGTGGAATTTCTTTATGAAATTTTAAGTGAATGTTTTTCATCACGTGTAGATTATGTCCATAAAATTTTAGTTAAACTGCAATCGTAAAGTCAGTTAAAAAAATTATCGAAACACAATGCGTCAAAATGTATAAAAAGTAGTGTTTTCAATAATTTATTTAGGTGACTTCCAAATTAAATTTTAAACTGATTTTTTCTCACATATTCTAAACCTCATAGAAAACATTCAGAAGAACTTCAACAAATTTCACTCGAAAAATTGTTACTTTAGGGCCGAAAAATCAGCCTACTCACATCTATTATAAAGAACTAAACTTGGGCCTAATTTTTACCCATATTTTTTTTGGGCCTAGGGCGCCCGCCCCACTTGCACCCCCCTAGGGCCGCCCTTGTCTAAATGTTGTGATATCAATCTAAGGGAGTGTTTGCGATTACTTCTACTTTAAAAAGGTGATTTTTTAAAGTGATTTTGGAGAAAATACTAAATAGTAAAAGTTGGTAGTGTTTGAGAAAAAAGTGATTCTGAAAAAGTAAAAGTTGGTAGTGTTTGGTAAAATAAGTGTTTTTTGTGTAATAGAAAAAGTGAAAAGCAGTTTAAAACACCATTACACCTGCTTCTAGCTTTTAGTTTTTAAGTGATTAATTTAAGCAGAAGCTGTCATTTTTTAAACCAAAACATGAAAAATGTTTTAATAGGCAACTGCAAACACTCCTTGAGTCTCTTGCAAAAAAATCATTATAATTTTAAAACGATTTTACTACGAAGTACTCCGATTTTATGCGATTATTATGGAGAATTCTTTTACTACGAGTTCATGAGTTTAGGATTTACCTTGCAATTTAAATCGATTTATTAGTGATGTAACCATATTTCTTGAAAAGGAAAGGAAAAAGGGGCAAATAAGGCCACATACTAACCAAAAAGGTCAAATAAGACTTTATTTGGGAGGCTCTGTCCGGACGTCGCCATTTGGGGTGGTTCTCGGTGGAATTTTTTGTTGATTTTTTTTAGCATCTTATTCATTAAGTTTAGTTTACTCATATCAAATTTCAGCTAACAATTCAATCGGGAAGGCATTCAAATTAATTTTTTAAGATAACTGTGTTTTTAACTGCACAGTTATCTTCAAGAATTCGTTTGAATGCCTTCCCGATTGAATTGCTAACTGAAATTTGGTATGAGTAAACTAGACTTAATGAATAAGATACTCAAAAAAATTCATCAAAAAATTTCACCGGGAACCAACCCAAATAGCAACGACCGGGCAGAGTCTCCTATATAAGGTCTTATTTGATCTTTTGTTAGCACGTGACCTTAGTCCCTTTTCTCAAAAGGAAAATAACAAACAAACGTAACATAGAATTACTGCGAATTACTGCGACACGGCAATTAAGGTGCATTAGAAAAATACATTAATGTAACAGTGTAACACAAGAGTCTGATGATGCAAAACATAATACCGAATGAAAAATATTGCCAAAAATAGAAATTAAACACGACGAGAGTACATGAAGGCCCATGCAATTTCCAGCTGTGATCTTGAATTTAAATCTGGACAACCTCCATCCATCGGATTAACTTTGAAGATTATATAATGGTAGATTATCTGTCAACCTGACAAAAATATCAAATAAGAACTTAAATGTAGTGGAAATTGACATGCATGCAAATATGCAATGGAAATTTTAAATATAGCATGTATAATTAATATTCCGTAATATATAGCTAATTACTTAATTATACTGAGACTATAAAATACCTCGAGAAAGCTTTTTGGACTTGAGTATGTGTAGAAGTTGCTTCACATGATCGGCACACTCCACCGTCTCACCTTTACCACTGCCAAGAACCACAGGTTTATCAAACTTGTCTGTCAGATTCTTCATTTCAAGTGTTCTTTCGGACATAGTTTCCCAGTTTAGCTGACATTTTACATCAAAACCAGTTGGGCGAAGCGTAGGAAAAACACCATCTTCGTTAGGTTGAAAAACCCGGGCGACGCGTTGCTGGAATTTTCTAATTCTAACACATTCTGGCACCATTTGGATAAAGGCTAGAAAGGCTCGGGCTATTAAATAATCCCTCCTACGGTCGGTTCTATCTAACTCAGAGAGTTCACAAATGTATGAATTGAATGCGGCCAAGCCTAGAGAAAAGTCCATCCTACTTTTCTCAGGTGAAAGTTTTGCATACGATTCAAGATGACCATAAGAGGCCGCGAAAGCAAGGTGATGAAAATCAAAAGACTTGTACTCTTTGGATGAAAATATTTTTTTCATAAGACTCAAGCTAACATCCTTGAAATACCATACACAGTTATTTGAAGCAAATGCAACCAGATATATATCACTTTTCTTAACAACTACTTTGATAGAAAAGTTTCCCCATACTAATTTTAGAAGAAAATAATTGTTTAAATCATCCTCGGCATCTGGACGGGTTATGGGAATTTCTAAGTGGGTTTCAGATGTCAAGAGGGTTAAGCACGTTTCTATGAAGTTTTCATAGTAAGACGCATCGAGAAAATCGGAGTTAAACACTATTTCTTCAAATTCATGAAGAGGGTGAGAAGAAGCAGACAAAGATGAAGAAGAAGGATGGTGGGGGCGAGACTTTGAAGGCTTGGACTTTGACTTAGAAGAAGAAGAAGACATGAACGTAATCTTAGAGGAGTTGACTAGCTGTGAGAAGAAAAAAGGGAGGAGCTGGGAACTACAAGGTAGAAATACCAAATCTGTTTTGTAAATGAAACAAGTAAACAAACAAAAACTAGCAAGCAAGCAGTATAATGGATGCATACCTGCAGCTGGCTGCTCGATCGCTTTGATGACTTCGATCCGAAAGTGGTATGGTCGAAGCTCTGAAAACTGAAATTGATTTTCCTGAGCTGATCCTTTGTTTTACACTAGAATGGCAAAGAAAAAGCTTCAGCAGGAGATGCTTTAATTAAGCTATACTATCATATGTAGCGTGTAAACATGAGTAAGAAGTAGGGTTTGTTTGCAACAGCTTCTGCTTTTAAAAAAGTGCTTTTTTTAATGAAATAGGGAGAAGTGATTAAATAAAAGTTGATAGTGTTTGAAAAAAAAGTGATTTTGAAATGTAAAAGTGGGTAGTGTTTGGTAAAATAAGTGCTTTTTGTGTAATAGAAAAAGTAAAAGCACTTTTGACGCGGAAGCCGAGAAAAATAAAAGTTGTAGTGTTTGGGAAAATAAGTGCTTTTTTAAAGCCAAAAGCTGAGAAGTGCTTTTTTAAAAGCAGTTGCAAACAGAGCCGTAGTCCTGGTTACCCATAATCCGTACCTAGCTAGCTGCAGGTCTAATTACGCTATTCATTAACCCTACCCGTAGCTTGTGTATAGACCTCATAATTATAGATCTCAGGGAAGTGGGACAATTCATTAACCCTACCCGTACAAAAGCACCTCATTAAAGTGAGACAATTCATTTATTGAAATGGGCTTTTGTGAGTCACAAAAATAGGTTGGGTACAAATTGAGGTATTAATTGGGGTACCTATAGCAGGGTTGAAACTCCAAGAGAAATGCTAAAGGTACCCCAATTGGTACCCCAATTTGTACCTTCATCCTATTTTTGTGGCTCACAAAAGCATCTCATTAAAGTGGGACAATTCATTTATTGAAGAGAGCTTTTGTGAGCCACAAAAATAGGTTGGGATACAAATTGGGGTACTAATTGAGGTACCTATAGCAAGGTTGAAACTCCAATGGGTTGATGAGAGGCCAAATTGTTAAATATGGACTCCGTTCATATGCAAACAATATTTAGACTCTTACTTTCATGTATTCCATCATCGTTAATAAAATACATTCAACATATATTTTAATCTATCAACTTAGAAGAACATTAATTAAATTATTATAAATAATGTTTTCCTTTTAATTTTTTCACTGAATAATTATGAAATAAAAAATACATATTTCGATGTAAAAATAAATAAATTTAAATAAGATGGTTGATGTTTTTTTGTTAACAAAATATGAACTTAATTCTAGTAAAGTTCGATTATGGAATATTCAATTATTTGTGAAGGCTTCATGGATTAAAGATTTGTGTTTCATGCTTTTCTGGAGTTCAAGAAAATTTCAACAGTTAAAACTTCAAAAAAAATCATTTTTATATATTACATATTGGTGTCATATGAAAAATCATAAAAATTTATGAATTTTGATATACTTTTTGAAAAAATTGGATAAAAAATAAAAAAATTATACAAGTTTAATTTTTTTTGGGATATTATGATGCAAGGATGACATCAGCATGACATCATCCGCACCAGAAAAGTAACATGCGTTCTTTTTTCTCTTCTTTCTCTTTCTTTTTCTTTTTCCCACTCCCCTCTTAACCAACGGCCTCTATATTTTATACCTTTCATCCCCTCTTCCATTTTTAATACCCCTTTTAAACTATCACTACACACGATTAGGAGTCCAAAAATTCTACATTTAGCATTTTGGACTCCTAATACCTCATCACTCCAAATGGTCTAAGGGTCTATTGTATTTCCAAGTCATCAAATAGACTTTCATAGATGATGAAATCCCATCTCCAATGCAAAACTAAATGGGTCTAGTCTTGTTGAGTTGGCAGAGAGAGAAAATAAACAATGTCTAACACAAGGTCTCAATTGAGAGCCTCCGTCCAACCCTCTTCCAAAGCTAAAATTGTGTTTGTGGGCCTTTAAACATTCCTAGCCACTTATTTAAATGAATGTAGCATTTTCCTTTTACTTTATATTTCTTTCCTCTTTTTAATCTTCTTTTCAACTCCTAGCATTGGAGACATATATGAATGGACCTTCTCACTTTTTAAATTTTGGCTCACACACTGATCAATTGACCAAGCTCATATTTTTGCCACATCAACAACAATGGACTCCAAGCATTGAAGATGCTCTCAGGGTCTTGTAGTCTTATTACATTGCATTGTTCCAAAAGGTGGAATCTCCCACCCGAGGAGCCCCACACACCAACCCGACAAGAAGTAAGTCATGATGATTCAGCCGGACCAATGATGGTAGACCTTATATTCATGCTCACCAGAGGTCCAGCCCAGCACGCATAAGTTGTAACCTTCACACGGCCGTTGCAGGTTTCGAACATTGTTCATTGTCCAAGTTTCTTACCACTCAACCAATTGAGCTACCCGTGCAGGCAACTCTTACTCCTTCGTCTCTTATAAATTTGTCAACTTTCCTTTTTTGGATGTCTCATTAGCTTTTCCATTTTCCCTTTTAAGTAAAGAATTTGTGGTTCAAGTTAATTCTTTTCCCTCTGCAAAAACCTCAACCACACAGTTTTTACTTTATTAATCCCCGTGCTGGACAAACTTGGCAAAATTATTAGGGAAGGAGGGAGTATTTCAATAAAAGAAGGCATTGGTACACCGTATTTTATTGTTCCAAAAGGTGGAATCTCCCACCCCAGGAGCTCCCACACCCCGACCCGATAGGATGGTGAAGGACTAAGTCACGGTGATTCAGTTGGTCCAATAGTGGTAAACCTTATGCTCGTGCGCACCAGAGGTCCAGCCCAGCACGCAGGAGCTGTAACCTCCACACGGCCGCTGCGGGTTTCGAACCTTGGTTATTGTTCCAAAATTCCTGTCACTAAACCAATTGAGCTACCCGTGCAGGTGGTACACCATATTTTATGAAAAATGGTAAATGTATACTTTTTAATGTACATCTTTCGTACACTCGTCTATCATATGTACACAGAGTTGGTTATACATAGACAACTTTGTGTACACTTGTCTATCATATGTACACAAAGTTGGATATACATAGACAACTCAGTGTGCATGAAATAGACGAGTGTACGAATTGTATACACCTAACACAGACGAGTGTACGAATGAGTATATTTGGAAAAAATTAAATGAGACGAGGAAAGTTTGGCTCAAATCAGAAATGGAAAAATGTCACAAAATCACGATTACTTCAAAAAAAAATCCATATAATTCAGAAATGGAAATATTTAAATAAGACGAGGATAGTATTTTACTATTTACTACCTCCATTCTATATTGATTGTCTTGTTTTAATTTGACATGATTATTAATGAGGTGGTTTAAGAGAAAAGGTTTTGGTTGAGATTTGCCAAAAAGAAACATGACATTCATTTTCGAACAATCCAAAAAGAAAAATAGGACAACTAAAATGGGAGGAAGAAGTATGTTGTTTGGACAAGAATGAATTAGCCACTCAGTACGAGCAACTAGGCAAGAATCACTATAGTGTATCTCAGAGTGACAAATCACTAGTAGATGATGAGTCTCCAGAAATAAGTCATTGTTTTCACAAAATTTTAAAATAAATAATAATATTGTCTTTTGAATTTAATTTAGAAATATTCATGAAAAATGCCATCAGAAATGTTAACACAAATTTATTACTTTTATTAATAGGGAAAAGTATAGAAAACGTACCTGTGGTTTGGACTATTTTCAGATAGGGGCATGCGTTTCATTTTCTAACAAAGTGGGGCATGTGTTTCAATTCCGTTATAATAGCAGGGGCATGGCGTCTAACGCCGTTAGAAAAATTAACCCTGATTTTAATAAGTCTCTGAACAATTAAAAGAAAAATACTGGGAGGTGCACCTCGTCAAGGAGATATTAGCGAAAGTCCACCAGAAAATTGATATTAGCGAATTTGTTTTTAAAAATAATCCAAATAGAGCCGAAAAATCCAAAGAGAAAGATAGTTTGTTGATCTCCTTGATGAGGCGCACCTCCCAGTGTTTTTCTTTTAATTTTTCGGAGACTTTTTAAAATCGGAGTTAATTTTTCTAACGGCGTTAGACGCCATGCCCCTGCTATGATAACGGAATTGAAACACATGCCCCACTTTGTTAGAAAATGAAACGCATGCCCCTATCTGAAAATAGTCCAAACCACAGGTACGTTTTCTATACTTTTCCCTTATTAATATTTTAGTCTGTTTGTAACATTGAAGTTAACTCATTGAATCTTTTGAAAATTGGTGAATTTTATATTGAAGTCAAAATCACTTTGACTAATAACATAAACAAAAATTTATATGAAAAACTAGTTAATATCACCCTTTACATTTGTTTCAGTCAATTTTGCCAAAAAAGTAATTACTTCTTATAACTTTACTTATTTTGATTATGATACCATTCAACACGTGAAATAAAAAATTATAGATTACGTATTTGATGAAAAATTTGGTTTATAAGGCTGACAAACCATAAACATAACATCATCATCATCACCATCATCAGTATTGTTATTATTATAATTATTATCACCATTACCATAATTATCATCGTCATCACAGTCTCAGCTTAAGTTTATCATTGAAAAAAGGCATGACTATTTAAATAATAATTAAATAAGGGAGTTGTTTTCTTAAAATAATAATGCTAAAGAAAAAACTATCTACAAAAGGATTAAACACATTTTTAGTCCTTACAAATATGACACATTTTGTTTTAGAAACTTTCAAAATACTTCTGGAAATAATATTTCTGGAAATAGTTTTAAACCAATTAAATAAATAGTTTTTTCTTTAGCATTATTTTGGGGGAAAATTCATAATAAGGTACTTCGAATATATTTGTAAAGATATTTTTGATAGATGTGGTGTATACCACATGTTCTAAAAGGCGTGACGTATGACAAGACAACAAGATCAAAACTCCAACTTTTAAAGCCTAAACGTAAATAAGCGAAGCCTTGTTTGTGAAAAAGCATTTAATATTTTAATTTAAGAATTACCTTTTTATAATGATATATCAAGGAAAAATAATAAATGCTCAAAATATTAAAGTAAACCTTAGAAAAAGCCTTTGAAGAAATTTTTGACGTGGCAACACACTTTAGAGTAAAAAAAAATGACATGTGGCATCATAGCCGTTATATGGACTGTTTAAATTTGTTATAGCATGTATTAATTAATCTGGTTAGTGTATTTATAATAACTTACACACAGAGAGTGTGCCCATTGTCCGCTGACCTTCCAAAACTCCCACTGACCTTTTAGAACATGTGGTATACTCGTCACACGTGTAAACTAACACACTTAGGCAGTGTTTGGTTCAAGGTGATATCATATAGAGGGCGGAATCTCATGTCCGGAATGTGAGATACCTGTGTTTGGTTCGCGAGTTTGATTATTTTGGGGGGAATGTTATATTCCCAAAAGTGGAAAAGGTGATCACATTACCATGCATGTCAAACCCACCAATGTCTTAGGTTATGTAAGATTCTTGGTGGCTTATAAATGTTTTTCCCAAAAAACCCATGCTTCATTAATTGACATACCTAGGGGTTGACCGGGCCCGGTCTTGTTCCGGTTCCAGTTGGGCCCGGTCGGGATTGACTTTTTGGGAATGTAGCCCGGGACCGGACCGACTGTTGACCCGTACCGGTTCGGGCCGGTCTACCCGCCCGGGTAGCGGGCCGGGTACGTTTTTTTTTAAATTCATGTTTAAAAATTAATTCAAGAAGTGCTACATATAAAAAACTTGAAGTATATTTATTTGAAACATGAACTACAATTGAGAATTGAGAAAACAATTAAAACATGAAATACATTTTCTAATAAATAATAATCAAGTGGAATCTCCGCCACCATCAGTTGTTGTTTCCGCCATAAAGTGTTGGGTGGGGGTGATGCTAAGTTCTTGAGTTCTACGTTGGGCGTTCAACCAATCGTGGTAGCAAACAAGCATCTCAACAGAGTTTGCGCTCAATCTCGTTCTGTAATCCGTTAGCACGTTGTCGACCGCACTAAATTATTGTTCCACAGCAACTGTTGAAACCGACATTACTTGCTTAGTCATCTTTGATAAAATCGGGAACGTTCTTTCTTTATCCTTCCAATACTTTAGAATGTCAAAGTCATCATCTTCTTCATAATCAACCAGAAATGTTAGATACATAGAAAGCTTCTTAATTGAGCTTTGTTCAACAACAGGAGTTGATTTGCCTTTTTTCATAAGATTGGCAAATGCAGATTTCAAAAATGATTTTCCTTTAAATGAAGATGTTCGTGTTTGGGGAGAGGGTGCGTTTCCATATTATGCATGAAACTCATTAAATAATTGATAATGTGTTAAGAAACAAACATTTAAAGGACATTCAAGTAATTCACCAAATATGCAATATAAGATATCATTCAACCAAACAACTTAATTTGACATTCCCTTAATCGTAACCAACCACAAATGGACTATACATTAATCACATTCTCATCTATCTAACATACCCTGTAATCTAACATTCCAATGGTAATCTGACATTCCTTGAACCAAACATACCCTTACATTAAGTTCTTATATCTTAAACAGTGTCCATTCAAATTACATTGTACTCAAGTGTGTGGTCTCTGTTTGTAAAATACAAAGCACAACTAGCAGATTGTTCTTCTCGTTTTTGGGAAATTTTGTACTTGGTTTGCAAACTATCTCGTTTTTGGGAAATTTTGTACTTGGTTTGCAAACTATCTATTCCTATAAAATAATCCATTTTGATTGATTTTCAAATTTATTTGAACTTTTATGAGTTTCCTTATTTATTACCATGATTAATTTATATATGCCTCCCAATTTGATGTAAAACTTAAATAAAAAAATTAAAATGATCCGGTGTAGCATTTTCTAAATATAAAAGATCAGAGTGACTTTTATAATAACATCGAAAAGCATACAAAATAACATTTTCTTAATAAGTAATGATAAATACACCATAATTTGTGGCATTTTAGAATAAAATTTTACATCATTCGGCTTTTTTCTTTCTCACTCTTCTATAAGTTGTTTCTATTCCTTTTATTACTATGTAGTATGCACTCTGTCCCAAAAAACTTTGCCATTGAAATTTGTACCATGACTTTAATTGGAGAAAGAACAATTAAGAAAGAACATTTTCATATTTTTATGAAAAATAATTGGAAAAAATGAAATTAATAATCTCAACTATTCCCGGTCCGCTAACAATAATCCCAACTATTGATAATTTTGTGTAAACCCAACTATATAGATTGTCCACCAATAATGGTCCATGACCTGATATTACCTGCAATAATAGTTGAATTTTTAATAGAAATTAAGCTTAAAAATTAAAGTTGGGATTATTTATAGGGATTACATGTTATATCTCTTCTCATCCACTTTAGAAACTATAAGAATTTATTTATAGTCGGTCACACCGGATCAGTATTGGCGGAAGGTCTCCAAAGTTGGGATTGTTCTGAAATAATCGATAGTTGGATTATTATGAGAGGACCGCCAATAGTTGAGATTATTAGTATCAATTTTTCCTAAATAATTTTCAATACAAATATATAGTTGAACAAAGTTAAAATGACAGTTTTTTGGGATGAAGGTAGTATTACTTTCCATACCTTACCATTCAGTACTTTATCTCAATTATACTTTTAGTTCGATTTTATTTCAAACCTACCGCACAACAGTCAACTAACGCTTTTAAACTATTATTTTAATTAATTATAATATTTTTTTGGTTATATTCATATTTGTATTTTAAACTTGACATGGGTGAGGCATTTATCCATTATGAGTATTTTCCTGTTTTTTCTGTAAATTTTACTTTCGTTTCTCAAAAAATTTAACCATGACATACTTTTACCGTGCGATGCACAGGTACACATACTAGTTTTTAAATATTTACATATATAAAAGTGCAACTAAAAAATGATCGATACTCTTTGTTTTTCTCTTTTTTTTTTCTCCCTTTTTTCTCTCTCTTTTTTTCTCTCTTTTTTCTCTCTTTTTAATCTTTTTTTTCGACGAACCATCTTATGGGGTGGAGTAAATGTCAGGGAACATTTACCTCTATTTAAAATATCGGGGAACATTTACCTCTATTTAATAAAATAGACTATTTTATTAATATGATCGATACTCTGTATATAATTGCTTTTTTAACTACTTTGTCCTTATGTATCATTAAACAAAACTACTTACTCCTTATTAGATTCGAAAAAAAAGGATGACACCCCATCCCTGAGGCCCCCCAACACTGACCGGACGACACGATGGGAAAATATAAATTGGACTATAATCACAATCTGACAGATAGAGAGTGGGGCTCCGTCCCGGTACTTGCAGAGGCCCTATGAATTTTTAGCATAATAACCTCTCATCGCAGTTGCCGGGATTCGAATCCGGGACCTAACCCTTGTGGCACTCCCTCGCTACCAGTTGAGCTACGCCCACCGGTCCTTATTAGATTCGAGATTCGAGGTATAGAATTTTTTTTTTAAATTCAAGGTATAGCATGTTTATAAAAATGATTTTTTAACATTTGATCATTTTTTTTTTTGCAAAAAAAAAACATCAAAAAACTTTTACCTTTTCACGCCTAGGCTTACGCATTATCATGACTTTGGTGGCAAACTTTGCAGTTGAACGTCTCTTTCACGCCTTTTTATTATGTGGGGCATTTCTGATCTCCGCCGCCTTAAAAATGATGACGCTTCATCCCTGAGGGTCCCCCAACACTATCCAGACAGTAACTGAGAGCATGTAGTTTAGACTTTACTAACAAGCTGATAGATATCGAGTGAGGGTTCTTACCCATCCAGGTACTTGCATTGAGGCCTTGTGCATATTTTACCCAATAACCTCACATCACAATTGTGAGGATTCAAACTCAGTACTTAACCCTTGTGGCACTCCTATCTACCAATTGAGCTATACTCACCTGTTGAGTGATATTAGGGTAATTTCTGATTATATGTTTGTATTTTTAACTAGTTTTTATTAGTTCTAGTAGTGGAAATTACACACTTTTGGTGTAATACTTTATTTTCATAATTATTTGTAATTTGTTTAGATTAGGACTATTCTGAGCTAAACAGGTCAAAATTGGACAAAGATTGGACCTTAAAAAATCAAGGAAAGTGCCAGAAGGCAAGAAAGATTTCCATTCGAAAAAACTACTCATGACCCAGTCGGGTATTGCCTATACCCGATGGGGTAATTACTTGATTCGACTGTCCAAATCAAATTCGGGAACAAAAGATTGTGGGAGCAATATTTCGTAAAGATTTGTCACATACCCAATCGGATATGCCTACTTACCCGACCAGGTATGCCCAGAAAAGTGAATTTTTGGGAAATTTCCTAAGACACCCGATCGGGTATCCTATATACCCGGTCGGGTGACCCTGCAGCTCCCAAAAGTCTATAAATACACCTCTTTCCTTCACAATAAATTCACCAATTCCTAAACACTTCTAAGCTCACTTTAGTTAAGTACTTTCTTTATATTTTTGTCATGTTTAGTCTCCAAATGAGGAGCTAAACTCTTCCATCTTGGTTTTGCTACTTTGAATCTTAATGAATTGTAAGTTGTGAGTTATTTTCTTTAATCTTCTTCCTTGAATATTAATTAATTCCTATTCATATTTCATATTAATATTTTGAGCATTAGTTAAAGGATCAAAAGGATCAACTAATTTTGTTTCATATATTAATTATTACTAGAATCGATCGACGAATATGCTTGTTAATCGTCCGGTCTTTTCACGGTAGTAAACTTGGATTATTAATGCATGCGTCTCATGGTTAATAATCTAAGGGGAATTAATTATATTGATTAAATTAATAAACCGCTTGTGTTGAGGTTATCAATCTCAATCGTTTTCATCTTAAGTTTATTGCTACTATCGGGTTAATATATGGCACGTATTCTATATTGACTCGGTAGTAAGATTTATTAATGAACGCGCCTCGTTATTAAATTTATAACTACCCTCGATGAATTGGATATACTCCTCGATTGAGTATTCGAGAGGAAGATAGTTAAAGATGTAATCGGGATCGACGAACATTTCATTAAGTGGATAAAAGCAAAACCAAGTCTTCATCCCTATTAATTAAACTCATATAAGTCATTCATCTTGGTGTTTAAATATTTTAAAGTTCATCAACAATCTTAAAAACCTCCCTTTGTTACTAGTTATATAAAAAGAGAAGTATTCATTTCCTTGTGGATATGAACTTTACTTTGTTATACTACGTATAATCGTTGTATTGATTTATTATTTTGAGTGCACACCACGACAACGTGCTCATCATTGAGACTCCCCGCCCGCTGCCTTTAATTTCTTATTTAAGATTGCTAATTATTTTTTACAATAGAAACATGAACTTTTAGTTGGGAAGTCCTAAAATACAAATGAAAAGTTTAAGCTATAACAAAGGTAGTACTACTATAATTGTTGATATTGTAATTTATTATTATTATTATTATTATTATTATTATTATTATTATTATTATTATTATTATTATTATTATTATTATTATTATTATTATTATTATTATTATTATTATTATTATTATTATTATTATTATTATTATTATTATTATTATTATTATTATTATTATTATTATTATTATTATTATTATTATTATTATTATTATTATTATTATTATTATTATTATTATTATTATTATTATTATTATTATTATTATTATTATTATTATTATTATTATTATTATTATTATTATTATTATTTATTATTATTATTATTATTATTATCATTCTTATTGTTGTTTTGTTGTGATTGTTATTTATTACGGAGTATTCTGTAATATTATTACAGCGCATATACCCGATCGGGTATGAACTTGACCCGAGTATCAAACCTGATTTGGAAGGCAATTAAACGTGTAGGATGAATATTTGACAAAATTTGTCTTATACCCGATCACATAAACAGACATACCTGATCGGTTATGATTTGATTTAAATTAGGAAGGTTCTGAACTATTACTAAGAATACCTGATCGAATACCCTATATACCCGATCGGATATCTAACCATTCAACCTCCAATCATCTATAAATACACTCCCTTTTCTTTCTCATTTAATCACCAATTCTCATAAACTCTTATATGAGTATATGAGAGTATCAAGCCTTCTTTATCAAGGCCTTCTTCACAGGGCCGGTTCTGGGGGGAGGGCAAGAGGGGCGACCGCCCTAGGCCCGGAAAAAAATAGAAGAAAAAATAGGCCCAAATATTTTTCTTTATGTATAGTGTTAGTAGGCTTCTTTTTTTTTTTTAATTCTTAAGGTCAGTTAATTAGGCCTAATGTTTAATTTTGTTGACAATTTGAAAATTTAAAATGTAAATAAAAAGTTTTAAACAGAGCCAAGTTTAAAAAAAGAATATATACATTAATTTTAAGTAGGATCGATTGTAGTCTTTACATCTCTTTAGCCTTTAAGGCTTTTTATTCATTTAATTAATTATAACATAACAAATTTATAAAATTATTTTAGAGCCCATCTCTCTCAAATCTCATCCCAATTATTTATTTGTTTCCAAATTTCAATAAACTATATCTGAGTTCCTAATAGTAGTTTAGATGACGTCAAATTGGCAGTCTTCTTGCGCGAGTGTTCTTGGCGGCCATACATTTTGTCTCTTTGAAAACCTTCATTCTTTCGAGACTTCAAACTTTAGACTCCTATCAACGGTCAATAAATCATTCTCAACTAATGAATTCAATATGTAGTGATATTTTTTTCACATTTCCTTTCAAAAAAAAGTTTAGTGTTGTTATATGTGGCAATTTTATTATTTGTCATGTATTAATAGAAAGAAGGTTGCCTATGAAGCTAGCGATATTGATTATTTGCTTCATATTGTTCTACGAGAAATATTTTCTACTGATTTTTTTCTTTTTATCCGATACTTGTGTTGTTACTTTTGCCCAAATATGTAACTTAAATAATAATAAAGTTATTTTTGACTTTATTTTATGAACTTCATTGGATATTTTTATTATAATTCTTATTTCAAATAAGTATACTGTCATAGGCCCAAAATAGCGTACCGCCTATAGGCCCAGAAATGGTCAAGACCGGCCTTGCTTCTTCATAACAAAATATTATAGCAGGGGTGTGTTTATATAGAAAATGTGGGAGGAATGGTCCTTCTATCCTTTCGACGTGGGACAAAAGTGAATTTAAAACCATTGTAATGATTTGTAGGGACTCCGTCATGGAATAATCCTTCACAAAATTTGTTAGAGATTATTTTATGGTGGTCCGAGCATGATTGGTTTTTTTATCAAAGTGAATTTAAAACCATTGTAATGATTTGTAGGGACTCCGTCATGGAATAATCCTTCACAAAATTTGTTAGAGATTATTTTATGGTGGTCCGAGCATGATTGGTTTTTTTATCATTATCACTAACAAAGCCTTGACAAACTGGTCAGGGAAGAAACCTTCGAGTAATACGTAGTAATAGTAACAACCACTCTCCACTAGTCTTGTTGATAGCCGTTTGAATGGACTATATATCCTGAGGCCTTATGTTATTAGGATGGTTTTAGTTGGACTTCAATTTTCTGACCTGGTCTAATTTGGGATGGGTTGATCTAGTTTGAACTGTTCTGGTATGGTCTTTGTGAGTTTTAATTATAATTATCCAAGTTTGGTCTTGTCTAATTTCATTGGTTTGGTCTGTCTGGTCTGGTTTGATTTGGTCTGGTCTGTTTGTCTGGATTTAATCTCATCTGGTCTGATTTGAAACTGAAAATAATTAAAGTAAAAACATCTTCAGTGCTACGGGTTTTTAAAATATTTGGGCCGCTTTTAATAACACCTATTGGGTGTGCCGGGCTTTTGGTTGACGCCTTGGCCTAGGCCGTGTGCGCCTTTAAGGCCTTTGAACACCGCAACGGATTGTTTTGAAATTGTGTTATCTGGTTCATGAGAGCTCTTCTCATCAGGCCGGCCTGACGGGCTGCCTCGTCCGGCCGAGCCCGTTTGGGCACCTTTCCGGTGGAATTTTTTGATGAAATTCTTTAAGCATGTTCCTCATCAAGTCTAGTTTGTCCATACCAAATTTCAGCTCAAAATTCGATCGGGAAGGTCGTCAAATGATTTTTGCAAGTTAACTGGTCCGGAAAATACATATTCCGGACCAGTTAACATGCAAAAATCATTTGACGACCTTTCCGATCGAATTTTGAGCTGAAATTTGATATGGACAAACTAGACTTGATGACGAACATGCTCAAAAAATTTCATCAAAAAATTCCACCGGGAAGGTGCCCAAACGGGCTCGGCCGGACGGGGCAGCCCGTCAGGCACTCAGGCCGGCCTGACATGAAGTTTCATCTCTGGTTTATTTGTTGGTAAAGTCAATATCTTTGCCCCAATTCCGACATCCCTCCCCCACCAAGATCGTAGTATTAAGCATGGCTATTCAGCTATGTTACGATCCGTCAAAGACTGAAAGAGAAGTACACAATTGTGTTCTATTTCCTCCGGAATCTGGTTTCCACCTTGCGTGTTCATGCGAAGAGTGTGTTCCAAAACTAAGAGAGCTAGCTGGTTTCGAGGAAAAGCTTAAATCCAAGTGGCGGCTTGTCAATGTATGTACTACTTATTATATCTATATAGGAAGAAAATGTAGAGGCAAAAACGCAGACTTGTTATACAGGATTACAGGTTAATCGATCGCTTATCCTGCTTTGTTTGTTTGTATGATTTGATCTGCAAGCAGGATTATCTATACCAAATCAATTGGTCACACGAGCGGTGCGTGTTTCTTTCTACCACTGTTGAGCGCACAAAAAAATTACTGGATTTACTCCGTGATAACCTCTCAAGAGTATCTCAGGTTCTTATATTCAAGCTTATACTTATATTTTGATTTTTGAATGCTTATTTTCATAAAATATCAATTCCATAATAAGAGTTATGTTAAGTAGTACTATTGTTACCGTTAATAAAAAGAAAAATAATTTGAATACCCTAATTTTAGCTAGGTGTCAGCTTAATACCCCGGATTTACATTTTAAGTGAATACTAGGCATATTGTTTACATTACCAGTAATATCAGCACAATGACCTGAAAATATTTATTTCAGAAATAGAAGCTTAGTATTTAGAATGCTAGAAACCCTTCAGAACTTCGTAGTATTTAAATCAAGAACTTCACATCATAAACTTATGTTTGTGCCAGAATTCCCAGAAATAACCTATATCCATGATGCTAAGATAACTATTAATAGTTCATGATATTTGTGTCTCACATTCAAGTTTGGGGTATTCAGCTCACACATTTCCAAAGTTTGCAGTATTTGAATTACTTTTCCCGTTAAAAATATTATAGCCATTGTTATTATTGCTGTTGTTATATATATTATTTGTTTCAGAAGTCTGGAATTTCATTTACGCTTACAAGAAGTGCTTCTGTTGCCAAACTTGAAGAAACCGATTTGAAAATAGCTAGACTGCTAGTACAGCATGGCCTGATTGATGACTTTGAGAATGAAAATGCGATTGAGATATGTGATGATGTTGGTGGTGGTGGTCATGATGATGATGTTGATGAAGAGGATGGGAATGGGGATGAGGAAGAGGAAGAGGATAAAACTGATGAGATTCTCCCCATTGGACCTAAGGTCAATTCTCTGGTAAGATAAAAAAAAACTAGTCTGCCATCATAGCCAATAATTCAAGAAGTATACAGAAATACTTTTGTTCCTAAGTTTCTCGGAAATCTGCCTTTTGTTAATGTTAATATTCCGGACATGAGCTCTTTGTTTGGGCAGCTATACTTTTATGGGGAAACCAAGGTTAAAGGTGCTGCGCATAGCCTACTAGAGGATATTAATAATCTAGAAAAAGAACTCTGGAATGCTAAGAAATCCGCTGAAGCAGAGAATAAACCAATGGATCCCTTGATTTCCACGAAGTACTTTGAAGGGAAAATTAGGGTAACATTCTATCTATATAGAGTTATATCTACATTATCTCTAGTTGGGCCAACTAAGATGCATGGTGTCTGCAACATTTCAGCTTCTAAAGATGTTGCCGGTTGAGGAACTGTATGATGAAGTTAATGAGCTGCTTCCTCAACTTACCCACAGGCATGAGAAAGTGGAAAGAGCTCTCACAGCATTGGATGACATGTCCACTACTATTCGTGCTATGATACAAATTAGGAACGAGTTCTTGCAGAAACACAATAAATGTGTGGTATGGTATGTATATCATTAATTAATCAGTAAATAAAGTCTCATTTAGGCCAAAAACAAAATGTATGGTGTGATTCAATTTGATTAGTCCTTACTCTTGTGGTTTTCATGTAGATTTCGTCCTTGACAAACGGAAATGGAAATAAACACAATTTGATGGGATTTGGAGAAACCCTTGATTCACTACTCACCAAGGTTTGTTTGATAAAAATCTCCTTATTTATTTTAAGACTTTAAACAAATATGTATGCATATGCATTTATTTTTCATTTTTAAATGATCATCTTCAATGAATTAGGCAAAATTGTTCAAGGATCGTTGGGAGACGGACTATGCCCCTTTCTTTAGTGCATATGATCGGTTGGACCCTAAAAGGCAACGGACTGAATAAATGCTGTGGATGGTTTTGCCTCCGATTAGTTGTCGAAGTTAAATATCTGACGTTTCTTCTGGGTGGGGGTATTGTATTTTTTTAACAAACCACCACGCTGGCTGGGCTGATCTTAAGTTTGCCTTGGGAATCATTCAGTCTTATGCCTGATAAATGCCTTGGGTTACATATTGTACTTCTAAACTTGTATTATTATGAAATTCAAGTTTGTGAGGTGGTTTTTAAAATGCTAAAAGCTGTAAGAAGCATTGACTTAATATAAGGTTTCTAGTCGTGGTAATCAATGTGCAGTATGTTTGGAGGTACTTATAATACTCCATGTCTCTTTTATGGTATCCCTTTTAGCTCAGTTTAGGCTATAATAACCCTCCTGCTTTCTCTCAAGGCTCTTTAGAACTGAAGATCTTTCAATTTTCTGAATCATCTCTCCTGCACAATTCGTCAGGAAGTTGATTGTGGTTTTGATTCTGTTTGCATTTTAACCTTCGTATTATTATACTGAAAGTTTATCAGCTCTTTGTTCAAAAGTATTTCGTCAATCTCAAAGCGTACCTATGTATTTAGTGTTTCTGACTTTCTGCTCTTGAGTTTTTAATGGTTAAGATTGGTACGAATTACTTTGCACAAATGCACATCAGACACAGTTTTCTTTCAGAAGTTTATAAAAAAGTCATTTGAATAACAGTTAATTGGGATTATGCATGGACCCGGTCTTGAGCTGGTTTTGGTCCCGGACCGGCAGGTCATTGAAAAAATATATGCACTGGGACCAAAAGCTTTATTTCCGTTTCTCATTCGGTCCCGAGCTCCCAGTCCCGGTCCTAGTTCTGGTCCCAATCGGGCTAGTCTTGGTTCCGGTCCCAATTGGTCCCGGTTTCGGTTCTGGACTTTTATTTTTTAATACACTTTTAAACCCTCTAGTGCCCTATGCACCCCCCATTTACACCTCTTTTAAGATTTTAAATGGATCTTGGTCCCTCATGAAATGTTTTCGAATGATATAAATTATATAATAGCAAAAGAACAAAAAGAATTGGAGGCCCGGGACCAGGAGCTCTTTCCCCCCAGTCCGATTCTGGTCCCGGCCCCGAACTAGAACCTTATTTTCCGGTTCGGGTTCAAAACTGGGTGATCCCGATTCGATCCCAGTTCCGGGACATTATACCAACCTGTGTCTGTATATAATATACATTCAGTTTGGTTACACAACTGCTCTTGATCTGGATGGATCGGGGTATTTGGGATCCATATACTAATATTAGCTGTTTTGCAAATTCAACATGGATCTGACCAAATAATACCATTATTGCTCCAGACTTGCTAGTGTATGACATGATTATAAAATTTGGAAATACTCAAGATTACAGAAACTCAATCAGATAACAAGGCATGAGCACTTCAGTGAAGTCAAGCCCGACTCTAACTCTTTTTATTCGTAGTACAGTACTAGTATGGACGTATAGTATCCATGCATCCGTGTAGTTGACCGTCCAGAACTGCGTGTTTGGCAATTTAGAATGAAATCAATGAATTGGTGAAATTAACAACGTTTTAAAAGGAAAATTGAAGTATAGATACATGAGTTTAGCAATAATGAAATTATATACGGAGTATAATCCAAATTCCAAAAGAATACAGAGTAGACTAGGGTGGCGCTTTTCTAATGATCAGTTTGTACATACACTAAAATTTTGTATGAATTGACTCTGAATGAATGATATGATTGCTAATAAAATGAGATTAGAGTTGTAACGGTTAATCAGATGAAAACGTGACAGTAACTTTTTTACGCAATGTAATTACATTATGTAAACTCACATAATAGTCTCATATAATGCGATATTTTATGTCAAACCATAAATGTCTTTGTGAAACAAATTTTAAGTATTTACTTAAAATTGATCGCAAATAATAATATGTGAGAATATTGGGTACAATCTCTAAATATGAATCCTCTGATTCTTCAATTGCAATTTGATATGAATATAATTAAAGAATTTAATTAAAAATTAAATCTTTAATTCTTCAAAAACTCGAACGTTCTTCAATTCTTCGAATCTTCGTTCTTGAGATCTTCGAATCTTCGAACTTCGTTCTTCAGATCTTCAAATCTTCTTGAATGCAAAATTCAATATTGAAGGGCCTCCGGTTTCAAGTAGCTTGATCTTCAACAAAAGGGCCGTTATGTGGCTTGATCTTCTGTTAAAGGGCTTCCCGGGATATATGGCTTGATCTTCAATTGAATATTGATTCAATATTCATATGAATATCTTCAAATCTTCAAAGATTCGTTCTTCATATCTTCGAATCTTCAAAGCTTCGTTCTTCAGATCTTCGAATCTTCAAGCTTCGTTCTTCAAATCTTCGAACGTTCTTCAACTTTTGGCTTTGTTTGATCAAGAATCGATGAAATCACAAAGGATTATTCATATATTCTTGACAAAAACGTTGCTTGATCTCTTCCTCTTCTTCGGAATCCTTCAGAGCCTTTCGGGAGTTCTTCAGAGCTTTGCTGCAGCGTTTCTTCGTCTGGAAGTTCTCCTCCATTCCTCTCATCTGAGACCCTTATTTATAGGTGTGGAGGGGGTGAAAATGTGGCCTAGGGTTGCAGAAATTCGTCCATATACCTTGGGCCTTAATTAAAATGGGCTTCGGGCTCTATTTGGTTGCATTTTAATAGCTAGAAAAATCAGGATTTGTCCGATGTATTTGGACAGCTTTTTTAACAAGGTTCATAGCTATTTTCCATGCATATGGAAGGATTTCTTGGCCAGATTCGTTGACCTCTTTATCAATTGGATCATGTCTCTTATATATTAGGCCGTTATTTGATAATGGACTCAAGATTAATAGGACCGATCCATTCTTTTAAAGATTTAATTTATAATTAAATTAATTGGATAATTCGAATGATCCAAATTAATTAAATTAATAAATTTTATCCCAAGAAATCCATATCACTATTTTCTTCTTGATAAGGCCCACCAACCATCACGAGCAGCTCACTAAAATCGACGCGGGCTAGATATCATTCAAAAGAGGCCCACTAATCATCTCAACTAGTCCAATAATTTTTAGGGAATTTTTCACAAATAGGCAAAAAGTGAAATTAATATCACTTTTGTCACCATTCATTTTTGTTTTCAAAAATAGGCTAGCGTATGTTTATTCTTTCAAAAGTAGACTTAAGTCACTTAACTCACTCAAGCGGCTGCACGTTACTGAGTCCGGCATTGCAGTGGGAAGAACCACCAACTTTTATTCTTGAGCTACGGAGCTCTCTATGCTCCGTATAAATGTTCCTAACTAAAAAAAATATACTCCGTATAACATGAAAAACAAATAAAAAACTCAACAAATTTTGAATTATGAAAATCATGAGAACAACTAAAACTGTAAAAGGGATAAAAAGATAACAACATATTAAAAAATGTATAAAATAATACAAATTGTAAATAATTTATTGAATTTTCAATAATGTATAAAAGAAAAAAAATTAATAAGAAAAATTACAAAAGAAGGGAAACTTATAAGTTTATATAATTATTACTACCTGAAATTTAAAAAGTTTATAAAAATATAGGTAAAAAGGATTAAAAAAATGTATTTAAAATATTAGAAAACATGAACACTGATGGTAAATTTATGAAAGAGTAACTTATATTTTCCTTGTCTATAAAATAAAAAAATAAACAATATAAGTTTTCGACAAATGTATAAAAGAAAAAAATTAATAAGAAAAAACACAAAAGAAGGGAAACTTGTAAGTTTATATAATTATAAATATAAATACCTGAAATTTAAAAAGTTTATAAAAATATAGGTAAAAAGGATAAAAATGTATTTAAAATATTAGAATACATGAGAACTGATGGTAAATTTCTGAAAGAGTAACTTATTTTTTTCTTTTCAATAAAAGAAAAAAACAAAGAAATATACCATGTGTTAAATTTATTCAACCTCTGAAATAATGAAAAACAAGAAAAATATTATTTCCGAAAATATTAATGTGTTAAAACATGAAACTTTTATATTCGTGTGAATTGTAATTCTTAAAATTTAAAACATAAAAAATAAAAATAAAATGAAATATTTTTCAGAAAAAAAAAGAAAATATGAAAATAATTAAAACTTTATAAAAGGGTAAAAAAATCTATATCTAAACAAATTATAAAATTAACAAAAATAGATAAAGTTATATGAATTACCAGATATTTGAAAAAACAGTATATACTGTTTTTTTAAATCGTTCAAAAATACAAATTTATAAATTTTAAGATAAATAAAGTACAAAAAATTAGTAAAAACTAAAAACAATTGTAAAAAAATAAATAATACAAATTCTGATATTTGTAAAAAATAAAAGAAAAACTCAAAATAATATATGAACTTTGAAAATATTCAAAAAATTATAAAATAATTGTAGAAAAGAATATAAAAATACAAAATAAGATTCTTTGAGTTTTTAAAAATCATAAAAGCATGTAAAATATGCAAACCTCGAACATATAAATATAATCATTTTATTATTATTATCATTAAAGTGCTACTTTTGTTGCATATTGTTTCTTTGTGTTTATTTTTGTTGATAACTTTTTAATTACTTTTGCTTCTTCATGATTCTTTTTGTTTATTCATAAATCTAAATATATCATTTTAGGTGTTTTCATATGTAGCAATATCTGATTTTTTATTCCAAATCTCTAAAGTGTAAATATAAATGTAAATAGAAAAAAATCAAAATCATTAATAAAGAACAATAGACAACACGATGCAACAAGATGCAACAAGATGCAACAAAAAATAACACATACGATGCAACAAAAAACAACATGATGCAACAAAAAACAGCATGATGCAACAAAAAATAAAACATATGATGCAACAATAAACAACATGATGCAACAAAAAATAACACATACGATGCAACAAAAAAGAAAACGTATAAAAGTATTAGAAAACACACACACAAATAGCAACAATGAAATAGAAGCAGAGATTTATTCCAAATCTCTAAAGTGTAAATATAAATGTAAATAGAAAAAAATCAAAATCATTAATAAAGAACAATAGACAACACGATGCAACAAGATGCAACAAGATGCAAAAAAAAATAACACATACGGTGCAACAAAAAACAACATGATGCAACAAAAAACAGCATGATGCAACAAAAAATAAAACATATGATGCAACAATAAACAACATGATGCAACAAAAAATAACACATACGATGCAACAAAAAAGAAAACGTATAAAAGTATTAGAAAACACACACACAAATAGCAACAATGAAATAGAAGCAGAGAAAAGCAAGGAAAACACTGAGAAGTAGAGCCAGCGTTTCATTATAAATTGATAAGAACATCATTCAAACATTTAGCTTGGTTCTGCCCCAAAAGAAGCAAGAGGATGTAAAAAACTTCACAAGATATACAACAATTAATTAATCCATAAACTTTCTATTCCCATTGTATGTCATGAATAGCCAACTACTACTGTCCTTCACATCTTTTTGACTTGTTTTCCCAGCCAAAAAGGAGCAATGCATTTGTAACCAGTGCCTTCCAATATCTAAGACCTGTAGCTTAGATATTAACCATCAGAAATTGACCAAGACCTGTAGCTTATTCACTAGGTACAACAAATTAATGAACAAAAAGGCTAAACATCAGCAGAATGGATGAAGAACATTATTATTCACCTTACAGAAATTGTTTAGTAATTTGCTTAGTTAGATTAGATTACCTTTTCCCTGATTTGAGTGAATTGATGCGATCAACACTTTCTTATAGATTTTTAAAACTTGTGTAAAGATATAGCATAGGGTAAGAAATTCACAGATTAACAACTACAAACACATCACTATATAGTCCAATATTGAGCACAACCCAATGCACTTGGAAAGCAAAACAACAAGAAATAAGCACTACCTAATCAGTTGGCTAATCCCACTCTTTTATTTTCATGAAAGAAAATAACACTGCCTACTCAAGAACAGAAAAACTAAGGCTCCATGTGGTGGAAGACCTAATCTCCTCTAAATAGCATACATGACTTTTGACAAAATTTGGTTGAAATAGACTTTGATGTTACTCCTTTTAGATGCGCGATTAAGCAAAGTAATTACAATAGAACAAACCTTAATGGCGCTTATTCTGGACCTTGATCCCATTGAGTTGGCAGTCCCGATAATAGACGTAGAGTGGACTACAGAGATATACTGGCAAAAGGGATCACTTTGTTTGATTTTTGCAATTTCATATACGTGCTTTCATGTGACCAGGGCGGCTGCTGCCGCTCTCCAATCCCGCCGCGTGCTTCAGGTACCAAGTGACTGACAGAGATTTCAACGTGAATTCGAAGGTTTTGTCCTTGAAAGCAGTTATGGACATAGGCATTTTAGGCTTGCATTTCTGCATACGGGCATTGAATTCCTTGCAGAAAGTCATTCATATTGTATTGACCTAAAGCCGGCCAGTCGGTCCTACTGGCAGTCCAGACATTGCAGCCCTGGCTTCAGCCCTTAGACAAATTGTGGCCACCAGGGAATGCCGAGTCAAGATCTCCTTCAACGTCGCCATGTGGTTTATACTCTAAAGTCTAAATCATAGGATTGTAGCCGGAATTACATCAGGAGTACACTTTGCTATAGATATGAAGCAAATTGTGCAAGGGACTCGGCAGTTACTACTCTAAAATTTGTCAATAACAACATACTGAGTATATAATTGACTTTGTAGGATGATGGCTAGGGAGGATCTGAGATGGATTTTTCATCACCTCTAGCAAAGCTGTCTGAGGCAGATCTCGACCAACTGGAAGTAAAGCCGCACAGGACCGATGGCAGGGCGTGGAGCCGCACAGGACGGAGGGCAGAGTGCAGAGCCACACAGGGCGGAGGCAAAAGGGCGGAGGCAAAAGGGCGGAGGGCGGAGACACTGAGGCCGGAGGCGCGACCAGAGCTACGCGGGTGGAGGAAAGCCATGTGCGCTTTTGCTTCAAATCGAGAGGTCGTAAAGATGCCGGATGGCGATCTCTTTTTTATTTTGGATATTTTTGAAATATAAAAGTTAAAAGTGAAAAGGCAAAAGTTTAAAATTGAAAAAAATAATGTTCGGTAACATAAATGATATTCGCCTGGCAAAGATGGACTGAACGGGATATTTCCACTAATTTTTATATGTCCACAAATGCCCCTCGAGACTTGCTTGAATATCTTAAAAGGTAAAGTAAGTCTCGAAATAAGTGGACCCGATATCTCTAAGTGCCTTGAAATATGCTTTCTCCCTTAACCAGGTAGGTTAAAATATTCATGAAATTAGTAGCACAACTTCTTTATTCTAAAAAAACTTAAGAGCTTAACGATCAAAAATAAAAATAAAAACTTAAGAGCTTAAGAGCTTAAGTCTAATATGCTTCGTCCAATTCATCTAAATTGTGGGTCTGCTAGCTCATCAATTCAATTCAAAGAATGAATTTGAGAATATGTAATATTTTAAAACTTTTTGTTCATTCTCTTCTTGAAATAACGAACTCAATCAATCGTGCGGCGCAAGGCAGTATCAGTTCAGATTAACAAACTTTTAGAACTCCAACTAGGATTCTAAGCTTTAAAAGCCCTTCTTAGATTCAAATACTTCAAGCTTCCTCCGCACCGTAACTCGATTGAAATTCTAAGATCCAAACTGCCTATAAATATCACCGAACCTGATGGAGTTTAGCACGCCGGCCGAAGATGGTAAATATATTGACTCTCTTCACACCTCTCTTAATTTGGTTATTTTATGTTGCAGGGCTAGTTCAAGGCTGAAATTCAGATGCTATCATGTTGGTCAATATATTCAATTATTGCCAATTAAGCTGAAGACGGAGTTCAAAATCCCTGAGGCAGACGAAGCATAGCGGATTGCTGGTGCCGCTCGCCAGAGGTCAGTGGTCACAGGCCGAGCTGGATATTGATTCTTCTGGTGATGTTGCAGTTTCGAAAGGCCGCCGCTGCCGCTGATTTCTTCCTGGTTTATTTTGCTCGTCGGCCAGAAGATGAAGTTGATCTGTTGACTGCGCCCTTTTTGTGCGATGAAGATGATAAACTGGTTTTGACCGGAGAAGATGGTGGGCCCGATTTCATCGCTGGAGCCGTCGCTAGAGAGAGGAGTACCGGTGTTGTAGTCGCTAAAAGTCTGTAGCCGAGATGACACCTCTGCTGCACTTTTGGCGAGAAGAATGAACGAGATTTGTTGGCGCTGATATTCTTTTGCTTGTGCGGAGGACCAGATGGTTTCAATTAATCGTTGCTCTCTGCTCAAGTGAAAAGAAGACTAGCTGCGGGTTTCATCGGAGAGTAACATCCTGCCGCCGCCGCCGTTTTCTTTTAGCCCAGCCATTCCGCCTGCTTGCCGGAAAGGAGCTCAATTGATCACAGTTGGCGTTGATTTCTCTCGAATTGCGTTCGTTCATCGGAGGATGAATCTGGTCACTGTTCACCGATCGGGAGAGAAATCCCGGCTGAGCTTGAAGCTGATTTCTGGCAAGGAGAACTGCGACAGACTTTTCTTTTCTGCATATTGCCTAGGGCCGCTAGCGTGAAGATGACTAGAGAAATTGAGGCTAGCTGGCTTGGTTCAACCGTTCTGATCCTGATCAGACGCTTAGGATTTTCCTTTATTCCTTATAAGCATTTTTTTTAAATCCTCCTTTTTTTCTTCTGCTTCTTTTTTCTTTCTTTTTTTTTTTTTTTTTTGTGCAGGGACGATCAAATTGTGGCTCCTTTTTTAGTTCTCCACGAGCTAGAGCAATTGCGAGTCTGGTATTCTATTATTTCAAGTGACTTGAAAGTGATGCCATTCATTGTAAAGGAAGGAGCTTTGGCCGATTGCCGATCCTGGGCGTGAAGACCAGCTATTTTGTCGGTGTGAAGACCGACCACTTCGTCAGTGTGAAGACCGACCACTTCGTCGGTTTGAAGACCGACTATTTTGTCGGTGCGAAGACCGGCCACTTCGTCGGTTTGGAGACCGGCTATTTTGTCGGTGCGAAGACCGGCCACTTCGTCGGTTTGAAGACCGACTATTTTGTAGGTGCGAAGACCGGCCACTTCGTCGGTTTGAAGACCAGCTATTTTGTCGGTGCTTGAAGCGGTCTTGTAGGAGCTTGAAGCGGTCTTGCCGGAGCTTGAAGCGACAAGGTAGGAGCTTATAGCGGCAGGAGCTTGTAGCTGTCTGGCAGAAGCTTGTAGCTGTCTGGAAGGAGCATGAATCGGTCAGGCAGGAGCTTGTAGATGTCTTACCAGTTTTGCCAGTTTCAAACGATGGTGTTTCCCTTTGTCCTTGTGAAGAAAATGACACTGCCGATTCAAAGCTTTAGAGGGGAGTGGCCGAGTAGAATTCTTCCAGAGCTGCAGCGACGTGTTTTTGACGCCAATTTTAGGCGATTCTAGGCGTTGCTTGTGGTAAGAACCGGCGATCATTGCACTTTTCGATCCCGGCGGAAATCTAGGAGGCGGATTGTCGCTCGCACTTCAAAGGGAGAAGTTAAAACTTTAAGTATTTACTTAAAATATTTAGGATACCGAGGCTGAGGAGTCGCAGTTGCTCGTGCTGTGTTATTGACACGATGGTGGCGTTGTGGAGACATCATTTGAAGCTCCGCTCAATCAACTTCTGGTGAGGAGGAGACCAAAGTATTCCTCAAGCCTTCACCATTCATCTGTCTTTTTCGTAAGCCTTCTTCTGATATTTTCTCTGACGAAATGACTTAATTGGGATTTATTTTGTTATAACTGAACTCAAAATTGAAACTTTTGAGCTGCCTACGTACCCCTATGACAGAGATCAAGTCAAACGTAGTTCACAGTACCATTTGAATAGGTAATTTAAAGGGGTGGGGTGCCGTACACAGTTTTAACTCATGTGGGCCAGGAGCTTGCCGTACACATTTTAAACTCTCGTGGGCCAAGAGTATCTATGATTATGCTCACCCATAGACAAAGTGAGATGTTTTAGCAGTTTAGCCACTTACAACATCATTGGTGGTTTAAGCCATTCACATTTCCTATGGCCATATGCATACCCCAAATATCAAGGGTAGTAGAGCTTTAGGAATCTCCCGTTGATCGGGCCAATCTTTGAGCCATCTGCGTCGACCAACTTGTAGGCACCGCCTGAATATACTTCTTGAACAACATAAGGACCATCCCATTTAGGCGAGAACTTGTGTCCAGTTTTCTTTGTAATAATGATAGGTCTTCGCACAGCTAGAACTTTATCACCAACTTGGAAAGAACGAACTCTAACTCTCTTGTTAAAAGATCTTGACAAACGTGCTTGATAGCATTCTAGGTTCTGCTGAGCTTCTAACCTCTTTTCATCAAGTGCCTCGAGTTCTGTCAACCGCAACTTGACATTTTCTTCATCAGTGATCCCATCTTGAATAGCTAACCTCAAAGATGGTATTTGGCGCTCAAGGGGAAGGACTGCTTCGGTACCATACACCAAAGAATATGGAGTACTTTGGGTAGGTGTTCGATAAGTCGTTCTGTATGCCCATAATGCTTCTTCCATTCTTTCGTGCCAATCTTTCTTCGATCTTGACACTACTTTCTTTAACAGGTTGCAGAGAGTCTTATTGAAAGCTTCAGCGAGGCCGTTGGCAGCGGCATAGTACATAGAGGACTTTCGTTGCTTGAAGTCGAACAACTTGCATATCTTGTCCATCAACTTGTTGTCAAAAGGTTTCCCATTGTCTGTCAAGATATATCGGGGAATGCCAAAGCGGTAAATAATGTGGACTCGGATGAAATCAGCAACATTTTCCTTCTTTACCTCTTTCAATGCAACTGCTTCAGCCCATTTTGAGAAATAATCAGTAGCGGCTAGTATGTATGAATGCCCTCCTGATGAGCTAGGCGTGATTGGTCCAACTACATCAAGTCCCCAAGCATCAAACGGCCATGATGCTACTGTCGGATGCAATGGTTCGGGTGCTTGATGGATAAAATTGGCGTGATATTGGCATGCTTGACATCGCCGAGCATAATCCATGCAATCCTTCACCATAGTCGGCCAGTAATATCCCATCCTCTTGATGTGAAAGTGCAGTTTAGGACCGGACTGATGAGCTCCACATACTCCGGAATGTGCCTCTTCCATTGCTTGTAAGACTTCGTCTCCACCCAAACATCTAAGAAATACGCCATCGAATGATCTTCGATAAAGTGTATCCTTATAGTAGATGAAACGTGGTGAACGCCTCTTTAAATCCACTTTCTTGCGGGGGTTTTCCGGTAACTTCCCATCAGTAAGATAATCAATGAGTGGTTGTCTCCAATCTTCATTTTCAATATCATAAACCGATGTAGTTGGCATCTCGATTATCTCTTCGGCTGCACCATCTTCTCCGATGAAAGGAGGAATTACCCATTTTTGACATACCCGTACTTGAGTTTCATCGTCAAGATGCGCCATGTTCGATGCTAACCCTGCTAGTGCATCAGCTTGCTTGTTTTCTTTTCTCGGCACATGTTCAATTGTAACTTCGCCAAGCCATCCAATGAGTGCCCTTGCATATTTGTTGTAAGGATGTAGTTCAGGCTTTCTGACTTCGTAGATTCCAAGCACTTGATTGATGATTAGTTTTGAATCGCCATAGATATTAACTCGTGTCTGCTTCATGTCTACAGCTATTTCAAGTCCGAGAATGAGTGCTTGATACTCAGCGACATTATTGGAGCATTGTTCCATAAGCGTGAAAGCATAGGACAGAACTTGACCTTCGGGTGTAACAAAGACAACACCAGCTCCGGCTCCTTCTCTATGTGCAGCACCATCAAAATACATCTTCCAAGGAGGCAAAACTTCAATTATAAGCACATCTTCATCGGGTAGATCATCAGAAAGTTCCCACTCAGCAGGGATAGGGTGATCGGCTAGGAAATCTGCTAAAGCTTGTCCTTTTATAGACTTTTGTGAGACATAGACGATATCAAATTGTTGAAATATCAAGTACCACCTGGCAAGACGATCAGATAGAACCACCTTAGACATCACATACTTCAGCGGATTCGCCCTAGAGACCAGATTTATAGTGTGAGCCTCGAAGTAGTGTTTGAGCTTCTTGATTGCAAATATGAGAGCCAAACACAACTTCTCAATGGGCAAGTACCTCAATTCATGTGGAGTCATCATTCTGCTTAAATAATAAAGGGCATTCTCCTTTCCTTTATCATTTTCTTGAGCTAAAAGAGCACTACAAAAAAAGTTATCTATAGAGGCAACTCTTGGAGGCAAGTTAACTTTTATTGCTTCTAAAAGACCTATTTTGCGTTATGTAAATGGTGGTTGCCTCTATTTCATGTAAATTGAGGCAACCATATTTTAAGTGCCTCTAAAAGCCATTATTTGGAGCATTGTTTTTTTGGGTGCCTCTAAAAATTGTCACAAAAGTATGTCTGCCTCTAAAGAATTTCTCTCATGGCGGTTAAATCTTTCCATCTAAAATACGGAGCGGTAATACGTACGAAGTACGTATATTTTTAGCATTATTAACTACGACCAAAAAGTCTACTCGAAAAGCAATTTTTTAATACTCCGTACATTATAAGAGATTCCATTCTTACACAAATTTTTAGAGTAATTTATGCAAGACCCTTCATGTAAATTTTGGTTTGCAAACTTGTAAAGTTTTTTTAGCTTCCATGTTAATTAAGAAAGTTCAGTCCTACTTTCACATTGCAATTTCTTTTTTAATTGGGGTCGAAGCCCTTTTATTTTTATGTCTTTTTTATTCAAATTAAACTATTTTTTCTAATTTGGTCTAATTTGGTGCGGCCTAAACTAGTCTGATTGGATCTGGTAAAAATGTTTTATAAGTTTGTTTATTGCTATTGAATAAATCCAATCTGATTTATCTGATATGGTTTGGTAGATATCCGATCTTGAGTATTTTATAAATTTTGAAGTCTGATATGTTCTATTTAAATCTATTGTGATGTATTTAAGTCTAGTCTAGTTGATTTGGTATGTCATTGAAAGTAATTCAGGGGGTGTTTGGATCTGATTCTTAAAACTGATTCTGCTCCCTGAAAGAACATAATCAGAAGCTGGAGTATTTGGCTGAAAGTGCAGAAGTGATTCTGGTACTCTAATTTACTCCTAGAATCAGTTTTTTTAGAAGCTGGGGTGACCAGCTCAAAACACCCCTCAAAACATTCTAAATACTAAGCCCATTTTAAGATCCACTTTCCATTACTTTGAATCCTTGCATTCTAAATACAGAGTATTTTTTTCCTTTTTTTTGAATGGACACCACTATCGTACGGAGTATTTCTTAGTGATTCTAAATTTTTTACTTCCCGCACTCATCTAAATTTTTTTACTTCCCGCACTATGACGGAGTACTTCTTTTTTTATATTTTAACTTCCCGCACTCATCTAAATTTTACCGCTTAAGAATTTTTCAATGCCCACCCTTATTGCTTTTTACGAGTTATTCTAAAAGATAGAGGATCGAGTTGAAAACCCTACCTCTCTGCTTCACCGAAGCTGCAAGCGCGTTACTTCTGCAATTGACAAGATCCAGCCGAAGAGAGATTTTGCCATGAACAACGGAAAAATATTTTCTTGCATCGAGCAGCTTGGCAGATCGGTATTCATCTTTTCATTCAAGCTTCATCATCTCTGCTTCATCATCTTTTCATTTTGCCTTGTTTGCTTCTCAATTCAGATTCAAGGAAAGTAAAGTTCGCAAATTTGCTCGGATCGATCAAATATCTGCTCAGACTCGTAGACGCACAAGAGAGTTCGTGGATCTTGACCTAGTTTTCAACAACGCTGGAAACAATCGATTTTTTTTAATCTGGGGAAAAGAAGCTTCTGTTTTATGGAAAATCCCTTTTCCATTACATCTAATATCCATCAGGTTTTGTTGTTGTAGTGTATATTGTTATATTTTGCGTTGGAGTTTTATATTTTTACTTTAGTGGAGTCTCGCTATTAGTCTGACTACAGGGTATCATTTACTGCAACAAAAAATTACACTATTAGATGATATAAAGACTTGTTATACCTGCAGATTTGACGTTACCAGTATCTCATAAAACACGGTGAATGAAGCTACAAAGGATACCATGGCAAATTGGCAAGCACAAATAAGTACTTATTTCAAGTGTACACATTATGATGACAAACTGTAAGGGTGCTCATTACTTGAAATTTAAATTGAGATATTGTTTCAACTGTGTTTCCAAATCTAGATTTCAAAATTCAGCTGTGTTGTGTCTATCTGTTTCACTTTTATCGAGTCACTTGCTGCTCTAATGTGATTATTGCTACTTTCCTTTGATAATACCTTGCTCTTTAACTTCGGAGTTTTCTCACAGATGGAATGTTTTAGAATCAAATGTCTTGTTTAATTTAATTTTGTAACTTAACTCTAAGGCTCCCCTTTTGTCAGATCATGTATCTTTTTGTGTTGTATACTTTTAAAATACCTCGCATCTAGAATATATTGTTATTTTACTATGTTATTCTCATATGCCACTTGTGTTACCAGTCTATTAACTGATAAGATAATGAGGATGAACTTTAAGAATTCCTAGATGAATAGATAGTTCCTGGTATATATTTTTATACATAGTATTTTTTTTATCTTGTTCTATTTGCGAGTAGTTAGGTGGTCTTCTTATCAGTAGATTCTACTTATCATTGTGTTTTCTGACTTCAGCATAGTGGAAGAAATTGGCCATCCTTGAGTTCTATAGAAAATTCATTTTATACATTGATGTAGACTGTTTGCTCTCATCGTGATTATAAACTTGAACATGGATTTTTATTCATCTTGAACATGGATACACGATTTGCTCAGATGCTGTGATTGATCAACTTGTTTTTTATTATGAATATTCAACTTAAATACTCCCTCCGTCCCTGAATGTTCTTCCGATTGCGGATTACGAAGGTTGACCGACGATAAAGTTAAATGATCCCTGTGAAAACTCGGATTATTTTTAGTAAATAAAATTTACATATTCAGAAACTACATTAAACCCGCTACAAAGCCTGCACAAAAAAAATCAATTTTCATAAAGTTTTGATACAAAAAGTAAGAGTTTAAGAGTGATTTAAGTTGACTCTCGAAAAGCGAAATGGAAGTAAATTTAGGGACAGAGGGAGTACATAGTATTTACATTTACTAAATAGAAAAATGCTCTACCTCTTGGATATTGCGGCTATTTTATTTTAGACCTAATAACTTATGAGAAATTCCATCAATGTCTTACATTATAAATGTTAACTACTTTTAGTTGAGACAAACTACTAATTTACTATTTATAATATGGCAGGTGAATGTAGAGCACCAAGAAGCGCATACAGACAAAGAAGATGAATGACCTCCCACAGTAGCTTGAGCTTCATATTATTGAGTTTTTAACTAGTTCTGGATTAGTTTGATGAGAAAGTTACTCATGTAATCAAATTGTTGAACGATTGAAACTTCATTGCCATTTCATGTTATATCTAAATAAAATATTAATGTGGATGATTCATTTGGTTTTACCGCATTTGTTATTGCATCTCAAAAGTAATGTATTATGTGAATGAAGTATCTGAATATAAATATCACTCCAAACAATTCACGACAGAGTCCTTTGACATTATGGGGCAATGACTAAACACACATTTAGCATCAACATATGGTTGTTATTTGGCTCTAATAGGGATGCCCCTAATAATATTTTGACACAACATAAACTGTTGCCTCTAATGATGTTTTGAGGCAAAAGATTGTGGTTGTTTCTAAATATATCTTTTTAGAAGCAAAATAATTTTAGCCTCTAAAGGGTACTTTTAGAGGCAACCATCATTTTGCGACGGACTTTTTGTTGGCAACCACTAAATTGCCTCCAAAAAGCATTAGAGTCTACTTTGCTATGTTTAGAGGCAATTATGATATGCCTCTATAAATCAATTTTATTGTAGTGGAGCTCCCACAGACCTTTCTTGAGCTGCAATGTAAAGTATCAAAGGGCGGCCAACCATGGGTGCATTTAAAACCGGTGGTTTCATCAAATAAGCCTTGATATTATCAAACGCATTCTGACATGATTGGTCCCATATGAAAGGCACACCTTTCTTCATAATTCGACTAAAAGGCTGACATCTTCCCGATAGGTTCGAGATGAACCTTCGTATATAAGCCAATTTCCCCTGCAAACTCTTCAACTCATGAATGTTCCGAGGTTCAAGCATATTCACGATAGCGTCAATCTTGGCTTGTTCTATCTCAATGCCTTTTTGACGAACAATAAATCCCAAGAACTTCCCAGCTGAAACTCCAAAAGCACACTTGAAAGGGTTCATTTTGAGACCAAATTTTCTCAAGCGGTCAAATACTATTCTTAAGTGAGATAGATGCTCATTTCGGGCCTTTGACTTCACCACGAGATCATCAATATAGCACTCCACGATTTTGTGGAGAATATCATCAAATATTGCTTGCATAGCTCGTTGGTAAGTAGCTCCAGCATTCCTAAGCCCGAACGGCATGACTGTGTAGCAATAGATTCCCTTAGGAGTTCGGAACGCAGTCAATTCTTCGTCCGCGGGAGCCATACGGATCTGATTATAACCGGAAAAACCATCCATAAATGACATAATTTCATGTCCAGTCACAGCATCTATCATCAATTCAATGATAGGCAATGGGAAGTCATCTTTTGGGCAAGCAAGGTTCAGATCCCGAAAATCAACACATATTCGGATCTGTCCATTTTTCTTTTTGACCGGGACAATGTTGGCTATCCAAGTAGGATATTTTACTTCTCGGATGAACCCAGCATCAATAAGTTTATCTACCTCTGCCTCGATTAATGGGATTAAATCTGGGCGGAAGCGCCTTTGAGCCTGCTTTACTGGTCGACATCCTTTCTTTATCGCTAAGTGATGAACAGCGACCTTTGGGTCTAACCCCGGCATTTCTTTGTATGTCCATGCAAAGACATCCTTGTACTCTCGAAGTAAGGCCAAGTGTTCTTGCTTTTCTTCACTTGAGAGAAGAGCACTGATATAAATGGGGCGAAGATCTTCTTTGGTGCCAAGGTTTACTTCTTGTAATTCATCCAAGGCGGTTCGCACTCCGTCTTCAAATTCAGGAGGAGCTTCATCAGCATCTTCACCTTCGGCCGGAATTTCATCTTCAAAAGTAACATGGTAAGATGAGGCAATGTATTCCTTGTCATCGGCTAGTTCATCAGATATCAACTCATTATTTTCAAGCATTTGAGTATGAACTATGGTTTTGAGTTGTGCTTTGAGGGTTTCTCCACATGAGACTTTTACATCAGTTTCTCGTCTCATTCTTGACGGAATCAAGCTTCTGCATTCATTCGAAGCTTGTGCTTTTGCATATTGGTTGAAAGACCTCTTACATGAGCGAATTTTCCCCAACCTTTCATGTATTGGTTTCCGCGCAAAATTTTGCCCACTACATGGATCTTCAACGTTCTTCACGTTCATCGGGATCATTCCAAGCCTTTCTTCTAAAGTCTTCTTCATGATCTTCTTTGGCTTTGGCCCCATTCTGTCAAATATGGCGGGCCTTGATCTTGCCCTCCCAATCCGATCAAAGACAGAATACTTCGGTTTAGAAGTCACTTCATCTTTTTCACCAGCACTGATATGATGCGTTGCGGCTCTATTTATGAGGATCCTTATGGGTTTCGGCTGAACATAACCCAATCCTGTGTGCCCTCGAAGATTGATCTGCCTCGGTTTCCCTTCACCACCAGCTTCTGGAATGAGTTTTCCCAAAATTTGTTCATCGGGATTATACCCAGCCTTGGCTAGAAGTTTGTACGCGTTTGGGTCAAATCCTTCATTTGTGCGTGCCTTAGGGAGCTGAAATGTCTTAACATCATTCTCGTGTTTCACTTCATCCTTAGATGTGTTTCGAGGGGGCCTTGATATTTCAATCTTTGCAAGAGGGAATACAAGCCCTTCTACGCCTTCAACGAGCTTCCCTTTCAACTTTGGTTCAGCCAAGGGGCGATACTCTTCTTCTTCTCTTCTTGCATCGTCATCTTTAAAAACTTTGGCCTTTAGATAAAACTTTGCGTCTGCAAAGTATGTCTCGGCTTCTGTGAATGGAGTTTCATCGGCTACTACCTTCTTTACAACGTCATTTTCCTCATACATGAAGCATTGATGCCACGTTGAAGGAATTACACCATTCTCATGGATCCATGGGCGGCCCAAAAGGAGATTGTATGAAGCCTTTGCATCAATGACATGGCATAAAGTGCTTGCCTTCAGCCCGCCGATGGTCAAGTCAAGACGTATCATTCCAATCGCCCTTTGCCCCCCTTGATTGAAGCCTTGAATCATCAAGCGGCTTTGAGATAGTTCATCCATTGATATATCAAGGTCTTTCATAGCTCGGACCGTCAAAATGTTAACGGCAGACCCTTGATCTATCATAATTCTTCTGAACCTCCGTCCACGAGTGTATCCTTCAACAAAAAGCGGACGATTATGGGGGGTAGCACCCAACATAAGATCTTCGTCTTTAAAGACAATGTCAGTGGCATATGCAGTAGATTTTTGTGCTTCGACCACTTCTTGCTTAGTCGAAACTGGATTTGAACATCTACTTGAACTCTCAATTTCTTTCTCATGGGTGCTAAGGCAAGAACTCGAAATTTGAGTAACCTTGTTCTTGAAATTCTTCGGCATATAATCGTTGAGAGTAATCACCTTCCGTGTAACCTTGGAGCGAGAACGATCATTCCTTTGTTTCTTCTTCTTCTTCAATTCATTCATCGGTTGTTGTCTGATCCATTTCTTTACCACCTTCCTCAGCTGTGGCTTTGGTTTGTAGTCGTTCTTTTGTTTCTTTTGAGTCACCAAGATCCATGGTCTTCCCTCGTCATCAACATCCTCGAGTGTCATTCTTTTAGTGAGAGGAGGACATTCTTTCATTCTCTTGATAGTAAAAGGGAGCTTACACTTGTGAGAATCTGGGTCGTCATTGACCATTAGCGGAGCAAACCTACCGAAGGTAATGGTAATTTGGTTTGCGCTTGCTGCAGAATCGGCAAGTTCAATCTTTCCTTCGCGGGCTAAAGCCATAATCTTGTCTTTGAACACCCAACACTTCTCTATCGGGTGACTCAACACTCTATGGTATTTGCAGTAGTTGGGATCATTGACCTTTGTGGCTTCTTCAGGTCGTTTTGACTGAGGTAAATCAACAAGTTTCAACCTCATCAGTTCATCAAACATCGGAGAAACATCAGACTCCAAGAAAGGATATTGTTTCTCCATCATCTCTCGCAAAGTCGGCTTGACACGCCCCGAGGTTTCAGGTTCAACTTTAGCAACTTGTTTTGTCTTCTCGGTATTTTGAGTGAAGACTTTGACTGGTGAAGTCTTCACAACCATTGCTTCTTTCTTTTCAAATTTAGAAAAGGACTTGCCCCCTTTCTTGGTATCTTGCTTTTCAGCGGCATGGTTCATGCCCATAGCTTGCCTTCCATTGCTTGCAATACTCAACTCCATGTTACGAGCTTTGCTTGCTAATTCATCGAAAGTAGCTGGATTCACTCCTTTGAGAATATAACATAACTCCCAATGCATACCTTCAATGCACATATCAATTGCGGAGTTTGTAGAGATCCGATCTTTGCAATTGAGGCAAGATCTCTCCAGCGCTCGATGTAAGTTATCACGGGCTCATCTTTCCACTGGCGAGTAGTTGTTAACTCAAGCAAGCTCACCACCCTCCTTGTGCTGTAGAAACGGTTTAAGAACTCACGTTCCATATCTTGCCAGCTATCAATGGAACCAGGCTCCAGGTCAGTATACCAGTCAAAAGCGTTTGCTTTCAGGGAACGTACGAACTGTTTGACCAGATGATCTCCGCTTGTTCCCGCGTTATTGCAGGTTTCCACGAAATGGGCAACATGTTGCCTTGGGTTTCCCTTCCCATCAAACTGGATGAACTTCGGCGGCTGGTAACCAATGGGCATCTTTAGATCCTCGATCCTTTGAGAATATGGCTTAACATAGGAGTAAGTAGATTTGTTTCCTTCTATCTTTCCCTTTATGGTTCCCATAATGAAGTCTTTAAGTTGATCAATCGGGATCATGCCCCCGGAGGTTGAGATATCCTTGCCCGAATCCTCTTGATGAGGATCATTCTCTTCATTTACTTCAGGGTCCTTCTCATGATTATGACTTGACTCGCCTTTCAAACTCTCTACTTTGTTGTTTAGCTCATTCAACTTTTGGTCTTGATTCTGCATGAACGTACTCATCCCTTCGATGACCCTAGTTAGATGAGCGATTTGTTCTTCCATCGTCATGGCGCTCGTGGTCATAGTGGGCATCACAGTGTAGACATTCGACCACTGCGGAGTAGTTCTTCGTAGAGGACTTGAAGGGGGAGTAAAGTCTGATCCAGATGATGAGCTCTCACCACCGCTTGTCCACTTTGGGGAAGTAACTTCACGTATGGGTGAAGAAAACTTTCGGGCCATCTCTTGCGCAATTCGAGATCCATCTGTTGCATCGGGAGTAGTTCCCGAAGATGACTGCGCAGCCAGGATTCTTGATCGGCTCCTAGTGATAGGGCCTTGCATGTTTTGATTTGAGCTTGACGATGCTCGAGAATTCAAAGTGAACACGGGCTTGCTTGACGCCATTTTTTCGTTTTCTTTGATCAAAAGTGAAGAGATGAGAGGTAGAGATGTCCCACCGGGCGTGCCAAAAATTTGTGAAACAAATTTTAAGTATTTACTTAAAATTGATCGCAAATAATAATATGTGAGAATATTGGGTACAATCTCTAAATATGAATCCTCTCATTCTTCAATTGCAATTTGATATGAATATAATTAAAGAATTTAATTAAAAATTAAATCTTTAATTCTTCAAAAACTCGAACGTTCTTCAATTCTTCGAATCTTCGTTCTTGAGATCTTCGAATCTTCGAACTTCGTTCTTCAGATCTTCAAATCTTCTTGAATGCAAAATTCAATATTGAAGGGCCTCCGGTTTCAAGTAGCTTGATCTTCAACAAAAGGGCCGTTATGTGGCTTGATCTTCTGTTAAAGGGCTTCCCGGGATATATGGCTTGATCTTCAATTGAATATTGATTCAATATTCATATGAATATCTTCAAATCTTCAAAGATTCGTTCTTCATATCTTCGAATCTTCAAAGCTTCGTTCTTCAGATCTTCGAATCTTCAAGCTTCGTTCTTCAAATCTTCGAACGTTCTTCAACTTTTGGCTTTGTTTGATCAAGAATCGATGAAATCACAAAGGATTATTCATATATTCTTGACAAAAACGTTGCTTGATCTCTTCCTCTTCTTCGGAATCCTTCAGAGCCTTTCGGGAGTTCTTCAGAGCTTTGCTGCAGCGTTTCTTCGTCTGGAAGTTCTCCTCCATTCCTCTCATCTGAGACCCTTATTTATAGGTGTGGAGGGGGTGAAAATGTGGCCTAGGGTTGCAGAAATTCGTCCATATACCTTGGGCCTTAATTAAAATGGGCTTCGGGCTCTATTTGGTTGCATTTTAATAGCTAGAAAAATCAGGATTTGTCCGATGTATTTGGACAGCTTTTTTAACAAGGTTCATAGCTATTTTCCATGCATATGGAAGGATTTCTTGGCCAGATTCGTTGACCTCTTTATCAATTGGATCATGTCTCTTATATATTAGGCCGTTATTTGATAATGGACTCAAGATTAATAGGACCGATCCATTCTTTTAAAGATTTAATTTATAATTAAATTAATTGGATAATTCGAATGATCCAAATTAATTAAATTAATAAATTTTATCCCAAGAAATCCATATCACTATTTTCTTCTTGATAAGGCCCACCAACCATCACGAGCAGCTCACTAAAATCGACGCGGGCTAGATATCATTCAAAAGAGGCCCACTAATCATCTCAACTAGTCCAATAATTTTTATATGTCCACAGTCCTAAAGTTTGAATACCCATACGAATGTTTGCGTATCTTCATTAGAGATTAATACGCAACCTAGCAAACTTGATTGACCGTGGTGATTTACACTTACAAATGGTGCAAAAGGCATGTCATACCGATTCGTGAGGTAGGTTGTGTCAAAGGTTATGACATCTCCAAAGTCTTTGTATGCATATCTACATTGACTGTCGGCCCTAAACACATTACGTAATCGGGACTCGTCATCTACGAAGTTGTTCTCTTCACCTGATCTGAATGTTTCTGATCTGAATTTTTTAAGTTCTGATCTGATCTGATCTCAATTTTTCTGATCTGATCTGAATCTGAATCTTTCTGATCTGATCTGAATGTTCCTGATCTGATCTGAATGTTTCTGATCTGTTCTGAATCTTTCTGATCTGATCTGATTTGAATATTTCTAAAATTATAATTATAATTATAATTACTGTAATTATAAATGTAATTACACATATATTATTTAAATATAATTGTAATTATAATCATAATTATAAAAATTATAATTATAATTATAAACATAATTATAATAGGTATAACTATTATACGTATTACACTAGTTATAAATATAGCTATAATTATAATTGTAATTATATTTATAGTTATATTTATTTCTATAATTATAATTTTAATGATAATTATAATATTTATTTCTATAATTTTAATTGTAATTACTCCGTATAATATGATAATAACGAAAACAAAACTAATAACAATAACAACAACAACCATAATAGTAGTAAGAATAATTATAATCATGATAATAATAAATATCATAATAATAATAATCATAGTAATCATAGTAATAATAATAATAATAATAATAATAATAATAATAATAATAAATAATAATAATAGTAATAATAATAATAATAATAATAATAATAATAATAATAATAATAATAATAATAATAATAATAATAATAATAATAATAATAATAATAATAATAATAATAATAATAATAATAATAATAATAATAATAATAATAATAATAATAATAATAATAATAATAATAATAATAATAATAATAATAATAATAATAATAATAATAATAATAATAATAATAATAATAATAATAATAATAATAATAATAATAATAATAATAATAATAATAATAATAATAATAATAATAATAATAATAATAATAATAATAATAATAATAATAATAATAATAATAATAATAATAATAATAATAATAATAATAATAATAATAATAATAATAATAATAATAATAATAATAATAATAATAATAATAATATCAATAATAATTACAATAACAACAACAAGAATAATTATTATTATTATTATAATTATTATTAATATTATTATAATTATTATTATAATAAAATGGATAAATCATGTCTGAACTTTTCTGATCTGATCTGAATGTTCCTCATCTGATTTGAATGTTCCTGATCTGATCTGAATGTTTCTGATCTGATCTGAATCTTTCTGATCTGATCTGAATGATTCTGATCTGAACTGAATCTTTCTGAACTGATCTGATCTGAACTTTTCTGATCTGATCTGATCTGATCTGAATAAAATAAGAATAAGCAATAAGTAATAAGGTTAAGACGAACAGAACAGCTTCTAAGTCAAGGACATAGAAAAATCTGGGGCTTTGAGCTTGCATTGTAGAAAAAAACTTTTGAAGTGCCATGACATCACCACTCCCTAACCTAAGTTGTCTTACCTTTTCAATGTAATTCCTACATTCTTTTTCAATAAAAGGAAGTTGATCATACCCACCGGCTTCAACAACGGCTGCATTAAAGGTTTTATAAAGTCGTATTCCGGCCACATCGTTGATTGTAACTTGCCTCATTGCTTGGGGAGTCAAAGTCCTATAGCACCGGAATAGGCGAGCCTTAGTTGGACTCATGGGATGGGTATGCCCAAGATAGATTTTTGAAATTTCCCAACGTCCCACATAATTTGTGCGTGCCCATATTCTTGCTCCACATCCCATTTGCATTGAAGGTTGATGCTTCAATTGATTTTTTGACCTAGTAGATCTACTACCGGCATGAGAGCACTCTAGTAACATTCCAACTATATCTACTACATTTTTGTGTTTTGTGGTACTCCTAGTTCTTATGGGAAATCCTAAACGCTTCTCATATGTCTTGTAGAAATCATACACCGCCTCTTTGCTATCAAATTCCATACCGACATCCGAAGCTTGTATAGAACCATCATCACTCTCATTTTGCTGAATTTCTCCATTTGATCAACATTCACATAATTCAACGAATAAACAATGTGCCCATGTCAACATGCAATGAGGGAAGTATATTTACGCACACAGGCAGCGGTATATTTATGCACAGACAGAAACATATATACACACAGACAGAGGAATATTGACACACAAACATTGCAAACGGAAGAATATTGACACACAGACATTGAAAACGGAAGAATATTGACACACAGACATTACAGACAGAAGTATATTTTCGCAGAGGCAGTGGTATATTTACGCACAGACATAAGTATATTTACCCACAGACAAAAGTATATTTACACACGGACATTTAAAACAAAAGTTAATTTACACAGACATAATGAAACTTATAACATTTTGAACACAGACAATTTTAGATACACTTTACAAACATACAGACAATATTATACACTACACAAATACAGAGAATTGTCTGTGAAGAAGAAACATATATTTAAGTTCAAAGCCAATGAAACCAACAACACAAACTCATACCAAGCTCAGGGACGTCGTCCATGGCCGGTTCTCCAGCAAGTTCAGCCGCCGCCTCTGGTTGTCCGTCAAGTTCAACCGCGGTCGCCGCCGGTTCTCGCTCAACTTCAGCGGCCACCGGATTATCACCTTCACCTTGAGAACCACAGGTTGTTTCAACCCATTCAGTCCAAAAATCATCCACCGTAGTATCAATGATAGTTTCATTCACAAAGCCAACAAAATCCATTTTTTTAAGCTTCTGCTTGTCGACTGTTGCGAGAAAGAAAAAACGAAGACACGGGTGGGAGGTAGCTACGGGAATAGGGGGAGGGGTCGAGGGGATGTATGCGCACGTGAGGGAGGGCAAAAAAAATGGTAATTTTTGGGCCTATTTATAGTGTGTAGGTGTGTGTATGAGTTATGTGTACCCCAAGCCCAATTGATATAAAACTGAATTTGAAGCAAGTCAAAAACTTGTTACTCCCTCCTTCCCATTGTTGTTTTATTTTTTGGATTGTCCCAAAATGAATATTTTTTGGATTGTCCCAAACTAAATGTCTTGTTTCCTTTTTTTACAAGAAATATATGATCTTTATCATTTTATTTTACTCTATTCTAATCTTAACCACAACTTTTATTTTGGAACTACTTTATTAATAACCGTGCCAAATTGAAAGCGGATAACCAAAATGGGACAGAGGTATATGTTTCCCGTCCAAAAATCTGGGAAGGAAACGGGTTTGAATTTGGGTTTAATTGGATCGAGTATGGAGTACTTGCTATCTCTAGGCAACATAATAGCCGGAGGTCTGATCATCGAGCCATCTGCATGACCTGTTAAAAGTAAGTTGCGTCCTGCAAGTTATATTCAAATAAATGCATTAGTTCCTGACTTCCTTTGACTGAAATAATGCTTCCTACTCATAAAGCTCACTTTCTTTCCCCAAAATTTCTGGAGAATGTGCCTCCCAAAATGGAAAGAGGTTAACACTACTCACACGAGTAGTAGCTCACTTGTTTGAGTGGTGGAAAAATTAAAAGAATGGTCAATGATCGAATTCTGCAGCGGACCTGTGGATATTATAATTTCTGTGTGTTGAATTGAATCTCTGATGCACATGAGTACAAGATCTACCATCGTTGGCCCGATTAAGTAACCGTGACTTACAACTCGCCCAAAAGTCTTGTCGGGTCGGGGCGTGAGGGTCCCTTGGGGTTGGGGATTCAACCTTTTGGAAGAATGGAAACAGTTCACACTTTCAAATTTGAAATTTATTTTCACAATAGTTAAATAAATTACTCCGTAATTAATTAAGACTTCTTATGATTTATCAAATTTATCACACATTTTTTTACCAAACACATAACTTTTGATTTCACGCACTGAATTGTGTAATAATAAGAAAACATAAAGTTGAACTTACTTTTCTGGCTTTAATAACTAGGAAAAATTGAAAATAATAATCTCAACTATTGCCGGTCCGTTGAAAATAATCCCAACTATTGATTATTTTTGTATAATCCCAACTATATAGACTATCCGCCAATAATGGTCCATGACCAAATATTACCTCTATAAAAAGTCAATTTTAAATAGAAATTAAGCGTCAAAATTAAAAATTGAGATTATTTATAGGGATAACTTGTTATATCTCATATCATCAACTTTAGAAACTACAAGAATTTATTCATAGGACCAATATTGGCGGAAGGTCCCTAAAGTTGGGATTATTCTGGAATAATCAATAGTTGGGATTATTATGAGCGGACCGCCAATAATTGGGATTATTACTCTCAATTTTTCCTAATAACTAAAGTTATTGTAAATGATTATTTTATCTGCGTTTTCATATATATATTCTTCTTTATTTTATTAATGAAAAATATTTTAAATATTTTTTTCTTCATAGATAAGCAGAATAAACTAAATCAGCCACTTCACCCACAATTTCATAAATTTCAGCATAATTAGAGTATGTTTGGCACAACTAGCTGAAAAGATACTTTTGTGAGCTTTTTAATAACTGTTAGCTTTTAATGACTGAAAAGATTTTAAAAAGAAAAAGTGGTAGTTGTTTCGTAAAAAGTTGTCTGTTTGACTTAGTTTGGTTTGGTATACAAGCTGTTAGGACTAATTAAAACTAAAAGCCACGAGCTTTTCTCAGATGCTACTCCCTGTAGCATCTCAAAAAAGACTTTTAATTTTTGAAAATCTTAAAAAATTGTCATGTCAAACATACAACTATGCTTTTAAGGAATTTTTGAACAATACAAAACTATAAGGCAGAGACTTATGCCTGCCAAATATAACCTTAGTTGATTCAGTCAATTTTAGTGTTACCAAACGTGCTCTAAGAGCCTTGCGTAAAACAAAAAGGGCTCTAAGAGCCCGTTTTTTTTCGATTTATCAACCTTATCAGCAACTTTTTATTGAATATGTAAGTTTTAATTTTTGGGCGTTCAGTTATGTAAATAAAAATAAATATGATTGTAATTATTTTTGTGACTGAATTGACTGAAATTGTTGTATTGAACTTTTTTTCATATAATGTTTTCTTTATATTATTAATAGAATACATTTTATTTATAATTTTGTTCATCATTCGACAGAATCAGGTAATCTTGACACTTCAATTAAAATTTCACTTCAATTAAAATTTCATAAATTTCTACAAAATCATGTGATTTCATTCAAGTGTTATCAAATGGGCTTAAATCAGTATGATAGCATGACAAAACCCATTGCTGGATTATTGTCGATATAATCATACAAAACTGTTTTTCCAGAATTTTCGATCAAGCTTCTAATAAACTTTGACTTTCTACTAGTCATGTAATAACTTTTCGATAACAATTGACAGACAATATAAACAAACACGCCACATTTTTTTGCACATAGATAAAATAAACGACAATGTGAACAATGTTTTAAATACACACAGATAATAAAAACGAAGGCACACACAATTATTGTCATCTAATAATTTCAGATAAAATTACCAAATACATATTCATTAATAAGGTAACATACTAAATACAAGACCATTACTTTATAAAATCACTATTAAAGGACTTAAATATTGATTATCTTGTGATGTAGGTTCACAAGGCTGGTGTATAGAGGAAGGGTTCTTTGCTAATCCCTAATTATCCATCTCCCTAGTTCATCTTCTTCTCCGTTAATTGAAGTTTCTGTTTTTTGTTTGTGCCTTGAAAGTAGATTCTCAACCCAACCTCCATAGCTGCTGATGGAGTATATGGCCCAGGAACCCCCGGCCCATAGACTCCTACTTCTCCCGCACAAGTCCATTAAGCCCAGAAAACAACTCAGGCCCAAGTGTAACGGCCCAAACCTCGAAATAACTCAGGCCCAAGGCACACTGGGATGCCTTCGGCCTCCTTGGCCGAAGGCTCCAGAACTCACAGGATAGCCTTTTTGGCGTGAGAAGCTGCTGGGAGAAAACGGGCGAAAACATGAGCCTTCGGCATTTTCATGCCCTCGGCATCAGAAAAGCCTTCGGCTACACAAGGGTCCTCACCACATGGAGCCCTCGGCTACACATGGAACCCTCGGCTACACAAAGAGCCCTCGGCTACACCAAGAGCTTTCGGCTGAACTAGCTCAATCATCGAAGATTCCTTTTAGAGACAGCCAACCACCGCATTTAATACCACGTCACATCCGCCAACCGCATTCAATGCGGTGGACGTACCACTGCCGGTGCCAACCGACTGATGTGACCCTTCGGCCGTTGGATTACTGACACGTGTCCTCTCATCGCATTTATTGCTGCTATAAATAGCAGCCCTTATTCTCCTTGTAAACCACGCTGAGTTCATTTAATAAAATCGACTCTCTCTCCTCCTATTTACTCTGACTTCTCTCTAGTTATTCCCACAATAACCCCTCGGATAAGATACCCCCCGGGTAGACTATCCATCAGCTGCAAAATTCGAGCTCAAGCAATAAAGGTCCAAGAAGGAAGTGCAAAGAGAGAAAATGTGAGAAAAAACTTGGATAATTAAGGTAATGATTCCATGATAACATTTTATTCTCTCTTTAAGTTTCATATGACCTTTTTGTCATATGAAGTACCCTCTACGATTATTCTACATGTTTAGAAGTGTAGAATGAGAGGTTGGACTTAGAGGTCAAAGTGACCGGTTCGCCGGAAAATAACCTTTTAAAAGTCATTTATGTTGATATGGATTTTGTGATGTTAAAACCTAGTTAGGAACTTGTCTAAGGTGTTCCTAGGGCTTCCACGTAGTTGGAAGATTCGCCGGAAATATCGCCGGAGTTCAACAAAGTTCGTCGGAGTTTCGTAGGCATTCAACCGAGAAAAGTAGAACGTATTAAAGCCTATTCGAGATGAGTGGACTACTACGTGTCTTGTAACTCTTGGGTCATACATGAGATTACCTAAATAAAATCATAACCATGATTTGAGAAATGATTAAATTGATTAAAATGCATTATTAGTCATGGTGAATATGAATTATGAAAGTATTATATGGTTATTGAATAAGAAATTAAGTTGTGGATTAATCATGAATATACTATTGGCAAATGTATAAAAAATGCATGCTTGGACTTTGTATGAGACTAACTAGAGTAATCTAGTATGTGAGTATGTATAGAAATGTTTAAAGGTGTTTAAACATGTGATTAACCATATTGATTATAAATTATGTGAAAGTGGTATGATTAATGAGTAAAGAATTATTAATATTCTTGATGAAGGTTAATCATGAATGATCATTTGAAAAATGACTAAGGGAATTCAAGATGGTATTCTTGCGAAGAATGCAAAGTACTAAATTATGCAAGTCACTAAAGTAAATCTAGTTTATGAGAAATAAACTAGGGTATTATACAAGGTGTTGATGTGCGTTTGAGTTGTTAAAGGTGTTGCCTAGCAAAAGAGCTCTTTCATGAAGTTTTTGTTTAGCTTTCCACAAACGGCTCCGGTGTTGAAGTTAAGTCCTTGCGCTCCAAAGGCCCAACATAGTCATTTGGGCTTTTATGGGATCCTTTATTGATTCGTGGATTGAGGGTGTGTGTCTCAAGCGATACAAAGGCAAAAGCAATAACAAGAAAGATGAGAAGCAAAATGGGCCAAGGTCCAGGGCCGGTCCTGAGAAAACGGAGGCCCTGTGCAAGAATAAAATTTGGGCCTTCCTTTCTTACGCAAATAAAAATAAAACATAAATAAAAATGATAATAGTAAAAAATACTGATAATTTGTGTTAAATTAAAACTTTTAATTTTGCTGGCCTAATTAATTGGGCCAATAAAAATGCAGAACACTAGACTACTAATAAATACTATTACTAATTTTTTTTTGGGCCCTTCATTTTTTCGGGCCCGGTGCGGTCGGACTGCTCACTCCCCCCAAGGGCCGGCCCTGCCAAGGTCTATTATGGACTTAGAACGATTACAATGCATCCTTGCCGAACCCGAGCTCCTACCCATTTCCACATTGAAAGATTACAAAAATTAGAGAGAAGTTTGTGCTATAGTAGCAAGTTTGTCAACTCTTTGCAATTAAATAAATGATAATTTATACTACAATGTAGCAGATGTAACAGATGATGAGTCGATCCCTCAGTGGATAGCATCAACTATAAACCCTCCATATCTAGTGCATTAAGACCATTTGTAATGGTCAAGAGTCCAAATTGTTAAATTTGGACTCCGTCCATATGAAAACAGTGTTTAGACACCTTCAATATTATTTTTCCCTACATCCGTGCACCGTCAATAAAATACACTTTGCATATGTTTTACATATGAATTTAGTAAAACACTAATTAAATTATTATAAGTCATGTTTCACTTTTATTTTTTCCCCTGAATAATTATGAAATAAAAAATACACATTTTGATGTAAATATAAATAATTTTTACGACTTTTTTTTTAACATTTTTCGGTTAAAAAAATGAAATTGTTTAAGTGAAGTTCGATTATAGAATATGGATGTCATATGAAAGATCATAAAAGTTTAAGAATTTTGATATATTTTTTGAAAAATTTAGATGACAAATAAAAAAGTTACTCCCTCCGTCCCAGAAAATTCTTCCAAGTTTGACTTGGATCGGAGTTTAAGAAAGTGGGAATAAGGTGAAAATGTGTGGTTGTAGTTGTGTAAGAAAAAGGTGAAATGAATGTGAGCCACACAAATAATCAAAAAGGTGAAGTTGGAAGAATTTTCTGGGACGTCCCAAAAAGGAAAGTTGGAAGAATTTTCTGGGACGGAGGGAGTATATAAGTTTAAAAAAAATTGGGATATAATGATGCAAGAGTGACACCAACATGACATCATTCTCACCAAAAGAAAACATGCAGCGGTGCCATTCTTTTTCTTTTTTTCTTTATTTTTTCTTTTTTCCTCTCTTCTAAATTCACCCTCTATATTTAATCCCCTCCATCCCCTTCTCCATTTTTAATACCCCTTTTAAACCACCATTACACACAATTAGGAGTCCAAAAGTTCCATATTTAACATTTTGGACTCCTAATACCTCATCACTCCAAATGGTCTAAGGGGCTATTTGGATCTATTCTGCTATTTGGATCTATCTCTGATGTTCTAATTTACTCCTTGAATAAGTTTTTTAGAAGTAGAGATATCAGCTTCTAAAAATTGATTCAAATTAAACTTTTTCTTTAGAAAAGAATAGAAACAAAATCTATTCCAAACATCTCCTAAATGTGATTCCAAACATCTCCTAAGGGTTGGTTTGCAACTCCTTTTAAAAAAGCACTTCTCAACTTTTGGCTTTAAAAAAGCACTTATTTTCCCAAACACTACAACTTTATTTTTCTCGGTTTCCGCATCAAAAGTGCTTTTACTTTTTCTATTACACAAAAAGCACTTATTTACCAAACACTACCCACTTTTACTTTTCAAAATCACTTTTTTCTCAAACACTATCAACTTTTATTTAATCACTTCTCCTCATTTCATTAAAAAAAGCACTTTTTTAAAAGCAGAAGCTGTTGCAAACAGACCTTAAATGTGATTTCTGCCATCTCTACGTCATACAGTCAATGAGAGCAGAGAGACACCAAGCGGCAGTAGTATCCCACGGCCCCACGGGTGATAATTTCGTGAGTTTTTAAATGATGTTTCAAAATATGCACTGTTTGAGATAGGAGAGAATCTGGAATCGGTTAAGAGATGAGTGAGCTGATGGTATTATCCAAACTCATCAATACACCCAACCGTAGTTTCAAAAAGGTGGACAATTGAGATGCTAGGATGTTAAAAAGCTGTCTAACACTCGCTCGAAGCATAGCGTAAGGGAGTCCCTTCCTTCAAGGTGGTAACCCTTATCAAATGGAAGACATGGAAGCGCAGAGCTTAACTGTAACTTCATGAGTCCCTCATCTTTATTTTATTCATTTTTCGTTTACTTTTCAATTTATTCGCATTCTTTTCATTAATTTGGCCTCGTAGTAGTATTCTGCCTATATCCTGTAGACTCGCCAATGAACTCGTTTAATCTTTCTCAGCTTACTTATACTCGTATAAGTTTTCTGATCTTTAGCGGTAAATCTAAGGAACGCAGGTACTCCAGAATGAGAAGTAACTGTATGTTTGCGGGTTAATTGGTTGCTCCATAGTGTGAAAGTTTTATGAAGTGTTTAGAATTACCAGCTTCAATATCACAAGAATGTTAGTACAGATGGGGTAGCATTTGTGCTTCTTGAGATCTAAATGTTCTACTTCTAAGCTACTTTCAAGTTTTTTGCTTTGGCCCAATTTTTTACGTTTGAGAATGTAGTTCTATAATTTAAACAAAATTGCAATTTGACATGTGTTGTCATTGAATAATTGGATTTATCAGGGTTCCATAGAAAGTCAAAATTGTGCCAGGCCAGAGATTCATGACTGTGTCATCAAGCTGGTGAATCTTTTTTCCTGGCTATACACATACACATCTATATGCAGTGTATTTGTTTGATGCGAATGCCAATGATGCAGAGGGAGAATCCTCAAAGGCGGAAAAATGAAGTTTTTATTGGCTGTGGTGCTGGTTTCGGAGGCGATCGACCATTGGCAGCCCTAAAGTTGCTTCAGAGGGTAAAAGAATTAGACTATCTTGTATTGGAGTGTTTGGCAGAACGTACCCTTGCCGACCACCATCGGTCAATGAAGTCTGGTGGCAAGGGCTATGATCCCCGTAGTATGTTATCTTATCATTTATGGTGAATTAATTAAGTATTCTAGTAAAATTTCATTCCAACACAAATTCGTCTAGCATCATTTATGCAGTACTGGATTATATTTGCTCAACTTTTAGTAAGTTTGAGAGTTTGAGTAATTTACACAGTATCTGAATGGATGCAATTGCTCTTACCCTTGGCTGTCGAGAGAGGAGTTTGCATTATTACCAACATGGGTGCAAGTGAGTTTATCCTTTTCGTTTATGTTTTTTCGCTGTTTTTTAATAAAAGAATTTGCTTGGTAATCTGTGTTTTTGCAATTTCAATGAAGAGAATCCTTCCTGTGCTCGCGATGAGGTCTTGAGAGTTGCAAGCAGATTGGGCATCAACATCACTATCGGTTTGGCCTATCAGCATAGAGTCTTGAGATCAGGTAATTTCTCATGCACAGATGATAAAAAGGCTACAAATAAGAGGACTTAATATCTAGTATCTGCTTGTGACTTCATTTTACCCCCTTTTTATGACTTGCAGGTTTAAAGGATGTTCTGAGAGATGATGATGCTGTAAGGTTTTCCTAACCCTTTGTGTACATCACACAATGTTCTGCACCTTTATTTTACTTTTGCACTGTTTTTACTCAGTGATATTGTGTCATTGAGATGCATTAAGAAAGAAGGGATTATTATCAACCACACAATTCTTTCTGTATAAGAGAATGCGGACAAATTTCTGGGCTGATCCAAAAAGGAAAATGTGAAAAACATTTTGTAACAGAGGGGAACGCTTAAAATTTTCAGTAACTAAAGTAGCTTTTTCGAATATTTAGTTCAGTCAGATTGAGCATAATATCTTCGTTGCTATTATATTTCCATTTTAATTGTTGATTGTGTTCTTTTTATTTCTTTTTCAAAGCAAGGACAATGCTGAATTGCTGATATATTACTTGAAAACAGGAAAAGTTAACCCTTTTTGAGTGCCTGATTTTATGCAGGATGTTAGTACGTATCTGGGAGCAGCTCCCATTGTTGAGTGTCTTGAGAGATACGGACCAAATGTTGTTATTACTTCTCGAGTTGCAGATGCTTCCTTGTTCTTGGGTCCAATGGTATGAACTTGAATCGTATTTTTATAATAAGAAATTGCTCCAAATAGGAAAAATAAAAAAAAGACAAAGTGCACAAATAAGAGTAACAATGTTCACAAAGTAGGACTTTTTGATCCTATTCAAAGTATAAAGTTTTCCAATCAGGAGTGATGAGTCCTATTTTAGGAAGAAAACAATGGTGGTCTTATTTGTGCATTTTGTCTATGTTTTAGTCCTACTTAAGGAATTTGCTCTTTTAAAATCTTCCTTTCCCGAATCTCTGAACGTTACGTATAAACAGGTATATGAGTTGGGCTGGAATTGGGATGAAGTGAACCTGTTAGCCCAAGGTTCACTGGCTGGCCACCTGTTAGAATGTGGTTGTCAGCTCACTGGAGGATATTATATGCATCCAGGTGATATATTCATTAAGAAGTGCTCTTAAAAATCACCATTAGGGTCTGTTAGGAATTTGGAAAATTCTCGTGAAAGAAATATGGAGGAAAATATAGAGGAAATTTGAAAATGAAGGAGAGGCAATGGAGAATAGTAAAAAGATTGTGCCAAATTTAGCACCCTCACTGTCCCAAAGTAATTTGTCTTTGAAAGGTGTTCACACATTAAGAAACATTGCAAAATAACTATAATATCCCTATAAAACGTCCACATTTAATGCGTCTTTTTAAGGCACACAAGTATTTTATACGGGAATAACTAAATTGGAAATATTTGGATATCAGTACAAAGTCTGCATTGAATTCCTAAAAGGAAAATGCTTGTAGGGCATTATGAATTGACTAAAATGACTATTAGTTTGGAGGAGAGGGAGTAAATATTTGTTCAAGCTCGATTTATTTTAATTGTTCTACTATATAATGACTAAGAATCTAAATGTATATAAACTTTACAAAAACCGTTCTTCCTCCACATTTTCCAAATTTAGTCTTAGCATAAAAAACCGTTTTCTCTAGAACTTTCCCCCAACTTCCAAACATTCCTGGAAACCTATAAAGGTGGAATTTGCAGCATCACTTTGGTCTTGGGTCATTCTTGTACATATATATCGAGTTACTAATGTGACATTTGTGTAGGAGACAAATACCGAGACATGTCATTCCAAGATCTACTAAATTTGTCTCTCCCATTTGTGAGGGTTAAATATGATGGTTCAGTATGTGTGGCAAAGGCAGAAAATAGTGGGGGGCTACTAAACTCTAGCACTTGTGCGGAGCAGCTTCTCTATGAGGTTGGGGATCCTGGAAAATACATCACTCCTGATGTGGTAATTATTGTCTTCATTATCTTCTATGTACCATCTGGTTTGATAGCATATATGAATAACAAGGTTTGAATCCCTCGTCTTTCCTTCCGTACAGATTGTAGATTTCCAAGATGTTATATTTCAACCACTGTCGAAGAATAAAGTTCTCTGCATTGGAGCGAAACCATATATACAAGCAGTACCTGATAAGTTGTTACTGCTGGCTTCAAAGGTACTTCAAATTTGTGCGCGAGAGTAATTGATATAATATAATACAGCAAAGGAGGCGGTGGTTCTCCCCACTTTTGCCCCTTGTTTGGTTAGGAATTTTGGAAATGGAAATCCTCCTTATTGGTGCTATTCCTATTAAAAATTCTTGTTCACTAGAGATGCGGTTGATGAATATTTAAGGGTTTACAAAAAAGCTGTATCTTCAAAAAAGAATAGTTAAGGGTCTTCAAACTTTAAAAATCTGATAACATAATATTTCTTCTTTTTCTTCTAACCTCTGCAAAGGAGCTGTATGTCTACTTTTTATTTGATCAACTATCATTGTGACCTCGCTATATCTTTGCATTTTATATTCGGTGTGTAAACAAGCCAATATGTCTTTTGCCATGTTCTGCAGGACCAGGGGTGGAAAGGCTGGGGAGAGATATCGTATGGGGGTTATGAGTGTGTAAAACGTGCTGAAGCTGCTGAATTCTTGGTGAGTAGTAGTGTGATGCATAGTTTTCCCACTTCCCTTGCCTTTTTGTTCAAACTAATATATATGCTTCTTCTAAAACTACAACTATGATTACTACAAAAAAAGGTTAATGCCACAAAAAACTGTTGGGCCCCGTTTGGTTGTCTAATTCGGGTTATTCTGCTCATGCGCATAGTTAAGCAACAAGTAGGGCATTTGACTTATTTGGCTGAAGTGGATTTTACCAAACACTTCCTCTTATATACAGGAGCATATTCAGTCACTTGAATCAAACAAGCCTTTCCAAATTGGCTCCACAAAGAAAATTCTCTTCTGAAATGAAACAAATAATGAGCTTCATTTTTTTTGAGTGCTTTTGACTACAGTTTTATATACTATCAGGTAAAATCATGGATGGAAGAAATTTATCCAGGTGTCAACAAACATATCATTTCGTACATAATAGGTTTTGATAGCTTAAAAGCAATGAGCATGGACAATAAGGCGGCAAGACATTGTGAGGATATTAGACTTCGGATGGATGGCCTATTTGAGGAAGAGGAAATAGCCATACAGTTTACAAGAGAATTCACAGCTTTGTATACTAATGGCCCAGCTGGTGGTGGTGGTGTCAGGTCTGTCTAAATCACTTTACACACTACTGCATCTAGATTTAAATATACAAACCACCAGATGTTGTTTTAAAATCAGGCTATTAAATTTGCAGTACCGGTTGGAAGAAAGAGCTTATTCTGGAGAAAGAATTGGTATCTCACTGTCTCTCTCACAGACACACATACCTATGGTCGAATGCACATGCACTCCCAATGGAGAAGAATGTCACTTCTCTTTTCAAAATTGTTTCATCATCTATGAAGATTAGGTTGGGGGTGTCTTTTCTCAACCGTTTAGGATGTTTTCTTTTGGACTGAAATTTGCTGGTGTGGTCTGATCTGGGCTGGTAAACGTCTGGTCTCTGTGTATTTTATAACTACGGAAGTCTGGTCTGGTCTGGTCTGGGACTGAAAACAGTCCAAAAGAAAACATCCTTAGTTAGTATAACTCCATATTTCCAGTTTAAAAGTAATGATTGAGTACTACATATCCATTTCATTTTATAGTCCATAATTTTCTCAATGGGTTGTCAATGCATATTTTCACTCGACTCCAAATCGATACCACCCCTTTTTTGCATGGCTGACCAATCAATAAAATATTAGAATATGCAGAATGAAGAAAAATAATAATCAAAAAAGCAAAAAAACTGAAAAGGAAGCATACATTTTGCAACTCTGATAGAGTTATGCATGGTTGATTTGGGTTCCAACCCAATGGAGGTATTGGCTGCGTTTGTTTTCTAGCGGGTTGATGTCTACCCGCTGCAAAATGCAGCGGTTTGTAGTTCAAATGAATTAGCGGATTGGGCAAAACGCTATTTACCAAACGGAGTCATTATATGCTATAGGTTTAATTGTTTCTTGTGCAATTTATACAGATTTCTTTTATTATATCGTTTATGTCAATTATACAGACTGAACACCAGCATTTTAGGTGAGTCGCGAAGATGTACAATGGGGCATCTCAGCGATGGGCATGTGTATCACTACATCAAGCGCACAGACCGATGACCTCCAGAAAGTTGTGCTTGCCAGCGATAAGCACTGTCATGAAACATTCTCCAAAGAAGAAGGCACAATCAGTGATTTTCGAGATCCACAGCTTAATTGCTGCTCTCCAGCTCCGTCTGGAACAATGACCCCCCTCTATGACATAGCCCACAGCAGGGCTGGTGATAAGGGGAATGACCTCAACTTCTCCCTTATCCCGCATTTCCCGGCAGATGTTGAAAGGCTAAAGATCGTTATAACTCCAGATTGGGTGAAGGAAGCTGTCTCACCACTTCTAAATCCCACGTCGTTTCCAACTTCAGATGATATTGAACAAAGAAACCAATGGGTCAGCGAGAATGTCAAGGTGGAGATCTATCAAGTCAGGGGTATTCATTCTCTGAATGTTGTAGTCCGTGACATCCTAGATGGTGGTGTCAACTGTTCACGAAGAATTGATAGACATGGAAAGACTGTATCAGATCTCATATTGTCCCAACATATCATGCTGCCTCCATGATCGGGGAAAGACAAAATACATTTATATCATGATTTTTTTTTTTGTGCAAAGCATTATTTTAACATGAAACTGGAACTCAACGATTTGTTATTTAAGCTATTTGTTAATTCTGTGTAAGTAGTGCATGAAGGGTTCTGGACACGGTCTTGGTTCTGAATTTGGCCCGTGTAGGTATTGCTCCACCCCATTCCCAACCCCCAATTGTGTCTGGACATGAACCAGCCATTGGCCATATGCCAGACCAGGCTGCATTTGCAATTGCAACAGGGCTGCCACAAACATTATTTTCATATACCATCTCTTGGGTCATTCACCTCTTGATTTGAGCATGACCGTAGTACCATGGTTTGTAACAATCCTATCTATTTTTCATTTGATCATTGTAACAAGTCTGATAATTATAATATTTCAAGGAATCAACTCTTCATGCATCATCACTCTCTTATTGGGCAGAATATGGATGCTGGGCAGCATGCATACAGATGACAGTCGGCTTCCTCTTGCTGTTACCAAAAAACACACACTTCCTCTTGCTGCTACAAAAAAACACACAACATTTGTATCTGTTTTTCTGTAAGAAAAATTCTTCCACCGACATCATAAAGGAAGAGTGAATTCCCTAAATAGGACTAAAAAGTGAAAAAATTGCACAAATAGGATTACATTTTTTAAATCCCCTTAATAGGACTATTTATGTGTGTTTGGACAAATATACCCTTGTAACTTGTGAAATGTTTTAATTAATAATAAAATCATAAAAAATTTAATAAAAATCGAAAAAAATACTAAAAATCGTAAAAAAAATAATAGAAAATTAATAAAAATATTTTTTTAAAAAAAAATAAAAAAAAATTAAAAAAAAAATAAAAAATAAATAAAAAAATCATAAAATTAAAAAAAAAACACATTACCACCCCTGCCACCCCCAACACCACCATCTCCCATCACCGGACAAAAATATGCCAACATTTTAAATAATGCCATAATGATGACATAATCAATGAAAATGTTGGCATATTGAAGAGTAATTATGCCATCTTTTTGGCATTTTCAGAAAAATATGGCATTTTTTACCAAAAGTGGAAGAAATTTCACCAATCGGAGGTGGTGGTGTTGGGAGGCGGCGGGAGGCGGTGAGAAAGGTATCCATAATTTTTTTCATTTTTTATGGGTTTTTACTATTTTTTTATTATTTTTTTAAAAAAATTAAAAAAATAAAAAATTAAATTTTCTATCTCCTCAATTAGTCTGTCTTTGGCAAACAACCCTTGCATGCACTGAAGTTTTGCCATTCTTATCATGGAATTACATTCAGTCCAACCACCCGACCCCTGCATCCACCTCTCCAACTAGACACTGGCAACAACTCCTAACTAAACAAATGTCCAGTAAATGGCTTGTTGTGTGCTAGCTGTGGCGAATTCCTTTGAGTTTTTTGTCCTCTATTTGGGTAACTAATCCTTCATATTGAGATTGCTTACTGTGCATACTATGATAACATCTACCTTGATTTTGATTTAACTCTTACCCTTTCTTTGTGGTCTACTAGATATAAGAACGCCGGGTAGTTCGTGAGAGATTTGTCTGAGCATTCTGATATTTCATTTTGTTTTATTAAAAATACAGAAATGACTACTTTCACCAAATACAGTCAAAAAGAAAATTACACTACTTTCATTATAATATGACTCGGCCCCTATCTTTTTGCATTTAATTTCAGAACCGGCACTCATGAGTTGTGACATTTAATTTCAACATCTACATGTGTTTGTTTACTTTACAAACTGCATCTTACGTTCTTTGTTCATAAGTAAAGAATAGTCAGCTTTTCCATATTGTTATTACCAGGTTCCCTAACACAAGTCAAGTCAACGTGCGGATAACACAGTGATTAACATTAATTTTGCATGCCCAAGAATAGTCAACTTCGAAATTTCCAGCCATTCATTTACCAACACAAAGCTTCATAAACACCTCTTTCCATCATTCCTTAATGCTGGAATTCAAAACAAAACAGCAGAAACCATGAAGCCTTCATTATGCAGTCTTTCATTCTTCTGCGTTGCTTTCTTTCTTTTCCCAGTATTGTCTTCTTCAACAGTGCTGTTCCAGGTACTTATTCTTAATGATTGTTTTTTGCCTTGTTTTTTAATTTTTCAGCCAAGTTTATTAGTGAATCTGTGAATGCCAATTCATTAACTCCGCGTACAGAGTTGGTTAGTAATATAAAAATCAAGGATGTGAACATTATTTGGCTCATTAACTCGGACGTATTATTTGCACGGAAACGGGAAAATCAGGAGAAAACGGGAAATGAGAAACATCATCTTTTACTCGAAAAACAACTGTTTGAAGAGTTTCCAAAGAATTTCTGTAGAGTTTCCGAAACGAAACATATTCTTTCTCGAGTTTCCGTGCTTTATAGCTCAAAACGCAGAAGTTAGTGAAGAATGGAGATGACATCCACAATTTTTAATGGCTGAAATAGCTGGAATGAAATATTTAAGTGTGTTTAAGTCATAGATTCTTCCTGATTCAGCTCATACAGTTATTTCAATTTTCAACTATCCGAGTCCAAGGTTTAACAATTTCAACCTACTTAGAAGTTGTTCTCTTCACCTGATCTGAATGTTTCTGATCTGAATTTTTTAAGTTCTGATCTGATCTGATCTGAATTTTTCTGATCTGATCTGATCTGAATCTTTCTTATCTGATCTGAATGTTCCTGATCTGATCTGCATGTTCCTGATCTGATCTGAATGTTCCTGATCTAATGTGAATGTTTCTGATCTGATCTGAATCTTTCTGATCTGATCTGATTTGAATATTTCTAAAAGTATAATTACAATTATAATTACTATAATTATAAATGTAATTACACATATATAATTTAAATATAATTATAATTATAAGCATAATTACAAAATTTTTAATTATAATTACAAACATAATTATAATAGGTATAATTATTTATATTATACGTATTACACTAGTTATAAATATAGCTATAATTATAATTGTAATTATATTTACAGTTATATTTATTTCTATAATTATAATTATAATATTCATTTCTATAATTTTAATTGTAATTACTCCGTATAATATGATAATAACGAAAACAAAACTAATAACAATAACAACCATATTAGTAGTAAGAATAATAATAATCATGATAATAATAAATATCATAATAATAATAATAATAATATAAATAATAATAATAATAAGAAAAATAATAATAATAATAGTAATAATAATAATAATAGTAATAATAATAGTAATAATAATAATAATAATATTAATATTAATATTAATATTAATATTATTATAATATTAATATTAATATTAATATTAATATTAATATTAATATTAATATTAATATTAATATTAATATTAATATTAATATTTATATTAATATTAGTATTAATTATAATAATTACAATAACAACAAGAATAATAATAATTATAATTATTATAATTATTATAATTATTATAATTATTATAATTATTATAATTATTATTATAATAATAATTATTAATATAATAAAAAGGATAAATCATGTCTGAACCTTTCTGATCTGATCTGAATGTTCCTGATCTGATCTGAATGTTCCTGATCTGATCTGAATGTTCCGGATCTGATCTGAATGTTTCTGATCTGATCTGAATCTTTCTGATCTGATCTGAATGTTTCTGATCTGATCTGAATATTTCTTATCTGATCTGATCTGATCTGATCTGAATTTTTCTGATCTGATCTGATCTGATCTGAATAAAATAAGAATAAGCAATAAGTAATAAGATTAAGACGAACAGAACAGCTTCTTAGCCACTTAAAACCCTACCAATGGTCTCTTACGGAATATATTTAGTATAAATTACTGATTAAAGGTGGTAATTTGCACTGAAATCAAATACTGATTTGATTTCAATCAGGGATTTACTTGGACGTCCATAAATCAACAAGGAGGATGGTGGAACTGGCTCTTAACCAAAGTCCCTGACTTAGCTAATGCCGGAGTCACTCATGTTTGGCTCCCACCAGCATCCAATTCCCGTGATGGGGACCCTCAAGGTATTTTCGAACTCTTAATCGCACTTTGGGACTAATTATAAGATAGATCCTGATATAGAGATCGTTTGATAACGCTAAATTTGTTGTGAAATGGTTGAGTCTATTTAGTTAAAAAATATATTTCAAATATATTTTACTCCCTTCGTCCCGCTATTAACTTCCTGCTTTCCTTTTTGGACCGTCCCAAAATGATCTTCTCATTTCCTTAAATGGAAAGTTATCCTACATCAAAACAGTGTCAAACAGTGTCGAAACAATGTACTCTACAGTAAAGTCAAATTTATTTCCTAAATATGTGTGTAGGTCAAAGTAAGAAGTTAATAGCGGGACGTAAGGCTGGCAATATCACCCGCACCCGCGGATATCCGGTCAACCCGAACTGAAAACATGGATGAAAAATGGATGACGGGTGGATTGAAAGACGGGTTGGATCGGGTGTGGATGAACACTCATCCAATCCATCACCCGACCCGTCACCCGCTCCATCCACCCACCCGCTAACCCGCATATAAAAATAAATATATATTACGTTATATATATATATGTGTGTGTGTGTGTATATATATATACTCGTATCTATTTAATAATATATAATTATAATTAATACGGAGTAGTAATGTATCACGGAGTAATAGATATGTACGGAGTATTTGTTAATGAAGAAGACATATCTATGAATTGGTGAAATAAAGACAATTTTAGCGTTTCAAGAAGTGGCAATTGAACTGCAAAACTAGTTTTGTGCCGATGCAAAAATGTAAAATTTGACTCCTTGAAAAAGTTTTATGTCTATTTTGTTTGACAACCAGTTCTTTCTTTATTGCAATGAATTAATGATTGTAATATACTTAACTGCTCAAGTTTTTGTTGTTATTATTCAATGAATTTTTAATTTTTGGTTTTTAATTGTCATTATTTCTATTTATAATTTATTTATTTTGTCTTTCAAGTTAGGCCATTTATATTCACCCGTTACTCACCCGATCCACCCGATAACCTGCTCATGATAGCAGGACGGGGGGAGTATTAATTAAATAAGGAAAAATTTATATAACAAAGAGCTATAATAGTCTTTCAATTCATTTACAAAAGTAACTTCTTAATTAGTCTAATTAGTAAACGGTTTCAACATGTGAAAGTAAAAATTTAGTGGTTAGTAAAAGTCAGGGTTACCAATCATAATTGTAAATTTGTGTGTTTTTCTTTACGCATTATTATGTCCATTTCGTTATTATAAATGTTCATTTTTCATGATTATATCTTACCCCTGCTCATTCTTCTCTAAATAGATATACTCATGAGCTTATTCCTAGATTATTATTCAAATAAATATTAGGGACAAAAACATCACTAAAGTTATTTCGTAGTATTTGTGTAACTTGATATTCACTACCGTAAGAATGATCATATTTATAGTCATTAAAAGTTACACATATGGTTATTTTATATAAGAAGTCACATTTTTGTTCATCGTGACATATATATGTCACCATTTCTACAAGTATTCAAATATAAAAATTGCTCATTTTCTACTTGATAAAGCTAATTCTGCAGTAATAAAACTTACAACATTATTTGAACTGAGCATGAGTATCCAGAATTTCAGATGCACAACATACATGCCACCAGTTTGGTACAATTTATTTGAGTTAAATACTTAAATAGTAATCCATTCGTTCTAAGTTGCTTGTTCCAAATGGATTTTCATGCATTTTAAGAAAGTGTTTTTATTAATTAACTTACTCTTTTTTCTGGTTGATCTGCAAGATTTCAATTTTGAGTATGGTCTTATTCGATTAGTAGGATTAAGTTTATCATGTATAACCTTTTTGATAGGGTATATGCCAAAAAGGATGTATGATTTGGATACATCAAAGTATGGGAACAAGCAGGAACTGAAGAAGCTCATTGACGCCTTCCATGCCAAGGGCATCAAGTGTGTTGCAGATATAGTCTTGAATCACAGAGCTGGCGAGAGAGCCAACACTGATGGAAAAATAAACCTCTTTGAAGGTGGAACCCCTGATACTAAGCTTGACTGGGGGCCATCCGAAATCTGTGGTGATGATGCCGTGTTCAGTGGCACGGGGAATCCCGACACTGGGGAGCCCTGGGGGGATGCGCCCGACATTGATCACCGCAGTGTAAAGGTTCAAACGGAGATATCGGAATGGATGAATTGGTTGAAATCTGAGGTCGGGTTCGATGGTTGGAGATTTGATTTCGTCAAAGGTTATGATTTCGTAAAGGGCTTTGCTGCAGTTAAAATTTATATGGACAACACGAAGCCGAACTTTGCGGTCGGAGAGTTATGGAATTCCCTCTCTCCCGGGAAAGTTCCGAAACCAGACTACAATCAGGTATCAAGGGAGTGTTTACTTCTACTTTGAGGAGTGATTTATGATAGATATTATATGAAGAAATGCTTAATACTATAGCTAATGGTGTTTAAATCATCTAAAAATGCTTATATCTTGCTTTTCTACAAAAGCAAATACCCTCACTGTTGATTATGTTGATGATCTATGGTTCTATCCAAAAGTACAAAGAATAACTCAAAATCTTACATGATGGTCTCTTTGTTGATATTTAGCCGATGTGAGACAGTTTTTTAATATAAATTACTCGACATCAGGACGCTCATCGCAACGAACTGGTGCAATGGGTAAAGAACGCGGGAGGTGTGGCAACCGCGTTCGATTTCACGACGAAAGGAATCCTTCAAGCCGCTTTGAACTCAACCGAGCTCTGGAGATTGAAAGATTCAAATGGAAAGCCTTCGGGAATGATAGGAGTTCTGCCTCAGAACGCCGTGACTTTCATTGACAACCATGACACTTGGTCACAGAATCTATGGCCTTTTACTACTGCCAACACAGATGAGGAAAATCACGCCAGAGTTGTTCAGGGATACGCTTATATCCTCACTCACCCCGGAATTCCATCAGTGGTAAGTTTTCGTAGTAAATGCATTTATGAATATAATGTCATGGACTCATGGATACGGGTTTAATCCGCATTGTCTCTTATCGCACAGTTTTACGACCATTTCTTTGATTGGGGGTTAAAGGATCCCATTTCCACATTGATTTCAATCAGGAAGAGGAATGGTATTACTGAAACAAGTGGGGTGGAGATCTTGGCTGCTGATGCTGATCTTTACATTGCAAAGATCAACGGAAATGTCATTGTCAAGATTGGGCCAAATGGTGATCTTAAGAACCTTGTCCCGTCTAATTATGTGCTGGCTACGAGTGGAAAAGACTTTGCTGTTTGGGAGAAACCAACATGAAGAAATACACCATCACTTTGAAAATACTCGCTCATATTTGCATTCTTGTTTTGTATGGAGTATTTGATATCTCAAGTGACAAAGAATAATGCATTCATCTATAATCCCATTAATAAATAATGATGCTTCTTTATTAGCATCCTAAATTTTTGAAGAAGCCCAACCTATTTGCTTTAAGATGTTTTTAATTGGACAATGGTTTCTTTTGCCTTCGAGTTGGAGCTCCATTCAAGGGTGGTATGTTTGCTTGAAATTGAAAATGCATATCCAAATTTTTATCAAGTTTGACCAGTCCATGTCATCTTTGAAATTCTATAAGTCTGAATGTGACCATTGCTTATACTTTAAAAATACTTCTTTTATGCCTGTATTTTTATTGCTATATGTGGATGATATGTTCATTGTTAGTCCTTCGGGTGATGCCATTAAATGTGTGCAAAAACGTCTCAGCGAGAATTTTGCAATGAAAGACCTAGGTGATGTCAAAAGGATCCTATACATTAACATTGTTAGGGATAGGAGTAAGTGTGTGTTAGTTCTCAATCAGATTTCATACATTGAAAAGATTTTGAGTAAATATAACATGCATTCTGCTACTCCCGTTTCTATCCCTATGACGTCTCACTTTGTGTTAAGTAAGTCTCATTCTGTGTTAAGTAAGGATCAGTCTCCCAAGACTGCTCCTGAAATTGCTAAAATGAAATATGTGCATTATTCTATCTCTCTCCTGTGCACAAATCTCAACCACACAATTTTTACTATTCAAATTTCCCATCTAACATCAACTTGGCAAAGTTGAGTGGGACGGAGGTAATACCATTTAGGAAATTTAAAATAATGTAGTTCTATTTGTGAATTTAGAGTATGTTTTACTCTCATTTAAGTAATTCATTCTTTATTAATAATTTGGAAATTTTAGTTGAGCTAGAAAAAGAGAAAAAAACTCTAACCACACAATTCATCATTTGCTACGAAATTTTAAGAGCTCTAAAAAAGAACATGAAAAGAAAATGATGGGATTAAAGGAATGTATAACACAATATATTTATGATGGATTTTATTTAAATCTAGCTAGTCCAAGTTTGAGTTTTCAGGAACCCTAGCTAGCTCTACTTCAATTCCCACAATTGCTACCAATCCTACCATGCATATATCAGGATGTTTTCTTTTGGACTGTTTTCAGTCCTAGATCAGACCAGACCAGACCAGACAAGATCAGATCAGACCAGACCAGACCAGACTTGGCTTCCGTAGTTATAAAATACACAGAGACCAGACGTTTACCAAACCAAACTAGACCAGACCAGACCAGACCAGACCAGCAAATTTAAATCCAAAAGAAAACATCCTAAATATATAAATATAATACGAGTCCTCCGTAGATAGATAGAATATGTAACTTTGACCCGGATAACCTCTACGACTAGAAAAATGACACAAAACGATAGAGAAGTAGAGAACCATAATATATATTCTGATACTCATACTTGAACTCGCCAGGATCACTTGTTTCTTATCTTTTGATCCCAAACCTATGCCTTGTGAATGCAATTCTTATTTTTCGAAGTAAATTTGGATTTTGTTTTTGTCATTTTGCGTATGTGGACTGGTCAAACTCTTGAGTGGCCTGCATTTTTGAACGTAACGGAGCTGTTACACAATCCACAATTGGATTATGCCACGCTAGCTACGTCTTCATCAAATGACAATTGGGCATCCATTTTTTTGTTTCGTTTAAACAGGATCACAACAATGGGATCGAGAAGAAGGGCCAATGGGTCCAAAAATTCTTTGGCTAAATTGTCCTAGATAGGACTAAATTGTTCCAGAAATTCCAAAATAGGAGTGTATATGTTTTATTCCCTAAATAGGACCGAATTACTCATTTACCCCTTATTTTCTTTTCTTTCCCTAGATGCACACGCGGAACTCATCGATAACTTTTCCCTGCGCCTCTATCTTCTCCTCCCAGATCTGTATCTCTTCCACATCCCTATTTCTTCTCCCAAGCAGCTTCTTCCACCAGACCACCACAACCTCTTCTCCTCCCCTTCGCACAGGAGCCCAGTCATACCATCGCAGCCTCTATGGTGAAGACTACCGCCGCTATGGTGAAGACCGCCGCCGCCGCCGCTATGGTGAGGACCACCGCCGTTGTCATGAAGTCAACCACCGTCGCCGCCGGAGTCTGTCTTCTCTTCTTCGAATGTCATCTTCTCTTCTCCGATTGTTCTCTCAATCCTTCTTCTCTTCTATTTCGTTGCTTTGTTTCTTCTATAATTATTCAAATTGCCAAGTTAAACTCTGAAATTGCCAACAAAATGGAATTATTATTCTACAAAAAAGTTGTATTTTCCTTTAAAATGCCACTAATTTGGCATTCTCAATTCAGGTTGGCATTTTGATAACAAAAAATTGGCATTCGCATATGCTAGATCTGCAACGGTAGATGGCAGATTTGCAGTAGCATATGCTGAAGTAGTTGTGATAGTGTCCGGATCTACAACTGCAGTGGTCGGTGGATGGTAGATCTGCCAAATCTCTGGCGTTTCCCGCCAGATCTGCAGCGGCTATAGGCATATCAGCAGTGGCGGCAGAGAGATCTGCAGCGGGGGTCAGTTCTGATGTGGCGGCAACCGGCGGCGACCTGCGGCGACCTGCGACGACCGGCGGGAAGTGGTGGGCCGGCGTTTTGATAGGCTGCAGCATAATTTTCCAGTTTCAAGGGCATTTTTGTCTAATTACAAATATTAACTCCTATTTATGACATTTTTATACTTTAGTCCTATTTTGACAATTTTATGCATTTACTCCTATTTAGGTAAATACCTCAAATTCTTTTTGTACACACTATTTTAGTGTACACACTTTTACACATGTCTAAGTAAGTTTTTTTTTTGTCTTTACAGAGAAAACGTGTTTTGTCTGGGGAGCAGACAAAACACATTTTGTCTGTACAGACAAAAAAAATCTTACACAAACATGTGTAAAAGTGTGTACAACAAAATAGTAGGGGTGGGTAAAAATACCGAACCGGCATGATACCGAACCGGACCGGTATGGTACTGGACCGATAAACGGGGTTTGAAACGGATCTCAAAATTTTTTGTCCCGAACCGGACCGAACCGGTTCCAAACAATGCCATGACCGGTTCTCATAAAATGAGAACTGGTACCGGAACGAACCGGATCGAAGAATGGTTTATTAAATTTGTACTACTATAGTTTATCTAAAATATATTAATTACCTCATCCGTCCCAAATTGATTTGCAAAGCCAACATTTTTTTTTGTCAAAGTTAATGTTAAGTTCTTGATAATTAATACAATTTTTAATAATTAAAATTTACATATTTAGAAACCACATTAAAATCTCTCTAAAGTTGCAAAATCCAAATTAAAATATACGAAGTACGGAGTAGTTTTTGTGAAAGGCTAAATTAGAATATAATTAAAAAGTGAAATTCTAATTAAGTGAATAAAAAGAAATTGTTTGACCAAAAAAGATTGACTTTGCAAATCAATTTGAAACGAAGGTAGTATGATATATGAAAATTGATAAATTGTTTGGATTTTTTGGAGGATGGCTAAACTTTAATTTTTTCTTAAACACCTGAAAAAAGTGGCATTGTTTGGTATTGATATGGCATGGTACCGTCCCGTTTGAAAATGGACCGTACCGAACGGGTTTGGGTCTAAGACCGAACCGTACCGAACCATTTCAATAGTAACGGTACGGGTACGGGTTCGGCCAAATATTGGACCGGGCCGGACCGTGCCCACCCCTACAAAATAGTGTGTACACCAAACTCCACTCCTTGGACTCTTGGATGATTAAATGTTGACATGGTATAAATAATACTACATCCGTTCTTAAATAAATGCAACATCTTGAATTTTTATACTATTCACATGTTTTACTTTGACTACGTTTTATTTATTAATACATTAATATTTTTTTATGAAAAAAATATTGTTAATGGTCAAAATATTAATACAGAATTATATATATTAATGGTCAAAGTTGTGTTTCGGCAATGTGTAATGTTGACTTTTGCATTTATTTAAGAACGGAGGAAATACGTAGTAGCTAGAGTATATGCATATATTTTGAGGTATTGTGTTTCAAGTCGGTAAGGTATAATATCTAATTGCCCTAATAAGAGTGAATTCCAAATTAAAGTAGGACAACCATATTTATATTTTATTAAATAATTAGAGAATTCCAAATAAGAATAATTACTATCATGTTGTAACATATCAAGCTTTAAATACGACAATATTTTCTAATTTTAATAGTAATTACTCTTATTTAGATAATGAAAACACGATAATCATGATACGGAGTATTTTGGAATCGTAAAATATTTTTACTCCTACACGAAATCAATTTATAAGATCCTACTTTTTACCAGATTAATTTTTTATTGTCAAACTTATCCTAAAGTGAGGACTGAGTCAGTGGGTGTCATTTAAAACGTTTTTGCTCCTATATTAAATCAATTATAGCTCGTTTACCGTTTGCTTGGTCTATTAATTCATGTTTTAGTAATATTTTTTTGTAAAGTAGGACCGAAACATGGATATGTAATGTATTAAATATAATTTAATATGTTTTCTTTCGAAAATAATATAATCCTACCCTTTTTTCTTTTTAACTAGTCATATTTGACTTTTTCAATCAATGATGGTGAACTTTGATCAATCATTTTAACAATTATGTAGTATATTTTTGTGAAACTTATAGATTTATAATTTTGTGATAACAGATTTCTTGCACTAGTATAGTTAAATACTCTGTATGACTAACTAAAAATTAGAGGTACAGCGAGAGTAAAAGTATTTTGAAATATAAATGCATTTATTCTACTTCGTATTAGGATGTTTTTTTTTTTGGACTGAAATTTGCTGGTTTGGTCTGGTCTGGTCTGAACTGGTCTGATCTGGTCTGGTCTAGTAAACGTCTGATCTCTGTGTATTTTATTCCTACGGAAGTCAAGTCTGATCTGATCTGGTATGGTCTGGTCTGGGACTGAAAAAGTCCAAAAGAAAACGTCCTAAAGTTCTAAAATTATAAGTACCATATATAGAGCGAGTATCTTGTGGGAACAAAAACTATAGTCAATACGATATAATGTGAAACTAGCTTTTACTTTCATATCTTTTCCGGCAGTGGCGGAGCCAGAGGTTTGTCCAAGGAGGGGCAAACTGAAGACTAAAAATTTTAAAGTGCGTGTCCAAAATATAATAAGAACAACAATGGCGTAATTAATTAGCAAAAAAATTATAGTTCATTACATGCTACTTGATTTACTTTTGCAACGTAGGCAAATCAATCCTACGAGTTTCATATTTTTAAAATGCTGCATAATAGCTTCATTATCAATTGCTTGAAAAATGTCTCTTTCGATGTAGCATACTAAACAATCCGTAAGATAGTCATCTCCCATCTTATTGCGAAGATCTGTCTTGATAATATTCATCACTGAGAAAGCTCTTTCAACTGTGGTTGTTGCAACTGGTAACACTAGAGCCAACTCAATAAAACGATTGACCAAGTGAAAAGATTTGTGAATTGTAAGCTTAACCATCTTCTTAGACACTTCACCAATACTTTGTAAAGTGGAAAATGCTTCATTCCCTCTCATCTCATATATCCAAACTTGGAGTTGTTCTTTAAGCTCCATTTGCTCAACAACTGAAAAATCAGATGAATACAACTCCGCAAGACTGAGGAGACTTCTTCCAGTTACGGAATCCGGTCCTCACAAACATATCATCACCAAATCTCTTTCCTTCTTGCCCATGAAAAAGGTAACACCAAAAACAGAAAGCAGCATCTTCAGAAATACTATATTCCAACCATTCCCAAGTTTTAAACCACTCTCCTCGAAAGCTCCTTAATGACTTTCCAAATTCAGTTCGTGGAAACTTATGAGATGCTGGTTGACAACCACCTTTAACAACATATGCTCTCATCACATCATCCCTAACCCCCGGCGCATATTCATTAATTGGTTTTCGTAAAAATGGATCACTAATAATATCCCATTCATGTGTACTTTCTGTTCGGGCTCTCTTGTCCCTCTCATTCCTCTCATCTCTAGCAATATTTTCATTTGACGTAGTGGCATTTCCAACACCGGAGATAGACTGATTAGGAACAATTGAAGAATTAACACTTAATCTTAAAATAACCTTAAGTTGTACTTATTGTTTTTAAAAAAAGAAGCCGGGGCAAGAAACATCTTATAAGTAATACTAGTAAAAAAAATTGGTCGGAGCGGGGGCGCTTGCCCCCCCTTGCCCCCCCTAGCTCCTCCACTGTTTTCCGGCCATCTATAATTTTGACTTTTAACATATGGTTTCCTAGTATGTTATAAGCAACCTCATTCCTCTGAATATATAATTAAGTCTACAACTTTGTTACGGAGTATTTATTTTTTTTGTTGTGTCAACAAAAATGTACTCGTTAAAAGCAAAACGTTGGAAATGATCTCTTAGATCAACTCCAATGCTATAATGTCTACGTTGCATATGTGGCATGAATGATAGCCACAGAAATATTAGCAAATAAATTATTGATTTTCTTATTTGAATGATTTTATACAATTTTGTTAAGTTTTTCCCTGCAATGTCAACAACAATGTTGACATCTAGACGGTCTCCATGACAGTGTGGAGAAAAATTTACCAAAACTGTATAAAATCATTCAAATAAGGAAATAAAGGATTTAGTTACTAATATTTATGTGGCTATTTGTCATGCCACGTGTGTACCGTGCACATTTTACCATTGGAGATGCTCTTAGTGTACTTTCTTTTAAAAAAACTATCAAAGTCGGTAACAAGAACAACACACACAATGTTACATTGTTACCTAATCAAATGCTAAAACTATATCATGTGTTTTCACTTTTCAAAGTAAGATGTTTTTAGTTGGACTAGTTTGAATCCAAAATCAGATTTTGAACAAAGTATACAGATCATGTCATGTCATATCATATCATACCAGATCCGACATCGACAATTGAAAAATACACATTAGAAAGACATCTACCAATCCAAATCAGTTTAGACTAGACTTAAACAAGTCAGATCAGATCAGAAAGAATAAAACTAAGTAAAAGGGAGAATTGCAATTTTAATCCTGTAGCTTTCAACCGTATTCGTTATTAGTCATGTAACTTTACTTAATTGCAAATTAATTTGGTCCACCGGTAAGTAATAAATTCTTGCAATTTAAGGACTCTTCCATCGGAAAGTATACTTTCCGGCAGAAAATTCGACGCCGGTAACACTATTTCTGGTAAATTTACGACTAGAAAAATATACTTTCAGTGAGAGTCCTTAAATTGCAAATATTTATTAGTTACAAAATCAATCTGCAATCGAGTAAAGTTACATGACTAATAACGAATGCAACCGAATGTTACATGACTAATATTGTAATTTCCCCCTAATTATATGTTTGTAGTGACGGAACCTATTTTTTGTGAAGGGGCACCGATGGGTATGGATCGAGAGTCGATACAGTGATCTTGTTAGTCAGGTCTTCACATTGAATTTTGGGAAAATGGAAACTAATAATCCAACCTTTTAGCTGTCTTCTTACAATTGTCCCACCTTTTCGTTATTCAAGAATAATCCAATCTTTGCACCCCATCTTCATTCGACCATCTTCATTCGATGGTCCCTGAACGGTTAATGACATGTTATTTCAAGTTATTTTCTTATCTTTGCAAAATATTATCTTTGTGAAAGATGAGATTAATGGTATAATGGTTCGCAAAGATAAGAAAATAACTTGAAATTGCAGATCATCAACCGGTCAGGGACCAGTGAATGAAGATGAGGTGCAAATGTTGGATTATTCATGAATAACAAAAACGTCGAAAAGGTGGGACTATTGTAAAAAGACCGCTAAAAGGTTGGATTATTAGTTTCCATTTTCCCTTGAATTTTTGAGTTTTTTTTCACTTTCAATGATCCGACTATTGTATTAATGACTTTTTAATTCGATACTCAAGTTTATTCCATGATTTTTGTTCAGTTTAATTCATAAATAATTACATGAGTTTCTCTCTCTAGGGTTTCTACCGCTAGATCTCTTCGTCCGCTATCGACCTCGTCGAGGAGCGATGCCGCTAAGAGAGCTTCTCTCTCTAGGCAGCCATCTCCCTTGGATTTAGGGATTGCTTTTCTCCGCTTTCGTCTTCGACGAAGAATGGTTTTCTTGTGCGGCTTTCGTCCGCCTTTTGTGAGGCTCTCTTTTTCGGCAGACCGCAACGCCTATATGGTGGCCAAAAGTTGCATACCCCTAGCAGCAGGTGGAGAGTTTTGAGGATGTTGTTCATGGTTGAGTGCAGAAGGTCATGGACGAAGCGTGGGGCTAGAGGCTGGAACAGATCTGGACCGAAGGCAAGGAGCGAAAGAAGCTACAGTACTGATGGATCGTCCCCCTCCTGAACCGCCGCCATGGAGTGCAAGAGAGTTTTGGGTTTGGAAGCAGTTTTTTAATTTTACTGTTTGCTTGCTTTTTATTTTTCATGATCAGTCTGTTTATTTTTCCGCTAGTTACTTTTATTGTTGTAAGACTCTTGCATTAGGATTAGGTGATGGAAGGTCTGCTTTAACCGTCGTTGGCTCATTTATGCCCATTATAGGATCAACGAGTTATATTGCTTTTTTGGAGGTGATTGACTCTAAGTCTGGTTCGAGGGCTGACGGTTGCATGTGGTTCTTTTGTCGTGTTACCCCTTACCTAAATGCTGTGATAGTAATTTAAGTCATCCGTTTTGAGGATCACAAAAAAAAATCGATACTCAAGTTTTAATTTTTCAATTTTAATCTTTCGACTATTGTACAAGAGATACTTGTAGACGTACTTGTAGTTATCGATTTCAAAGTTCTCCTGAATTAGTACTTTGAGTATTATCATATTGACACTTTTAGTTCTTTCACTATGATTTTCACAATAAGTGGGGGATCAAAATATAGTTGAAAGGACCAAAATTAAAATATCACTATAATGAAAGTTGAATGATTACATATGAAAATTTTCTAAGACTGACACAAAAAATGTGAACATACAATAGTCGAATGATTAGATGTGAAAAAACTGAAAGTCCAGCATCAAGGTATTACTCTCACAATAGCTAGAATTGAAGACTAAGGTTGTTTTTACTTGGACTGTAATTCGTCCCAGACCAGACCAGACCAGACCAGACCAGACCAGACCAGACCAGACCAAAACAGACCAGACCAGACCAGACCAGACCAGACTAAAACAGACCAGACCAGACCAGACCAGACCAGACCAGACCAGACCAGACAATATTTTATTATTATTATTATTATTATTATTATTATTATTATTATTATTATTATTATTATTATTATTATTATTATTATTATTATTATTATTATTATTATTATTATTATTATTATTATTATTATTATTATTATTATTATTATTATTATTATTATTATTATTATTATTATTATTATTATTATTATTATTATTATTATTATTATTATTATTATTATTATTATTATTATTATTATTATTATTATTATTATTATTATTATTATTATTATTATTATTATTATTATTATTATTATTATTATTATTATTATTATTATTATTATTATTATTATTATTATTATTATTATTATTATTATTATTATTATTATTATTATTATTATTATTATTATTATTATTATTATTATTATTTTTATTATTATTAGTAGTAGTAGTAGTAGTATTAGGATGTTTTTACTTGGACTGTAATTTGCTTGTCTGGTCTAGTCTGGTCTGGTCTGGTTTGGTCTGATTTGGTTTTGAGCCGGATGAACCGGTTCGGTTCCGGTTTTGAACCGGATAAACCAATTCGGTTCCGGGTAAAAACTGGAATACATCCGGTCCGGTTTGGTACGGTCCGGTCCAGTTTTGAACCGGTGCGCACCCCTAATAATAAACAACAATAACAATAACAATAACAATAACAATAACAATAACAATAACAATAACAATAACAATAACAATAACAATAACAATAACAATAACAATAACAATAACAATAAAAAAATGTATGAATAATGGGTAAACTATAAATCTTTTTAGAACAAAAAAAAGTACTATAAAATAAAAAGTACTATTTGGATTAGTCTAGTGTACACTGATATGATCTGGTCTAGTTTGAGTTGTTCTGTATTTTTATAATCTGGTCTGATCTGCTTCGGTCTGGGATTGAAATAAATCCAAGTAAAACGATACCAATTTTCGATAATTTGGAAGGAATATTATTATTTTTAATTATAAATGAATAAAATATATTTATTTATGGATTATAATATTGATGGAGTATATGGCCCGGGAACCCCCGGCCCATGGACTCCTACTTCTCCTACACAAGTCCATTGAGCCCAGAGAACAACTCAGGCCCAAAAGCAACGGCCCAAGCCCCAAAATAGCCCGAAATACATACTGGGGGTGCCTTCGGCCTCCTTGGCCGAAGGCTCCAGAAACTCACGAAGTAGCCCTCTCTGACATACGAAGCCACTGGGAGAAAACGGCGAAAAACATGAGCCTTCGGCATTACCAAGCCCTCGGCATCAGGGGAGCCTTCGGCTGAACTTAGCCCCCTGCCACTCGGGGCCTTCGGCTACACAGGGGTCCTTGGTTACACGGAGCCCTCGGCTACACAAGAAGCCTTCGGCCAAGCATGCTCAATCATCGAAGATTCCTTTTGGGGACAGCCAACCACCGCATTTAATGCCACGTCACATCCGCCAACCGCATTCAATGCGGTGAACGTACCACTGCCGGTGCCACCAGGCTGATGTGACCCTTCGGCCGTTGGATTACTGACACGTGTACTCTCATCGCATTTATTGCTACTATAAATAGCAGCCCATTTCTCCTTGTAATCGACACAATCTACATCTCAACTCCACGCAGAGTTCATTTAATAAATCGACTCTCTCTCCTCCTATTTTGCTCTGACTTCTCTCTAGTTATTCCCGCAATAACCCCTCGGATAAGATACCCCCCGGGTAGACTATCCATCATTTGGTGCTCTCGTTGAGAGGTCAGAACAAATCAAGTAAGAAACCCTCCCCCTCTACCAAACACAAACCCTTACCAAAAATGGGAAGAACCACCCGTGCCCAATCCAAAACCCTTGAGGAAAACTACGTAGCCCCCGGCGAAACTAACGGGGCTGAGGCCTCTAACAGGCTCTTAGTACCCGAGGGTGGCGTCATCCTCGAATTAGAGCAAGCCACCGCTGACCTACGCCAGCAGCTGCAGAAGAATACCCCTGATGCCCGCATTGGCCTTGATAATCGAAGGAGGGATCGGAGTGAGAACCAAGTTCCCCCTCCGGCCCCGGCCATCGATCTTCAAGCTGCCTTTGCGGCCTTTGTTCAAAACATGGCTCTCAATTCCGGAGCCCTCGCCTCTCAGGCACCCCTCCAGCCCTACGCTGGAGGAAATGTTATTCAGTTGCCACCACTCCCTCCTCTGTTCACCAATCCTCCCCCAGGGATTGGAAACGCCGAAGGGGTCATGGCACAGGATACCACCTCCCAAGAGGCCCAATCTAGGGATAAACGCCCCTTGATGAAGGAGAAACCCCGGACCTCTGCACTTGAGAGGCTTGGGGGAGCTCCCGTACGCCGAGGGGTCCAAGACCGCCTCGGCAAACAGGAATTCAGCAGGCCTCAGGAGAGCGGAGCCTCCGCTTCGGGAGCCGAGGGCATACCTCCGCCCCGAAGCAAGGGCAAAGCAATCCTCCATGCCGATGACGCCAGACACCAGATCAATCAAGCGCAGTCCTTCCGGGCCAACTCCCAAGGGGTTGCTCCGAAGGATCCCAAGGACGAAATCATTGAAGCCCTCCTCCGTCAACTCGAGGAGAATCGCCAGGCACCCCCGACGGCTTCCACAGCGAGGCCAGATCCGGAGTACGCTGACCTCCGGGCACAGGTGGAGGAAATGAAACGTAAACTGGCCGAAGGCTCCGGCGAGCCCCTCATTCAGCTCCGCACTAGGACGCCTTTCACCCCAAGGGTGTTGGCGGCCAAAATCCCCCACAAATATCGGGGGCAACCTATCAAACCGTATGAGGGGAAGACGGATCCCCAGGAGCACTATAGCCGTTATCAAAACAGCATGATGATGATGGGGGCATCGGATGAATACTTATGCCGTTGGTTCCTTTCCACCTTGGAGGGACCAGCGTATGAGTGGTTCAACCGGTTGCCCGAAGGCAGCATTGACTCTTGGCAAGAACTAGCCCACCGCTTCCTCACACAATTTGCTGGGAGGCATCGCTCAAAGAAGCACTTCTCCCACCTTCTGAATGTGAGACAACAGAAGGAGGAAACCCTTCGGAGTTTCCTGGAACGCTGGAGGCAGGCCTCCCTCGAGGTCGAAGGCGCCGATGACAGGACCCTGATGGCCCTCTTCCACACCGTCCTCCGCAATGGTAACTTCTCCCGGAGCCTTATCACTGATCCCCCCCGCGATTACACAAAGGCCCTTCAGCGGGGGGATCGATACGCTGAAGCGGAGGAAATCGAGAAGGACCGCCGCAACACGGATCCTTCTCAGAAGAATGAAGGCAGGAACCGGTCCGGAGGGCCTCCCCCTCCGGTCCACCGAGAGGCACAGTACAACGATCGCTCCCGGGGTGGCCAAGCCAGACCCGGGGGTGGTTACAAGAACAATCCGAAGGCTTGGGCACAACCCGTCCTCCTTGAGCACCCACGCACTCCCTTGACGCATCCCGTCAGCGTCATTCTCGATCATGCAGAAGAGCGAGGGCTCGTGGAGCGAGACTCCCGGACACCCCTCGAGATCTATGCCATCGGCCCTGATGAGCCCTATTGCCGCTTTCACCGCCACCATGGGCACAAAACCGACGACTGTCATCAGCTGAAGAACGCGATTGAGAGGCTAATACAGGCGGGCCACTTATCTCAGTTTATCAGGGGGCCTCCTCCCCAGGGCCCCCCTCATCATCAAGGGCCTCCGCCGAAGGCTAACAAATGGGTGAACCCCAACACCATCCCCTTGGGAAACCCACAGGGGAAGAAGCGAGAAATTGGGGGCCTCGACGACGAGGGAGAGGGCTCCCATCAACAATACAAGCGCCATATTCATATGATCAGCGGCGGCAACACCGGAGGCGATTCAACGAGCCAAAGGAAGAAGTGGGCACAGTCCCTCTACATTGGGGAGGTCAATCACATGCCCCCTACTAAAAGGCCGAGGGCGGATCCCATCTTCTTCACAGATGCGGACCTCCCCTCGGGCTCCCTGCCGCATAGGGATGCCCTCGTCATCCGCACTGAGATCAATAACGCCATCATCCACCGGACTTACGTTGACACAGGGAGTTCTGTCAACGTCATGTATCTCAGCACTTTTCAAGAGTTGGGACTCGACAGGGGGTCCCTCCGGCACATCAACACCCCCCTCTCCGGATTTACGGGGGACAGCATAGACGCCGAGGGCGTCATCACCCTCGTGGTTGAGTTCGGCGACGGATCCCATAGAGCCAAGCTCGAAGTGGAATTCGTCGTCGTCAACCTCGACTGCGCACACAACATCATCCTCGGCCGTCCCGCCCTCGAGGATTTGGAAGCCGTCATCTCCATGAGGCATCTCTGCCTCAAGTTCCCCACACCCACCGGCATCGGCTACTCGAGGGGGAATCAAAAACTCTCCAGGGCCTGCTACCTTCAACTTACCAAGAAGGTTAGTAAAACAGAACTACGTGTGGACACCATCACCGCCAGGGCTTTGGAGGAAGAAGAAGGCAGGCCGAGAGCTGAGCCTGCCGAGGAGACCGAAGACTTGATGCTCGATCCGGCCAAGCCGGAGAGAGTCCTGAAGATTGGAGCCAAGCTCCCCGAAGACTTGAAGGCTGGCATCACCAAAGCCCTCCGCGCCTACTCCATTGTTTTTGCATGGGGGCCGGAGGATATGCCGGGAATTGACCGAAGGGTCATCACCCACCGCCTAGCGGTGGACTCTTCGGCCAAACCAGTACAACAGCGGAGAAGACCCCTCTCGGCCGAGAGAAGGGAGTTCGTGAAGAAGGAGGTAGCCATGCTCCTCTCCATCAAACATATCAAGGAGGTGAAATACCCCTCTTGGTTAGCGAATGTAGTCCTTGCACAGAAGCCTCCTACCTTCCGCATGTGCGTGGACTACACTGATCTGAATAAGGCGTGCCCTATGGACCCCTTCCCTCTGCCAAACATTGATCAACTGGTGGATGAGACCGCGGGATGCGAAATCATGTCCTTCCTCGACGCATTCCGCGGGTATCATCAAATCTATATGCATGAAGAAGACGCTGAAAAAACTGCCTTCATGACACCCGAAGGCATCTTCTGCTACCTCGTGATGGCCTTCGGCCTCAAGAATTCAGGCGCCACCTACACCCGAATGGTGGCCAGGGTCTTTCAAGCTGTCTTGGGGCGCACTATGGAGGCCTATGTTGACGATATGATTGTCAAGAGCAAGAAGGCCGGCACTCACGCCGAGGACCTCCAGGAAATCTTCGCCATCATGCAAAAATTCAACCTCCGATTGAATCCAAAGAAATGCACCTTCGGCGTACAAGGTGGAAAGTTCTTGGGCTATATGGTAAGCCGAAGGGGTATCGAGGCCAACCCCGAGAAAATTCAGGCCATCATCAATATGGAGCCTCCGCGCAACGTCAAAGAAGTTCAACGGTTGACGGGTCGCCTGGCGGCCCTCAACCGATTCCTCTCTAAGTCAGCCGAGAGGGGCCTCCCATTCTTCCAAATCATGAGGAAGACAGCTGGCTTCCAATGGACATCTGAGTGTCAAGAGGCCTTCGACGAACTTAAGAAGTACCTCTCCTCTCCCCCAGTGCTCTCCAAACCAAAGGCGGGGGAGACTTTATATTTGTATCTCGGTGTTAGCCCTGCGGCTATCAGCTCAGTACTGATCCGAGAGGAAGACGGCATCCAACATGCCATCTTCTACGTCAGCAAAACCCTCCGGGAGGCCGAACTCAGGTATTCTCCCGTCGAGAAGACGGTGCTAGCCATCGTTTGGACCGTCAAGAAGCTTGGCCACTACTTTCAAGCTCATCCGGTCCAAGTGCTCACTCATCAACCCCTCGGCGCCCTCATGAGAAGTCCCACTAGTTCCTCCCGGATGGTAAAATGGGCCATCTTCCTCAGCCAATACAACATAGACATCCGTCCGAGGCCTGCCATTAAGGGCCAAGCCCTGGCAGACTTCGTAACGGAATGCACCGCGAGATCAGCAACTGACGAGGAGCCTTCGGCACCCCTCGATGAGTGGTGGACACTCTACACCGATGGCTCCTCAGCCACCAAAGCGTGCGGAGGAGGAGTAGTTCTCATCACACCCGAGGGCTTCCGCGCATATTATGCCATTCGCTTCTCCTTCAAAGTCTCCAACAACGAAGCCGAGTATGAGGCCCTCCTCTGTGGCCTTCGGCTAGCAGCAAACCTGAAGGCTAGAATGATCCACGTCAAGTGCGACTCTAAACTTGTCGTGGGTCAAATCTCCGGGGAGTACGAGGCCAAGGAAGAAAGGATGAAACAATACAAAGAAGCGGCTAAGGAGTTGCTCAAGGTGTTTGAGGCACATTCTCTCACCCAAATACCGAGGGCCCAAAACTCCGAGGCCGACATTCTATCCAAGCTTTCGGACGAATCCCCAGAGCACCTCTCCAAAATAGCAAGAATTGAGGAACTCAGCCTCTCAAGCATCCACGCGAGCCCCGTCACGAGCATTAACCTGAGGTCGGAGGATTGGATCTCTGACATCATCGCCTTCATCACCACAGGGCAATTGCCCCAAGACGAGGCCCGCGCCAAGATAGCAAAGCTGAGGGCTCCCAGCTACACCATCGAAAACGGGAGGCTTTACAAGAGATCTTACAACGGCACCCTCCTTCGGTGCCTTCATCAAGATGAGGCCGAAATCGCCATGGAGGAAGTGCATAGTGGCACTTGCTCAGCTCACCAGGGACCTTTCTCCATGTCCCGAAGGCTCATAGTTCAAGGCTACTTCTGGCCCACGATGGCTAGAGATTGTGCTGATCTAGCCCGGAGGTGCACCGCTTGCCAACACTTTCAGAAAGCCCCCGGCAGACCAGCGGTTAACTATGCCCCCATCAGCACCGCTATACCCTTCTCCAGATGGGGGATTGACTTAGTAGGCCCTCTGCCAAGGGGCACCTCCAACAACAGGTACATTATTGTGGCCATTGACTACTTCACCAAATGGGTGGAGGCGGAGCCCCTCGCCAGCATCACGGAGGCCCGATGCCGTCACTTTGTCCTCAAGAACATTCTCACAAGGTTTGGCGTCCCCCAACAAATCATCTCCGACAACGGGACTCAGTTCGAGGCAGCCCCCTTCTGCGCCCTCCTTGAAGCTTGGGGCATCAAGCACACATTCTCTTCCGTTGCCTACCCTCAGGGCAACGGGCAAGTAGAGAACGCCAACCGAACCCTACTTGAAGGGTTGAAGAAAAAGCTGGAAGCCGAAGGGGGAGGCTGGGTAGAAGAGCTACACAACATCTTGTGGGCCTACCGTACCACCCCTCGGCGTGCAACAGGCGAAACCCCCTTCTCCCTATGCTATGGCTTTGAGGCTAAGGCTCCAACAGAAGTTACCCTTCCTACCCGAAGGGTGGAACAATATGAGCCCGAGGCCAACGACGCAAACATGGCCCTCGACCTTCATCTCATCTCGGAACGCCGAGAGCAAGCTTTCCTCAGGGCCGAAAACTATAGGAGACAAGTCAAAGGATACATCGACGCCAAGGTCCGCTCTCGGGAATTCCAGGTGGGAGACTACGTCCTCCGACGAAGGGAGGCCAGTCTACCCACCGAAGGAGGAAAGATGGCACCCAAGTTTGAGGGCCCCTACATCGTCTCAGCCATCATCAAACCGGGAACATACAAATTAAAACGTCCCAATGGGACAGAGATTCCTAGACATTGGAATGTGCACCACCTGGTAAAGTTTTATCAATGAGCGGCCAAGCCCTCATCCTCAGCAAGTGTAAATATCAATGGCCCAAGGCCCCATCTGTTTTTGAAGAATAATCAAAAGGCCAAGCCTTCATCACCTACATATTGTACAAGCGGCCCAAGGCCCCCCCTTTCTCTCCTACAAATGAGTGGCCAAGCCCTCATCTTCACCAAAATAGGCCCGAGGCCTCTCCCTCTCAGGAAGGGAAACAACAACTTAGGTACCAAGTACCAAGTGTATGGGTCACCCCCATCACTCTTTGAAAACACCAAGTGTTTTCTCACTAAGCCGTACCCCACGAGGACGCAACCATGCATACATTATGCATACTTTTACACACTCTCCCAAAAAAAAAAAAAAAAAAAAAAAAAAAAAAAAAAAAAAAAAAAAACCGGGGGGTGCAACACCCCTCGGCTCCGGCTGGTACCAAGTGCCCCCGGCTATTTGTGTCCCACACACAAATAAAACCCTTCCCAGGAACGCTTTCCGCGCCATCCCCCAAGGGGAGGCAGGCAACGGACCATGTCCCGGGCCCAGGATTCGACTTCCACAAACGAAACGCTCCCCGCGCTATCCCCCAAGGGGAAGCAGGCAACAGACCATGTCTCGGGCTGAGGGGACGACTTTCAAAACCGAGGCGCTTTCCGTGCTATCTCCCAAGGGGAAGCAGGCAACAGATGATGTCTCGGGCCGAGGAAACGACCCTCAAACCCTTCGGGATATCGGAAGGTCATTCCCGAAGGGGGAGCCAACGGTTTGTTCCGTTGCCTCCCATATAGGCCAAGCCTTTCCTAGAAACCAAGTTTCTAGATGCCTCTCCTACACCATCAACAAAAAAAAAAAAAAAAAAAAAAAAAAAAAAAAAAGATGTGTAGGGGGGAAGGAACTCCCCGGATACTATTTTCCCCGGAGGCTCAACACTTCGGATATACATTGCCGAAGGCTGCTACAAATGCGCAAGAAAATCTCTCAACATCGAATCATCTGGCTACATAGCCAAAAGCTTCACTACGTGAGGCCTCGGAGTACTATATGTGCACAAACCGAAGGCCGAAGGCAGAACGTCACCAGGCTCATTCAAGGATGAGAAAATTTCTAAGTCCACGTATTGGTATCCTTAGGAAAACACTCACCGAACCGGAGGGCTACTCATAAGATCTGTTGGAAACACATCTCAGAATTTCACTAAGTCCACAATCTCGAAACCCCCGGCAACCATATATACCGGGGGCTCAGAGCAGTTCCCATACCGGAAGGTTCACTACAACTACTATTGGAATATTGTGGAAATTTGACCAAGTCCACAAATGGGAGACCCTTCGGGGGGCAATTCTTCACCTACAGATGCGTGGTCGATGGCTCCCCTAAGCCACTTGGCCATGACCTAAAGCTACCCGGGGGCATTAGAGGCAACTGCACTTGGGAAATTTCCTAAGTCTAATTCACCTTAGCCCTCGATCCTATCGCTACAACCCCGAAGCAATCCCAATGGTTCATCACCGAAGACATGCGATGGAATTTTACTTAATCAAAGTTTTACTTGGAAGACCTTCTAAGTACACAAGCAACGACCCCCACGTAATTCCACTTCACAACCGAAGGGTCCTGGTCTGGTCTCACTTAGAAAAATTTCTAAGTCCACAACTACAAGCCCCCCGGGAAAGCTTACCCTACCGAAGGCTAACTATTACCGAAAGCATACGGAGAAACCGTGCTTAGAAGATTTTCCGAGTCCACAACTGCAAGCCCCTGGCGTTTGAGCCTTATTACCGAAGGCTTCTGATTATGTTTTCACTTAGGCATACATTCAGAAGGTTCTAGCCAAGCTTTCACTTAGACCTTCAGAGATGAAAATAAAGCATACGTTCATACGCGGAAAATAAAAAACGAAGGCAAGCACTCGAATTCAGCAAACGAAGCATTCAATATAACAAAGCCCGGAGGCATATCATTCATCATCAAGAGTTGGAGTTTACAAGAAATGTCATTACAATACAAGGCCGAAGGGTACTATCAACTACAAACAACAAGAAAGGTAAAGCTAAGTATCGGCAGTTTGAGCCCCCTCCTCGGCAGTCTTAGAAGTGGCATCATCACCGGCCTCTTCACCGCCTTCCTGCATGAGCTCGGAGTCTTCAAGATCCGGCCTTTCTTCGCCCTCAGGAAGAGGGACTCTTACATCTGGCTGCAGAGGGGGAAGGCCGTAAGCTGCCGGATCAAATTCCTTCGGCTCAATATTGAAGTGCCTGGCCAGCCGTCGGTAAACAAGCTTCTGGGTAAAGAATTCCCCACCGTCATAGTAGTCTTTGCCCTTGCGGGCCAACCATAAAGCCCCGTGGTCCTTTACCCAATCATCAACCGAGGCCTCCACCACCGAGGACAACCATTGTTTGTGCTCTTCGGCCTTCCACCCCTCAGCGACAAAGGCGGCGATGGCATCATTCTCTGCCCGAGCAACAGCCTCCTTCTTCGCAGCCTCGGCTTCCTCCGCAGCAACCTTGGAGGCTTCCGCTGCAGCCCTCTCAGCATCGGCCTTGCCCTCAGCCCTGGCGATTATTTTGTTGTTCTCCAGGATGGAGTTGAACGCCTCCGTCTCCCGCCGGAGGGACTCTCGGACCTCCTGGAGCTGTCGCCGGGACTCCGCCAGGGCCTCATCGGCTTGCAACTTCTGCAGCTGGTATTGCTCCATCCTCTGGAGCAGTTCCCCAAGCCCGAGGGCAGCCTACAAATCAAAGCCGTCATACAGCAATGATCAGCTTGGTAAAGTAAAAATACACCAGGCCCATCAACTGAACAAAAGTTAGGAGAGAAACTTACAGTGACGGAGGCTTGGAGCACCTTGGCACTGAGGGCATCATCCTTCGCCCTCGAGAGCACCGACTTGTCAGTCGGAGGCGTGGCACCCTTTAGGAACTCCCTCGGGTTGAGGGTGCCATGCATGATGGCAGTTCCCTTGGTGATGGAGAATTGCACATCATCCCGGGGCCACGCCAGGTTGTTGCCTTGGTCCCCGGGGGGAGGAAGAGCATTTGCTGAGGGAGAGGAGGAGGAATGCTCTTCGACAATGACGAGGGGGGCGTCCTTCTCCTCAGGGCCCCCCTTCTTTTTCTTCTTCTCCGGTGGCACCACACCCTTCCCGGCTCCTTTCCTCTTCAGCTCCGCTTTGGAGCCTCCGGCGTCGGTACCGGCACCGACGGCTTGGGAGGGAACCTCTCCCCCGGGAACCTGAGTGGTCCCATCCTTCCTGAAGAACTCGTTGACGGGTTTCTGCTTACCCGCCTCCTTCCTCTTAGGCTCTTTGGCCAGCTTTTTCTTGAGGGCTGCGAAGTTGGAGACATCCATGCTTACACCTGCAAAACAACAACGGAGTCAGACCAGAGGGGTCAACTACAAAGGAAAGAAAATAAGGAAACTACAAAACCCTAAGTACAAAAAACGGGACCCTCCGGTAACTACCTCCAATGCTACCGAGGGCTCTCTCGAGGACGGGGTACTGTTCGTCTTTTTCACCCAGAAAGCGATAACGCCGAAAGCCTAAGGCCAGCAAATCTTCCGGGAGAGTAGAGTCCTTGACTGTCACGTGCTTTGTGGCCCCCGGCAGCAAAGCAGCAATCTTCTTCCCCTCCTTCTGAAGAGCGGCACTTCCCACCTTCGGATGCCGCCGGAAGTGGTTGCGCAGTTCCCCCGGAAACGGGTTTTCTGCCATCTTGATATAACAGAACCGGTCCCTCCACCCCTTGTGAGACGAAGGCACATCATCAAAAAGCCTCCAAGGGGCAAGCTGCTGCAGGTTTGCAAACCCCTCGGAGTTGGTATGTCCCCCCCGGCACAAGTTGAAGCTTTGAAAAAATAGATCAAGGGTCGCGGTTACCCCGCGGGCCCGGCAAAGCTGAAGGAAGCCTGTAATGTACGAGTGGCTATTTGGGGTGAGCTGACAAGGGGCTAAACCCACGTATCTCAGATATTCGAGAAGGAAAGGATGCAGCGGGAACCGGAGGCCCATGGCTACCGACAGCACATGGACGGCGAAACATCCTTCGGGAGCCTGGGAGAGGAGATCGTTGGGCCCCGCTTCGATCACCTCCGCCGAGGGGCCCACATGCAGCTGAGTAACGTAGCACTCTGCCCGGTCAGCCCTCGATCTAAGCGCGAGGGCGGCTGTATTCAGCCAAGAGTGTCCCTCGGGGATCCCCACGGGCTTCCCACAATCTGCGGCAGGTTGCTTCTTCTTCTTCTGAGAAGCCTTCGCCTTCTTCCTCTTCTTCCCCACGGCAACGCTGAGGGGTTCTGGATCTAGTGGCCGGGAGGTGCTCGCCTCGCCGGCACCACGGAGCGGGAGGACAGCAATTGTGACCTCTTGTCTCTCCTTCTCTTCTTCTTCCTCAGCTACTTGAAGGGCGAGGGCCATTTCTTCATCTTCGACAACCTGCTCGAACTCCTCCGCCTCCAGCTCAGTGCGAAGGTTATTTTGAACTTCCTCGGCAACCGCTGAATCGTTGTTCGCCGAGGATTGCGCACTCGAGGACTCCACGTCCGAGTAGCTTCCCTGTTGTGCCGACGGCTCCCCCGAGATATCTTGGGAATCGCTTTGCGAGGACATGATTCTGAAGGGAGAGTAGGAGAAGTATGGCTGAGGGGGACTACCTAAATGTTCCTACCGAAGGCTCCTAAGACCTCTAACACAAGATCTAAGGGAGAAAAGCGAAGTATGCTAGTAAAGCGAAGAACGGGTGAAGAACTGACCTCGAAACTTGGGGTTTGATCGAACAGGGCTTTCTCTCTCTAGAAAACAAAAGGGCAGAGCTTCGCTATCACAAATATCGCACAAGGAATATGAGTTCGGGCTTGGGGTATTTATAGGCTCCCAGCCTCGGAATCTGGGCTTCAATTTAAAAAGGCCATCATTACGGGCCGCCGGTTCAGCCAATGGATGGCCGCCGCCCGCCTCCGACCAACGACTACACGCCACGTCAACTCCCCTTCCAACGGCTATATTACAACGACTATATTTCGGCGCCACTGGGGTGCCTTCGAATGATAGCCTCCGGCTATCACCCACCACACCCCACGGACAATTGATTCCACCGAACGCCTTCGAGCCCGTAGCAGCATAAGCCTTCGGCTTGTCAATATACAACCCCTCGGGGGATCATCAACTCATCATAACTCCTTCAGCCCGAACTCGCCTTCGGCCTAAAGGAGTGGGGGACTGGCATACACCCCTCGGGGATCATACACACCAAAAATTTCTTCATGCAACAATTTACAATTGACGCATACGACCTCTGGGCAAACATCACAGTACAACCCCTCATCACAATACATGCAGACAATACATCTATGCTTCCCTCAGAAAACCCTCGACATGTGAGGGGCTGAGGGAAGCCCCCGGCGAACATGTGAAGGTTACGAATACCTTCCCTCAGAGAACCCTCGACATGTGGGGGACTGAGGGAAGCCTTCGGCAATCAGCAGAAGACGAGTTCTCCAACAAAGGCACCCAACGAAATGATGCAGCCTCCGGAAGAACCAACACATCTACTCCTTTTCCCTCAAGTACCTTTCGGCAAAAGGAGTGAGGGACTCCTGATGGAGTATATGGCCCGGGAACCCCCGGCCCATGGACTCCTACTTCTCCTACACAAGTCCATTGAGCCCAGAGAACAACTCAGGCCCAAAAGCAACGGCCCAAGCCCCAAAATAGCCCGAAATACATACTGGGGGTGCCTTCGGCCTCCTTGGCCGAAGGCTCCAGAAACTCACGAAGTAGCCCTCTCTGACATACGAAGCCACTGGGAGAAAACGGCGAAAAACATGAGCCTTCGGCATTACCAAGCCCTCGGCATCAGGGGAGCCTTCGGCTGAACTTAGCCCCCTGCCACTCGGGGCCTTCGGCTACACAGGGGTCCTTGGTTACACGGAGCCCTCGGCTACACAAGAAGCCTTCGGCCAAGCATGCTCAATCATCGAAGATTCCTTTTGGGGACAGCCAACCACCGCATTTAATGCCACGTCACATCCGCCAACCGCATTCAATGCGGTGAACGTACCACTGCCGGTGCCACCAGGCTGATGTGACCCTTCGGCCGTTGGATTACTGACACGTGTACTCTCATCGCATTTATTGCTACTATAAATAGCAGCCCATTTCTCCTTGTAATCGACACAATCTACATCTCAACTCCACGCAGAGTTCATTTAATAAATCGACTCTCTCTCCTCCTATTTTGCTCTGACTTCTCTCTAGTTATTCCCGCAATAACCCCTCGGATAAGATACCCCCCGGGTAGACTATCCATCAAATATATATCAAAAATAAAATCTTTATGCAAAAAAAATTAAAAAAAAAAATCAGACCAGACCAGACCAGACCAGACCAGACCAGACCAGACCAAAACAGACCAGACCAGACCAGACCAGACCAAAACAGACCAGACCAGACCAGACCAGACCAGACCAGACCAGCAAATTACAGTCCAAGTAAAAACATCCTAAATGTGACAAAAAAATTAACTTTGATATATTTTTGGTAAAATCAAAACTAAGAAATTGTTACGGTATTCTATAGAAAAATAATTGCCTCAAATGGCGGCACGCTACTGGATGGGTAGAAGGATCACGTTGACCCTCTTTAGATTGGAAGAACAAAGTCATTCTCCTATTTATAGATCCTCGATTGTAGATATTTTTGTACATGTGGCCATGTGGGTAAGAAATCCATAAAATCTAAATTTCAGAATTCTATAAATCGCATATGCGTTCCGTGAATTTTTACTAGATCAGAATGCAAAGTGAATAATTCCATATAAAACGTAATTGTAAATAATAATCTCACTAATTTCCTCAATTCTATAAACAAATTCATTCAACGCCAAGTACCTGGTATGTTATCTGATGACATCACTGTGACACTTCTAAAGAGGAGATCACATGTTTGAATCTGATCCCAATTCAAGGATGTTGACTTTAAGATACTATAATAGGTTTGAAAATTTTGCGAAAAGAAAAACAAATTCACTCTAGGATAGCCCGTTGTTAGGGCAAATTATATGGTACAGCCGGCTGTACCATGACCATGGTACAGCCGGCTGTACAATGACCATGGTACAGTCGTCATTTTTGTAATTAGTGGCAACTTATGGGGTAATAGTTAGGTGACATGTTTCTCTTCTTCTTGTTTTTCCGCTTGAATTCTTCGTTGCCGACTGTCCAGTCCCGCTTCTTTTTTCTCCTTGTCTCGTTTGTTCTTCCGTTCCATTGCCTTCCTGCTTCTTTCTTTTTCTTTTTTCGTCAACTACATTTGCTTTGATGCTTCTCTCTTTCTCTTATTAACTTATTATTCCGTTGCATTGTTTTCCTTGTTCTTTTTTTTCTTTTTTGCTTTAACAACTTTTGCTCTTCCCAACCAATCTTTTAACTTACTTTTGTTTAATTGGGCATTTTAAAATATTTTAGTTATTAACTTTTTAGTTTCTTTTAAAATTTTAAGGTGAATATTTATTAATTTCTTAATTATTGTGCGCTAATTACTATTATGAGTTTTGAGTTATACTAAAATGAGTATAATGTAAACTAAATTTGCTTGAGTAAAAAGAAAATGATCAAATTATTATAAAAAGAACATGATTACATTTGTAATTCAAGAATGAAAGACTCTATTTTTTTTAATATAAAACTATTCTATTTCTCTTTGTTATCTATAATAGTTTAGTAAATTGTTAATTGTGTATCGACTATATGTACATATTATAGAACAAATGAACATACACAAACAAATATTTGACCACATTAGAGAATTCAAATGAGCTATTGATTTTTTCGATGCTCGTTTTGTAAGTTACGTATGTATGCTCATCTGATATGATTTTATGTTCATTTTAAAATGTCATATCAATGCACATTTCAAAACTATCATATTACATTATATTCGAATGAAAGTTAATTACACACACGAGAGTAGATATAATGATACTCAATTGCATGCTTCTGATACTCAATAGATGAAGTTTTGATGTTCAACGAAAAATTCTTGATTGCTCAACTAACAAAACTGATTATTTTCATATCATTGCTCATTTGGTAATACTGTATGCTCATTTTGTACCGGTGTTATACTCATTTGACATGTTATATCAATGCATATTTCAATAATACCATATTAAATTAGATTCTCGTAGGAGTTGATTATAGATACATAAGCACAAACCATGATACTCAATTTCATGTTTTTCCTAATACTCAATAGAGAAGATTTGATGCTCAATAAAAGTGTCTTGAAGTTCAACTACAAAGCTTATGATTTTCATATCAATGCTCATTTTGTAAGTAATTTATGCTCAATAGGTACTCATGTTATGTTCATTTTTAAGATGTCATAACAATGCATATTTCGAAAGTACCATATTACATTAGTTTCACATATTGAAATTCACAGAAATTGATTATAGATATAATTTAATGATTTTTTATAAAAGAAAAAATAAGAAAAAGAATGTGAATTACAATATATGAAATTGACATCACATTACTCATTATTCGACTCTTGATGCTCAATAGAATACGTCTGATGCTCATTAAAATTTTGTCAATGCTCATCTATCGAAAATCCCGATTTTCACTAATATTACAAAAATGTCACCGTTTTTTAGTTGTGATATCAGCTTTCTTGTACTAACATGGTGCTCATTATTGTACGCTTAATACTCATTACAATTGGACTATTGCTCATTTACAGTACACTAATGCTCATTTAGCAGAAACCGCAATTTCTACATTAATTACAAATCTGCCACCGAATTTTTTTTCTATTTTTCCCTTGGACCTGTTATTGGGCCGGTTGTACGGTGCTCACCGTAGAACCGGTGGTACCATATACGAACTCCGCTGTTAGCGTCTGATAGAGAGGGACTTAATTAACCTGTCGGAAAGCCATTTGTGACTTTTTTCTTTCTTTCCATTTTTTCTTTTTTGGCATTACATATTTTGTCAAGGTGTGAGGTGTACTTGATAAAAGAATGAACAAACGAAAAATATGAATGGATAATATAATTAGATAAATAAGAGGATAAGCTCATACGCTCCCCCAAGACAGCATGATTGCCGGCCCAAATTGCTGTTCTTTAGTGAATTGAACGTAACGGAAACAAACTGTATTGTGATTGGATTGTCTAGCCATGCATGAATTCAACATAAATTATACGGTTAGATCGTTACAATTTTACATTAAAAACATTGCAAATCTTCTCTTCATCTCTCCTTTTTCTTCACCGGCAGCTCTTTCATTCTCTTCACCAATACGTCAGGCGGTGACGTAGCCGGGCGGAATATTGGAGTGAGCCGTTATAAAGAACGATTTTGAAATTTATTATACATTTTTTTACCATACTAATTATTTGAACAAAGTTGAAATTTGAAGTAGGTCGGGGCCTATGTCAACCCCTAGTTATGTCCCTGATGTCTGTCATGTCCTTCAATTCTTCCGATTTTCTTCTTCTTCAATTATCTTCTTCTTTCTATCAAAATAATACTCCGTAAGAATCTAACTATTAATCTTGTTTTATCTTCTCTATCAATTAAAAACTGAACTTTTATTAATTTAATATAAAAGTTCATATTTGTGTTAGGTTTGAAGCACCACAACTTTTCTTTAAGCTTAATTTATCTTATTTTAAAAAATCATTGTTCACACATGTTTTGAGTTAAAGAGTGATGCCCGCTGCTCCCACGATATAACAACTCTGAAATGAATATTATTTCTTATTTCTTATTTGCTTGGGTTGTACAAGATTGATACTATTAGAATCCATTTGGTAACATTAGAATTGATTGAAACGACTCTATATTACTAGTACTGTACTTGATTTCTAGACCATTATTAGAATCCATTTGGTAACATTAGAATTGATCGAAACGACTCTATATAATGAATTTATGAAATTCTAGCTGGAGTCAGTGAATTGTTGAATCATGAAAACTTATATTTAAAATACTTCATATATCTTAAATTATTAATAATTTAATATATTTCATACTCCGTAATATAGTGGCGTGTCCAGGAAATTTGGCGAGTGGGGGCAAACATGCACTACAATTCAGTCTCATATGTCACAAATAGCAAATCACATTATTAATGTTGTTTGATTAAATTTAGTTTACGATATACATGTACAAGTATGAATAAAAAGAAGATTAATTTATATTATGGAAGTGTAAAGATGCGATTGCGGATAAAATTTGAAAAAATTACCTAAATATAAGTCAAACATAACAAAATTTAGTGAATTCTTTAGCCTTTCATTCTTTTAATATGAAAGAAAACACTCTTAATCATATTTTATATTTTTTCTACATTTAACTCTTTTATGAGCAATTTCTTATAAAAGTTTATATATATTAGGGTTGAGTTGAGATAGAGCTGCCCTCATAGTGGATGCGCCACTTTCGTAATATACTAATATTATATTATATTTTATTACTCCGTAGTATATACTACCTCTGTTCTTAAATAAGCGCAACATTGCAAATTTTACACTATTCACATATTCTACTTTGACTACATTTTATTTATTGATGTATTAATATATATTTTTGAAAAAAATATTACGGAGTACTAAATTTGTCTCATTGTAAATTTTCAAAATTTGATTTTTTTAATTTTTTTACTAATAGAGAGTTATATATATTAATGGTCAAAGTTGTGAAATGTTGACTGTTGCATTTATTTAAGAACGGATGTACTATAAAGTAATGGAAAAGTTAACGTACATAAGCGTTCACAAGTGTACATAATGGTGTAATTATATATGGAAAGAATAATTCTCATTCATGGTAGTATACGTTTACATATTTATATTAATTTTTAGCTATTTCAAGCAAAATAAAATCCGCAATATATGGCGTTGGTTATGCTCAATCATGGAAGAACAAAAGCAGAAAAAGACAATACATAAAACCGGTTGCCCCGCATATATGGACAATGCTTATTTGCAGGAAACGTTTAAAGAACTTGCGTGCATGGCTAATTAATACGTACTCCCTACTCCCTACTATATAGTTCCTCCATTCCAAAATATGTTTAAAAAAAATACTTTCTCGATTCTTAAATAAGTACAACCGTCAACATTTCACATTTACCGAGACAAAACTTTGACCATTAGTATATATAACCTTGTATTAGTAAAAAAATTAAAAAATCAGATTTTGAAAATTTACAATGAGACAAATTTAGTAATATTTTTTTCAAAATAATATATTAATATCTCAATAAATAAAATGTAGTCATAGTAAAACATGTGAATAATGTAAAATTTAGAATGTTACACTTATTTAACAGGTAGTTACAAGTTAACTCAACATAAATGTAACACAGAAAGCCGGATTATTATATTATTATAGTGGTAACCGTTTTTTTTATACAAATGGTAACCGTTTTCTGTTAATAATAACTTGATAAGGAATTCTGTTGGAATCGAAAAAATCAAATTAAAAATAAATAGATACTAAACCATAAGAGAATGAAATGAAATAAGGTGACAACTCCGGTATCCATTAAAAAAGTAGACTATCATACCTATCATTCACTTGATTGGTCCAAATCATTGTATCATTTTTAATTTAGATTTAAATAATTCAACTGCAACATTCTTATTGATTCATGTGGACAAAAGTATGGTACCTTATGAGTATCATAGAAACCATGAAATAATCTTGGCAAAAAATTAATTAAACTGTAAATAATTTTGGACGAACGAAGTATATATCCAAATTAAAATTCAAGAAAAAAATTCATTGCTAGAGAAAAGGCACAGGCATAATTTATTTGCATACAATTTTACAAATTTTACGTATTGATTTAATTTCTTCACATAGACACGATTTGACTGTTTTTGTGCAACTTGACTTTAAAAAAAATTGCAACAGTCAACATTTCACGTTTTTTGTGCTTTTTTTGTGCAACTCGACTTAGTGTACGAGAGTTGTATGTATCATAACGTGTACGGTACATATATACTTCGTATGTCATTATTCTATAATATACTCCCTCCTTTTCGTATTACTTATCCAGGTTTACACAGTTTAAGAATGTGTCTAGGAGAAAATAATGTATTTTGAGTTTTTCAATTACTACACCGTCTGCACGTTTTAATTAAGAGCTTATTGGTATAGATTCATTTTCAACAAAAAATAAGGTGAATGATTGAGACTTGAGAAATGAGATGAATGACTAATCAGACAAGTAATATAAAAGGAGAGAGTATTACTACATCCATCTCAAAGAACTTTGTCATTTTCAATAATTTGACCAATTATATATTTTTACTGAAAATTATTTATAATATAAAATTATATGAAGATGTTCTTTGTTAAAAGCATTTTCATAAAAGTATAAAATTTTTAACTTCCATAATACCATACGAAGTACTAATCTAAATCACGATTCAAATTTTATGAAATAGCAAACACTACAAAAAAAATTACGTGATTGACACGGAATTTGGCACGGACTTACCGATTTTTCGTGCCAAATAGTTCGTGCCAAAGTGTTTTTGTTACGGATTTGGCATATCCCCTGCCAAAATCCGTCCCAAATCCCTGCCAATCCCGTGTTTTTTTAGTAGTGAAAGGTTTTTGGGATGGAGGTAGTAACACAATATTGGTGTCTTAATATACTCCGTATATGTGTGCACTATTAGTAATAATAATAATGATATTAATAATAAAATAATAATAATAATAATACTAAAATGTGTACTAACGTACCTTCTCTTTGAGATGTGAACACAAAATCTTATCCTTCTCAATTCTCATGCACTAGCTCCTCTATCCAAATGCCCATACATATTTTCCTCTATATATAATCCTCCTCTCCTCTTTCTGGAGGAGCAACCAATTCTCTAATCACACGGCCCCACTACCTTCTAAAAAAGGAAATGGAACTTTTTCAGTTTCTTTCCTGTTTCTGTCTATACGCTTTCTTCGTTCCAGCAATTGGCTCTACTATACTTTTCCAGGTTTGTAAATTGTAATTGTAATAATCATAATGCTATAGAATTTACACTTCCACACCTCTTTTTGTTCTTATTTTGGATCATTTGAAGTGATTTGATGGAGGTTTTATTATGTGGTGAAGGGGTTCAACTGGGAATCGAACAAGCAACAAGGGGGCTGGTACAACTCTCTCATCAATAAGGTCCCGGATTTGGCTAAGGCCGGGGTTACTCATGTCTGGCTCCCGCCCCCCTCCCACTCCGTTTCGCCCCAAGGCGCGTCACCTCATTTTTTGTTATTTTCCAAGGATATGGAAGCGTTTTTTGTTTGTTACATTTTGTGACTGCATATCCGCGTGGCAACCAATTATTAGAACGTCTAGTTTAGAGCATCTTCAATGCTAAAACGTTAACGGTGCATACGTGGCATGAGGGATAACCAATCAAAAAACAATAAATAAAATATCTCTCTCCTTATTTGAAGGATCTTTATCTTTTTGGTAAGTTTTTTTTTACAATGTCAAGCACAATGTCTAGATGTAGACATTGTGATTGACATTGCAGAGAAAAACTTACCAAAAACACATAGGACCGTGGAAAGACGGAGAGAGAAATGTCATAAAATTAATCTTTTGTGTCTATCTCTCTCATGCCACATGTGCACCGTGCACATTGTAGCATTGGAGATGCTCTTAGGCGTAAAAGTTGTTGGTTGCTCACACGCGGAAATGTACACGCAAAATATAATTAAGAATATGTTGTTGCCCCAAGTCCATAACTCTATTTTTTGTTCTTGTTTCGGATCCGGATCATCTCTCTTTTGGGTGATTATCATCCTGTTTAAGCCATGGCCCCACCTATCACACAACACACATTACACGTCATAATCATATCATAATAAAGATATAATAAAAACACAATTGGTAATTAATTATATCATTAGTATAGTCATTATTGCACGCAAAAAAGGTCATATTTTCGAACCATTCTTGTAAAAAATGTCATATTCTTACCCACTAGTCAATATATCTATCCTAACAGTGAAAGTCAATGGCCCGATATTTATGATAAAATCACCTTCTTCTTTTTTTAAAAAAAGGTAGATACGGCAATATCGAGTATCCTATAAGTATAGCTTAAATGCATGTGATTGATTCAAATCACTATTTCATTCTTTTTTATGTTAAACGATTCAATTATAATACTTTGATTATCCACATGAATAAGGTACAATACTTTGAGAATAGCCTAAATTTTTATCTTTTTAAACCTAATGTATAGTGGTTAATTGTGCAGGGTATATGCCTGGAAGGCTGTATGACCTGGACGCATCCAAATATGGAAACAAGCAACAACTTCAGGCTCTTGTAAGGGCACTCCATGACAATAACATCAAGGCTGTGGCAGACATTGTGATCAACCACAGATGTGCTGACTATAAAGACAGCCGGGGTATCTACTGCATCTTCGAAGGTAAAAAAGTTAAAGATGTTAGGATGTGTTCCTATCCTTAGATGAGGTAACAATATAAAACTATAAGGCTAGGAGCCCATTTGATAATACCGAAATTGATTGAATCAATCGATTCTGCTGAAATTTATGAAATTTTGGCTAAAATGGCTGAATTGGATGATTTTATTAATTTATGAAAAAATATATTTAGAATATATTAATATATTTTATTAAAAAAATAAAATAAAATTATATGAAATAATAGCTAAATAATCTTCTACAATAACTACAACCAATTTAGCCAGAAAATTAACTACATCATTACTTAAAACGATTATTATACCATTAATCACGCGAAATGAAAGCTTGGATAGTAGGCCGATATATAAGAGCTCTACATTTTGGATAACTCCAATAATCCTTCTACGTAGTATAAATAAAGCAACCCAAATTTTGTAATGATGTGCACCAAAAGTCAGCATGATCTTTCGTTTTACAATTCGTGTGGGCCCCCTATATAAAAATGCATGTAGGGTCCGCACAAAGTGTATGGTATGTGGGTATGTATGTATGAATGAAAAGTGCACACTCAAAGACAATATGTTGGGCGGCGAGGATGCCTATAATAAAATTGCACGATCAAGGCTCTGTTTGCAATCACTTAAAATAAGTGATTGTGGCTTTTTTCTAAGAAAAAAGCACTTATTTTCCCAAACATTACCAACTTTTACTTTCTCGGTTTTCGTGTAGAATCTACTTTTTACTTTTTCTATTACACAAAAAGCACTTATTTTACCAAACACTACCAACTTTTACTACTAATCACTTTTTCCCAAAAAGTGCTTTTATTTAAGCACAAGCATTTGCAAACAAACCCCAAGTCCATTTGACCACTCTCATGAGTCGGAGCTCATGAGATGTCCTTTTTTTTACAAGATACGGAGTAGTATTTTGTTTCATACCAGCAAAATATATGAAATAATGGTATCAAAATATAAGTATATAAGATACTTCATTTGTCCAAAAAGGTTCGTCAAATTGACTTTTCTCGGTCAATGAGAATCAACTTTGACCAATGATATTTTTTAATACGAAATTATTTTGAATAGGAAAATTATATCAATATGTTCCATCCGTATTCAAAATATTTTCATAAAAGTGTAAAAATTTATAAATTGTATACAAATATATATTCAAATCATTGTCCAAAATTTGTCATCATTGACAAAAAAAAAAGTCAATTTGACAAACGTTTTCGGGACGGAGGTAGTATAAGATGTTGGAATCGATCTACCCTTCTATCTATCTTAAAAAATGGAACTTGAGTTTCATATACAATTATACTCCCCCGTCCTGAAATGAATTGCAATTTGCGTTTTTTAATATTGATTGATGACAAAGTTAAATCATCCCTGCTGATAATTAAATTAGTTTTAGTAATTAAATGTAAATAATCGGAAAATATTTAAATTCGCAAAACCCAAAATTAGAATATAATACAAAATTGACATGCTAAATATGTAGACATAGTGAAATTGTGTTATTTTGTCGGTGTGTACTTTTGTTAACATGAACCAATAATGGTTATTGTGTGTTGCTACAGGCGGCACATCTGATGGTCGTCTTGATTGGGGGCCATCCTACATATGCAAAGATGACACACAATACTCCGATGGCAATGGAAACCCCGACACCGGCATGGACTTTGGTGCGGCACCAGACATCGACCATCTCAACGAGAATGTGCAAAATGAGTTATCAGATTGGATGAATTGGCTCAAATCGGAAATCGGGTTTGACGGTTGGAGATTCGATTTTGTGAGGGGGTACGCGGGAAGCATCACTAAGATCTACATGGAAAGAACCAAACCGGGTTTCGCAGTGGGCGAGTTTTGGAACTCGTTGGCGTACGAAACAGAAGCAAAACCCAAATATGACCAGAATAATCACAGGAATGAGCTATTCCAATGGGTGCAGAATGGAGGAGGCTTCGTGACTGCCTTTGACTTCACCACCAAAGGGATTCTTCAGACTGCTGTTGAAGGAGAGCTTTGGAGGTTGAAGGATTCCAATGGAAAGCCTCCCGGTCTTATTGGGATTTCGCCAAAAAATGCGGTCACTTTTGTTGATAACCATGACACTGGATCTACACAGAGGCTTTGGCCTTTTCCTAGTGATAAAGTTATGCAAGGATATGCTTACATCCTAACCCATCCCGGAGTTCCATCTGTGGTAATAAACTTTTTCTTTTATGTGACGTTTTTTATATTTATCTGATGTGGAATGACTTAATGGTAAACGTTAAGTCATTTTGCACCAGTCAAATATATAAATACAAAGTCATGAATGATTTTTTGAACTATTTGTTGTATGAGGTTGATCTTTGAAGATAATTTTGAGTTGTGTTGTGTCAATGGAAATGATTGATCGAGTTGTGGATGATACTAAGAGATTTTTGTTTCTTGTTTGGCATGCAGTTTTATGATCATTTCTTTGATTGGGGATTGAAGGATCAAATTTCAGATTTGAGTTCAGCGAGGAATAGGAATGGGATTAATGAGGCAAGCAATGTTGAAATTTTGGCTGCTGAAGATAATATGTATGTGGCAAAGGTTGATGGGAAAGTATTAGTGAAGATAGGGAGCAAACTAGATATGGGTAACATGATTCCACCGAATTTCAAGGTCGTTGCCTCTGGACAAGATTACGCTGTGTGGGAGAAAAAGGCGTAAATATAATTTGCGGGTTTTAATAGCGAAATAATGTGGACCACACAAGCAATGTACCTTTGCAATTTCTTTGAGAATAACAATGCAATTATTTGCACGATAGTGTAACCAAAATTTATACGTAGTATATAAATAGTTACTTCGTATTTATTAATATAAATGATAAGCCACACATAGAGATTAGGATCAACTCAAAAGTATCAAAATAGATACAATAATGAATATGTTATATCAAATTGTATATAAAGCGTTTAAAAGAAGGCACATTTTATGGTACCTCAAAGTATGGTAATTTATCCACATTAATCAATTTGAATATTACAATTGAATAATTTAAATATAAATAAACGATGAAATTATGACTCGGATCAATCAATGCATGATAAGTTTGATACCTTTATCGGGGATAAATCAATGCATGATAAGTATGTAAATTGTGTTTTGATCACATACTTGTGAGTTGAACTCGAGACCTCTCCCTTATGTTACCATTAGAAAAACTCGGAATAAAAGTGCTTCATTTGATGCACTTTATATATGAAGTGCCTCCTGTTAAAAAAAATTATTTTTTTCTACGTGTACCCTCTTCCACCAGGTGAGCTATGCCCTTCCACACCTTCTATCCATATACAATAAGTTGTCACATGTTTTTAACCTATTTGGTAATCCAAGCCAAAGAATAACAAATTCAGGAGGAATAGAAATTTTCTATATTTGATTCATCCAAGGCTTGTTGTGGATCTTGATTCTCAATATGTCATACATCACTCCAGATTCGAGCTCCACTTCGTTAGAAAACAAGAGCATTTGATTTATGGCTTCAGCTTTGTTAATTGGGGATCATGTACCAGATGTTTTCCTTCGTCAAGTGTGTGTAGAATAATCTCCAACTAAAGAATGAAACTAACTAATTAAATAGGATGAATGGTTTTCTTGCAAGCAACACTAGTTCACCCAAGCAATGCATATAAAGCACAATCAAAATGAAAAGACTTAGAAGGAATAATAAATTGATGGCAGATTTTAATTGACACAGAAAATCAAGAACTTGATAGCTGGATTTTTATTTTTGTTTCCTTAAACAAAGAAATCGAGAGGTGAGAGAGTGGTCAAGGCATTGAGGACCTAGGGGAGGCCTGGGGGAATTGCTCTCACTTGTGGCCCATAATTTCACTGTTAGTACTTATAGTAAAGGCCAGTGTTCACAGACCGCATATAAAATAACTATTATTTTCATTGTAGGTTATTGAATAGATCAGTCTCAAGATGGAGAATCGCTTTCGTGAGTCAAACATAGAATTACTCACTTGTTTAACATGTCTTCATAAAAAAGATAAGTTCTCCCATTTGTGTGAATCAAAGCTATTGCACCTCATAGAGTTATATTCTTGCGATTTTTCATCTGTTGATCGAAGGGAGCTGAAAGAGCGACTCCAATATTGGCGAAGTTTGTAAAATATGGTTGAACTTAGAGTTTACAATTCATTTCTTTTTTTTTTTGCCAGGGAACACTTCCCAAATTTATTAAGAACGTTTACAATTCTTTTCACTTGGTATATCGTATGATAGAGTTTGGTTTAGTGTTACTTGTTGCAACAACCACCGTTAAAAGAGTTTTCTCTGCGATAAATATTATCCAAACATATCTTCGCAATAAGAAGGAATATGACTTTTTTTAAGGATATATATTGCTTAGTGTGCTACACAAGAGAGATAATTTTAGAAGCATTGATAATGAAACTATTATGTAACTTTTTCAAAATACGAAAACTCATAGACTTGATTTATCACAGTTTTTTTATACCACAGATGCAATAATGAACAACTCCGTATTTAATACCGTAGTATGTAATTAACTAATTTGCATAATTGATATTAATTACTTTATTTATACCATTTTAAATATATTTGGAGTTGTTATTATAAAGTAAATTTAGTGTTTAGTGTGCCCCGTTCTCACAAATCTCTGGGTCAGCCACTGGCCAAGTCTCAAATCTTTGAAGACTAGGCCGAAATAGGCGAACCTAGGCATGGAAAAGCCTTTTAGATCTTTATTATAATCAATGCGTAGTATTTTATAGTGATCTATAAGAAAAAAAAGTCCAAAATATATTATACAAGATTGAACCTAGTTTTTACTTCGCTCAATATATAAAATTTTTGGATGTGTAAAAGTGCAAATACAAAATGATACTCCTCTATCCCAGTGGAGTTTGCCTAGTTTGAGTAGTAGTGTAGTACTATAATTAAGTAGATGAAAATATTAATTTTGACTGGACCCTTATTCCCCTCTTGGAAATATGTGGACAACACAAGTAAAAATAAAAGAAGTTTTAAAATGATTACAAAATACAAGAGCATGTAACTGGCTGACAAAAAGCAAAAAGGTATTCTGCATTGTGTGTACAAGTCTGTAGACTTTGCAAGTCCAAAACTAGCAAAATAATTGGAGGGAAACTTTTCAAAAGTTGTACAAAGTTCTACCAAAACACTTGAATTTTTTAACTTTTCCCAAAAATACACCGAGCTAAAATAGCATTACAAAAGTTGTACAAAGTTCTACGAAAACACCGAGTAAAAGATTCGTTCCCAAAAGTTAACCAAAGTAAAAGATTCATACCAAAAGTTATGTTCCTAGATGTTGTAGCGAGGCCTATACTAAGGCAAAAAAGAGAGGTGTTGTGGGATGGTAAAGTTGGGGTTTTCCCCTTTACTTATCAAGATATGGCTAAAAGAAACAACAAAAATAAAGAAAAAGCCAATTCTTAGTGTGTGACAAGGGAAGTCATAAAGTAATTCATGATTGAAAAAGTATTGCCGGCAATCAAACTGAAATGGTTAGCAGGAGCATGTAAATGCATCATAATGATATTGCAATCGAGTGTGATTGACATTGCAAAATGATATGGTGGATGTGCTAAAATACAAGGGACATAACAAGTACAAATTGCCTCACATGGGAAAGGAAAGGTTAGAGAGACTAGGCTTTCTATCGAATGCTATTTCTGTGTACCTTATGTTGGTTGAGGAAGTTATTGTTATATGGAGTTACCAATGGAAGTAGTACTGACAGAAGCTGAACAAACCAAGTTCATACCTGAATATTCTTGTGATCTTCATTTATGAACTTTTTGGTTCAAGGAAGTGTTATTTTGAAGGGCTTGTAAAGTGTTTCTTTTGCTCACCTAGCCCGTTTAGCTTAGTTTTTTGCTTAATATGCCGTGTTTATATGTTATTAATAGGCAATGTTTGAAGGGCTTGTAGACTGTCTTTGGCTCACATAGCCCATTCAACTTAGTTTTTTTGCTTAACATGCAGTGTTTACAATCACTGCTTAACAGAAAGTGTTTGTTCAAATGAGTGTTTGTTTGTTTAATTTTGCTATTTAAGTTACTATTTGTGTAAGTATCTTCTTAAACTTAGTTTGTTTAATTTAATTTATAATGAATGTTAATTACAATAGTTATAAGTTAAATTATGCATACATTTATAACTTTAGTTATAGTTTACAGATTATGTTTTTTTGGAAGAAATAGGCTTAAATTGATAACACATCATTCAGATAGTAGGTAAAAAGACATAAAGACCCCCGGCAACAGCCGATTCTCGAACCAAACTCAGAGTTCATCACCTCTAAAGAAGCAATATAACTCGTTGATCCATTACTGGGCGCAAATGAGCCAAAGACGGTTAACGCAGATCTTCGTCACCCACATCCAAATCCACATTCTTACAATAAAATAAAACATACAACTGATAGCAAACAGTAAACTTCAAACAATTAAACAAAAGGAAAACAAGAAAATAAAACCCATGCCCCATCACCCAAACCACCACCATCTTCCATACACCTGGAACCTCATCCTGGCTGAGCAACTTCGACGGGCTTTCCCTATCCAGAACCATGTTGTCCCCAAATTGGTTCTCTGTTTCTTGAGTCTCCCAGATACGCCTTCCCTTTTGCTCCCCTGAAACTTCCTCTGTGCTTGCAATCTCCACATCTTTTGTTGTCTTGTTAACCATGCCTCACGTGGATTCCTTCTAGTCCCCGCCTCCTGTCCTACCATTCGACTTATTATCTTCCTTACCCTGGGGACCTCGAACCGAGCTAGATGAACCATCCAGTAGCCACTTACTACCTCATGTCGGACTAGACTTCACCGCACTACCATCTCTAAGGTGTACTCCAAAGGTTTTTTCCAGAACTAGGTTTTCTTCATATGCCAACAGGCAGAAGAACTTGTCAGAATGACCAATAATACCACATACAAAACAGAAATTGGGTAACTTCTCATATTTAAAATCCACCCAATGTCTAATCCCTCATTTTTTAAGGGTGATACCCTTTTTCAGAGGTTTTTCAACATCCATGCACACCCTGACACGCAAATAAGCCTCCCACTTTTTGTCGAATTTGTTATCATCATAATGAATAAATTTGCCAATATAATTACCAATTCTTCTAGCAGTGCCTAGATTCATAAAACTATACGGGACATTATGAACTTATACCCAAAACTTAGCTTCATTTAAATAGATCTTAAATGGTATATCTTCAGGCCTAACCTCTTCTAGAATTAGCAGATTTCTCTCAAATTGCCATGGGCCGCCATCTAGAACACGCTTCATATCCTCATTATGATAGAAAGTATAAAGGTATCTTTTATCGCCAATCTCTTTAATCGTCACACCTTTTCCCGGCCTCCGTAATGAAGCCATAAGCTCCTTGAACACTGGGAACTTGATCTTCCTATTAGTAAACAGGGCACCCACAACCGGGAAACTCGGACGAGACTCCGCCGCTGCTGCATCATCAAGTTCGATCTCGTCCAGAATCAACTCCTCAGGATCCCCGCCTATATCCATCTTCTTGTACTTATCAACAATTTTCTACATCAAGCGCTAATTGCCCACACCCAGAAGCCAACACCGTCTCCGAACTCCCCAGGCTTCGCCATTCTTACGCAAAAGCTTCGTTGTTACAACCGCTCCGACTTTCCTTCGTCGCTAGACTCCCCTGCCTCACTCCTCCGTCCGAAGCTACTGCGTGAAAGTGAGTCGCCTATGGCGCCGTTCCTCGACTAAGTCGATAGCAGAAGAAACGAAACCCTAGAGGTGGAAGCCACCCTAGAGAGAGAATTTATGTAGAGTCCTAAAATTATTTACAGATTATGTTTAAAAACTAAAATTGTATTCATGTATGAACTTAGTTGTTCTTTTACAAAATGAATATGAATGAAACAAAATTTATAGGTATAATTGTAGTTATAGGTAATAGTTATACTTATAAATCCACAGTTTAAAGTTTAGAGTTTTAATGTATAGTCTCTCTGTATGTATCTTAGGATTAAACTTAATTTGTTTAAAGTTTAGAATTACACATAAGCTTAAGTTGTTTAATTTTGCTTTGATTTGAAGGAGTAAAATTTGGCAAACTAAACGTGTGTGAGTTTATTTTTACAGAAGAGAAGTGGCAGTGAAATTAGTTTTAGAGTTGTGTTTCTCTTTTGAATTTAGTTTTAGAGTCCAATTTGATACCCTGGACCTAGATTAAATTGCAATAGAGTAGCTTTACGCTAAAAGTGCAGGTTGAGAGTAAACTAACTGTATTTGTATGCTAAAAACAGAAACATTTACTAGGTTATTTGTTTGCTTAATTAGTCATGTATTAAGTGAGTCAGGTTTGCGCCTACAATATATGAAAACATTACAGAGCCCTTATCGCAGTCCACATAAGCAAATTCACTCGAAACTAGTCAATCCACCCGTGCGTTGCACGGGGAACAAATGAAATCAATTTTTTTTACAAAGAATTTATTTCATGAGTAATGTGTATATACATATTTATTGTAGAAAAAAATAAAAACATGATACAAAATTATATTAGAATACATGTATGATAATTGTTAGTCCGTTGGACATACACCAATTAGCATAAAACTATAAAATAAGTATCCTTTCATCCCTAACAAATCTTGTCTAATGAAGATGATAACAATTGTTTTTTAGATGATAACAATTGTTATCATATTACAATCTCATATGTAGTATTATTTATTTATAATATAATTATGATGATTATTCAACACATGACATTACTTTTTAATATCGTGCTTGTTGTGTTTTAAAGTTTCTAAATATATTCCATCTAAAAAGAGAAAAAATTTATTTTATACTCCATATATAATATCTCTTGATTCATCTCAATATATGTTTTATAAAAGCTACAGATCAAGATTGTTAAAATCACTATATGTTTTATAAGAACTACATATCAATGTTGTTAACATCGCGAGTTGAATCGTAAAATTGTATAATCCAATATCATTGAACCAATTTGACTCGTACACAAAATTGGAAATGCTAAAAATCTTTTCAAAATTGGGAAACATTATTTAAAATTATGATTTCAACGAATTTTTAAAATAGTTACTTATTTACTAATGAATAGTTATAGTAGAATTAAATAATTGAATTTTTGTATTTTTTGTTGCAGCTAATTATAAAAAACAATGACTCCCTCATCTCGTTAAATTGTGCTAACTTTATTTTTGCAGCTGCCCCAACCAAAATTGTCATTTCCATTTAAACTAATAAATGTGTAGGTAAATTATTTTTCTCAACTGATTTGTAAAAATCTGAATCACATACAAAGTAATTTTTACTTCATTTATATTCCACATGCAAGTGAATTCTGAACACATTTAATGGGGTACTGAGTATTATCATTGACATTTACATAATATTTGTATCCAAATATATTGTAATACTCTATTTTATATTCTGAAATTAGAACATTTCATTTTTAACTTTATTATAATATGTCTCTTAATTAATTATGTATGATGAATCTTTTAATATTTTTCTAATATTTTTTTTTAATATTTAATGTATTTATGCTCAATAATCAATATAATTTTCAAAGTTTTATTTATAACATACAACTATTAATTAGGTTGGCACTTAATATGGCATCACTAAGTAATGCTTCATTAAAGTGACAATAATTTTATAAAGTTTTATTTATAACTTACAAAAATTAAATAGGTTGGCACTTAATATGACTTCATTAAGTAATGGTTCATTAATAGTGACAACAATTTTTCACTTCTTTTGGCTCCAAATAGATATCTATTTGGATCTCCACCATGTTCTCTTTATATATATAAAGATTTAACTGAAAAATTATTCAAAATTCACCCCTTAATACATTTAAGTCAAACAATAGGTTTTCATATAAAGTATTTTTACCAATCTGGAATGGATGAATCCCAACCAGAGAGATAAATATCTATGAAGTGGCCCATTAATTTTTGAAGACTAGGGTCCAAGTTTTCGTAATCCCATGGCGATTTTTTGAATTAGGAATGTGTTTTTGAACTTGTTCTTCTTGACTATGGGGAGCATCTTCATCTTCTTTCTTCGAATTTGGCATGTTGTAGGAGGCTTCCGTTTCTCAATATATCACCGTCCTATATCTATTTCTATTGTCTTCTTCCTCCGGATATGAAATTTTGCCATAACCTAGAGCTTCTTCACATGCTCTGAATTTGTCTTCTTTCTTCGCAAGATGAGTGAATTTGGAAGTTTAGTATCCGTAGAAATAAAAGGGAAAATCAAGGTGAGGAGAGGAGAGATGAGAGAGTGAAGAAATAGCTGATCAGACAAAGGGGTTGGGTGGGTTTTATTGTACACGCACATATGGAGCAGGGAGGTTTTCAAACTTTAGGGTAGTAAAGTCTTTTACCACACTTTTGTTTGTTGAAAAAAGCTAAATGACAAATTTTTTGGGACAACTAAAAAGGCTATTGTTGTTTTTAACTATTTCGTATTAGATTTCAAATATTACATGTTTTTATTTTGAAAAAATGACACCAGTATTACTTCTCAACTTGTGTTGGACACAGATATGACCACAATTAAAAAGGTCAAAAATGTGACCCCCTGCTCTTTCTATTTGCTACGCTCACCTTCGATTCTAAACCTTCACTTCCCCAATTTACCTTACATCCTCCATCTTATCTCTTGGGAGCCTTCATGTTATCTCTTCCGCCTTTCACCTTCATCGCGCAACCTCCACTTCCGGTGCTATCTACCTTCTCCGATGGCAGGACATTAAACCTCCGCCCTCAGCTTCGTCGACGGAAACAACATCGATATCTTCTCCATTGCCCTTCTGGTCGCCCCTCCCATGGACGACAACTCATATTTGAGGGCGGAAATTTAGGATCTGATTCTGAGTGACGAATCTGATTTGAAGACAGATTGCTTGAAGCTACATGGTCTGGACCTCTACATAGACCTTCTCCGCTTCCTGCTTTCCAGATCTGCAGCGGCTGGAGGAGTGGTGGGGGCAGCGGTGGTCCAGAATTTGGGTGAAATGGAAGAGGAGATGAGACTAGGGTGATAGAGATGGGGTGGTGGAGCTAACGGTTGGGCTGGGGGGGGGCTGGGGGAGGGAGATTGGGGGATGAGGAAGTGGCAGGAGGGTTGGAGGGGGTTGTGGGGGTTGGTGGATGCTGGTTGGGGGGGCAGGGGTGAGGGGTGGGCTGTGGTGGTGGGATGTAGTCGTCGCCGGCGGTGGCCGGAGTTGGTGGCCGGAGGGGAGGGGAGAGGTTGGGGCTAGCTGGGCAGGGTGCATGCGGGGGCGGTGGGCACCTGTGCTGGTGGAATGGGTTTGCAGTGGTACGTGGACAACATGTTTGGACTGCTGAGGGGTGGGCCGGTGGTCACCGGGGGCTGTGGGTGGTGGGGCTAGGTGGTGGTCACTGGATGAAGCGGTGCGGCGGCTGTAATTGGGTGGTGTCGGCAGCATTGTCATTGTGGCGGCAGTGTCATGACGACTATGGAGGGGGTTTGCGGGCTGGGGAGGGGTGGCCGGAAAGTGGCGGCGGTGGACGGAGTTGGCGGCCAGTCACTTTGTCCGGTAGCGGCTAAAGTGACACAGACGGCTACAGTGACACGGGAGGTGGCTACAGTGACATGGGCGGCGGTTACAGTGACATGGGCGGTGGCTACAGTGACACGGGCGGTGGCTACAGTGACACGGGCGGTGGCTACAGTGACACGGGCGGTGGCTACAGTGACACGGACGGTGGTTACAGTGACACCGGCAATGACATAAAATCTGACAGTGATAATATGATTTTCAAATATATGACCTTCGAGTTCTTGGTCACTTTTTTGTCTTTTCGAAAAATGGTCACATTTTAGGAAAATGGCTTTAATTTAGTAATATTGAAGGCAAAATCCCTTTTATTTTTTTTAGGAAAAATTGAAAATAATAATCCCAACTATTGTCGGTCCGCTGAAAATAATCCCAACTATTGATTATTTTTGTATAATCCCAACTATATAGATTGTCCGCCAATAATGGTCCATCACCAGATATAAAAAGTGAATTAAATAGAAATTAAGCGTAAAAATTAAAAGTTGAGATTATTTATAGGGATTACTTGTTATATCTCATCTCATCATCTTTAAGAACTACAAGAATTTATTCATAGGGACCATTATTGGCGGAAGGTAGGGCTAGGCACGGGGCGGGTCGGGGCGGGTAATGCAAAATAAAATGGAACCGCCGGTTTTATTGTACGGTTCGGTCCGGTTCGGGTATTACAATTTTCAAAATAGGAACCGGAAATTACCCGGCCCGTTTGAAACGGGTCGGTCCGGTCCGGGTTTTACGGTTTCTATTCTCATGTCTTGAAATTAGTAAAAACTCACGAAGTTCCAAAAATCAATAATTAATAATTTAGGACATTAGCAAGTTTCAAAATAACAACATAGTGGTGCACATATAACACAAGCGAAAAGTCCAATACTCCATAATTTCTTGTATATAAGTTTAAAACAATTAAAAAAATTCCAAAAATATGCAACATAGCCAAAATACATATTTTCTTACATTTGTATTTAAACATGTTGTTTAACATCACATATTAAAGTGATTGCTTTTTTATATTAATTTTTCAGTATTAGCCAAAGTTGACACATATGGGTGGTAAACACAATTTCTATATTTTAATAACAATATAATAATAAAAATATAACAAAATCATATTTGACAAATAATTAAATTCCATAGAAAGGAATAATTCAATAACAATAAAAAGTAATAAGATATTTATGAAACATTTAATCAATAATTTGAAAACAAAAGGATGTTACTGCAACTCAATTTAAAATCCTACTTCTAGCAAAGGAAACAAAACTATTTCAAAACCGATTATCACAAAACTATCAATAAATTAATATACAATATATATAACGGGCCGGGCCGGGTACCCGTTATTTTTTAATTTTGGAACCGGACCGGTTCCTTAAAAAAAATTACCCGATCCTACCCGGACCGTTTTATGGCAACAAAAAATGGAACCGGCCCGTTTTGGACCCGAACCGCCATTACCCGGACCGGACCGCGGTTCCAAGACCCGTTTGCCCACCCCTAGCGGAAGGTCCCTAAAGTTGAGATTATTCTGGAATAATCAATAGTTGAGATTATTATGAGCGGACCGCCAATAGTTGGGATTATTACTATCAATTTTTCCTTTTTTTAAAAAAATCTAATTAGTTTTTTCTTTACAAAAAATAAGTCATGTAAAAGATGTCTGCTTGTTCATGTCTAGGTCTCGCCTTTCACACCTAGTTAGGCTTACGCATTTTCACGCTTTTGAAGGTCAACTCTCGAGTTGATCGTCCTTTCCACGTCTTTCTATTATGCAGGACATTTTTCTGCCACCTCACGCTTAGGCGCACCTAGGCACAGCCTTTTAGAACACTGCCCGTAGGACGCAAGTCACGCAATTTGCTTTTGACATATCATGCATATGGCTCGAGGTTGCAGCCTATCAAGAAGAAATTATTACACTGAATATGGGCACATGACTGTAGAAGTCTCCTAACAATGCTGATTAGACCTACAAAATTGTGGTGCCTATAGATGTAGTACTCCTAGTTAGCTTTTTTCCGTTTAAAACGTGTTTTAAAACGCGTTTAAAACGAAAAATAATGTCGGTCCGTTTAAAAAGGAAAAAAACTCCTACTTCCCGTATAAAACGAATTTTTTCCGTATTTTTTTTACAAAAAATAGAAACATGAACTGATCAATTGAATGAGTGCATAAAATGCATAGGAGATCAACAATAGCTTAAAAGCAAAAGGGAAAACATTGTCCTCGTGACCGCGTGTTTTTGTATTGTTACAATGTAATTATTAAATACTAAAATTAATTGCATGACGGCTAAAGCTAACTTCCTAAAATTAAATACCAAAACGTTAAATACTACTGGATTTATGATGTTTTACCAATCAAACATATCAAAATTAAGGTTTTTCTAAACCTGACATGTGTTTAGTATACTTTTATAGTTTTACAGTTAAACAATAATAAGCGTAGTAGTTGTACAATGTACTTTTCTCATATGTCATCCATCATCTTGATTAAATGATGAGTTTATTTGATGATCATGTAATGATAATGTTTTTAACTTAGTCTCGTTTATGGTTGATGCCTCATTTTTTGGACTTTATTTTGTCATCGACTTATGCAATTATGAATTATTCTTTTATGTGGTAATGAGATTTGCTACTTGAATATGTGTATACTAAATACTTTTATTTCTTTTTACTATATATCTTATTTTGTGAAGTATATACTTTAAATGTTCAAAATATAATACTCCGTATTTTTTATCCGAATTTTTGTAACATATACCGTATTATACCCGTAACGTATAACGTATTTTTCAACGAATTTTTGACCGTTTTTTTCATTCGTGGTACCGAATAAAATGCGTACGTATTAAACCTCATTTAATTCCCGTACCGTATTTAACTAACTACGGTAGTACTTCGTATTGTTCCCAATTTGACAACCAATAACCCAACTTGCGATACCTAGGTCTGGGATTGGTTCGGTTCTTGTTAAAATTCGATGGAACCGTATTAAAAATTATAGGCTCTAAATTCGGTTCGGTTCTTGTTAAAATTCGATGGAACCGTATTAAAAATTATAGGCTCTAAATTCGGTTCGGTTCTTACATTTTTCAGTTCCTAATGAAAATTTGTTATTCTCCCAAAATGAACACATTTTACCTTCAGTTACATAAAAAAAAAATCAAATTTCAAATGATGAAATTATGATCATTACATTATACATACATGAAATTCCAATGTTCAAATATCACAAAAATTTCCTAATGCAAACATTAAGTTTAAACATGACAAAAACATAAAGGTTTAAAGTAGGCATCAAGTATCGAGCAAAAAGGTTTAATAACTTCAGGGTACACATCCAATAGCACGTGGTTCAACCTCAAAAGTACGTAGTAATAAACTGACCAGTAATAGTATTTGTAATTTACTATGAACAAATAACAACATAATCAGCAGAATGTCTTATCAAATAACAAATATATACAATCACAAACAAATAAAAAATATAAAAGTGGACTAAAGTAGTAAAATAACAACTACTCGAATTGGCGTGGTCCAAAATATATAAGGTATATTATGCAAGACGAATATTCCTGATAAGATTTTTCTGTCTGGAACGCTGTCTGGCCACCTCCATTTGAGGTGTTTCCGGGTAAAAAAAATTATGATATTTTGTGAGCATGTTCTACATGAAATGTAGATTACATCCACCAAATTTTAGCTTAAAATGAAATCAGGAAGTGAGTTAAATAAAATATTGAAAAACATTGTGTTTTTTATATGTATTTTGACTTAGTGTTTTTCAATAATTTATTTAACTAATTTCCCGATTGAAATTTAAACTCAAATTTAGTGGATATAATCTACATTTCATTAAAAACGAGCTCACCAAATTTCATCAAAAAATTCCATTCAGAAATACCTCAAATGAAGATTACTCATGCAATGTATAAGAAGTTCGGTTCCTACCTAAGAACCGGAACCGGACTGGAACTGAACCGGAACCGAACCGATCATATACTATAGGAATCAAATCGAAAAAACATGAAGTCCAAAATTATAGGAATCTGAACCGAACCGGAAAATTCGGTTCGGTTCAGATCGGTTTTCCCGGTTTTACGGTTCCAAGTCCCAGGCTAGCCATACCACAATTTTCGTCCTGGTAATGACCAATCACCAATGTCAAATTATCTTCACCAACTAATAACGGACAAAAAGTTCAAAATTCAAAATGCTTCTATCTACTCAACGTTTCAAAATTCAAAAGTTGCAAATAGCCTTTCCCTATTCCATTTCTTCTTTCTTATTTCCAATTTCGCATCCCGACCCTTTACCCTATTTCCTGAATTCAAAATCACTCAACTTCCATTCCTCTCCTTCAATCACTAATCCGTTCGAACGCTTTAATGGGTGCCAATCACAGCCGTGAAGATCTGGAGCGTTTGGATTCCGACTCAGAATCGGAATACGGAACAGAGTCCGAATCCCAGACTCAAGACAGCCAACGGGACGACGGCGATGACGCCGAGACTCCTTCATCCTACCGTCCGGAGACTTTAAACTCGCCTTCTTTGGACGATATCGAGACCAAGCTCAAGTCTCTGAAGCTCAAGTATAATGTCGGGTCGCAACAGGATCCGGCTCTGAAGAACGCCATTAAGCTGTACGCATATGTCCGAGATAGCACTGCCAAGTCTAAATGGGTCGTTTCGGACAAGCGGACTCCATATTTCTTCGTTAAAGGCGTATCCGAGGAGGCAGATGAAGAAGAAGATGAATCCTCTTGGTGGGTCTTGAAAATAGGAAACAAGATCCGGGTCAAAGTGGATGAAAATCTACAACTGAAAGCTTACAAAGATCAGAAGAGGATCGATTTCATTGCAAATGGGGTGTGGGCTGCGAAGTTCTTTGATGAGGAAGAGTATACATCCTTCTTTGACAAGTACAAAGCCTGCCTGTTTGAGAATACTTATGGCTACGAGGCAAACGATGCTAACAAGGTCAAAGTATATGGTAAAGACTTCATAGGTTGGGCAAATCCGGAAATTGCTGACGACTCTATGTGGGAAGATGCAGCAGACAGCTTCAAGACTCCAATGAGAGAGCTTAAGCAGGAGTTTGAAGAAGCAGCTTCTATTAATGGTGGAGAAATTCAAAGCTTAGCATTAGGGGCTTTGGATAATAGCTTCCTGATAAGTGATTCAGGTGTTCAAGTCTTGAGGAACTATAATAATGGGATTCAAGGAAAAGGAATGTATGTTAACTTCGACAAAGAGAGATTTAGTTCGAATCATTCAACTCCTAGGAAAGCTTTACTCATGAGAGCCGAAACCAACATGTTACTCATGAGCCCCATGAATGAAGATAGGCCTCATTCAAAGGGTATTCACCAGCTTGACATTGAGACAGGAAAAATAGTGAGCGAGTGGAAGTTTGAGAAGGATGGGACGGACATTTCCATGAGGGATATCACTAATGATAGTAAAGGAGCTCAGATGGATCCATCTGGCTCAACTTTCTTAGGATTGGATGATAATAGACTGTGTAGGTGGGATATGCGTGATAGAAATGGTATAGTTCAGAACGCCGTTACTACCCCTGTGTTGAACTGGACTCAAGGGCATCAATTCTCTAGGGGCACAAATTTTCAGTGCATTGCTACAACAGGTGATGGGTCGATTGCAGTTGGTTCACTTGATGGGAAAATCAGACTGTACTCGATCAGTTCCATGAGACAGGCAAAGACAGCTTTTCCTGGGCTTGGTTCACCCATTACTCATATTGATGTTACTTATGATGGGAAGTGGATATTGGGTACTACTGACAATTACTTGATTTTGATATGTGCCTTATTTGAGGACAAGGATGGCAAGATGAAGACTGGTTTCACTGGCCGTATGGGTAATAGGATATCTGCTCCTAGGTTGTTGAAGCTAACTCCTTTGGACTCTCATATTGCAGGAACAAATAATAAGCTTCGTAAGGCACAGTTTTCTTGGGTATGTTTTCCTTTACATTTGGTTTATGCATTTAACTCTTTCAGACTTTCAGTTTACTGCACGATTGAATGGAGTAGCTATCTTATTATGTGTTGTGCTAATTGCTAGTTGCTACGGTTTCTATACAATGCTGCATACAACGTGTAAAACTTAATGGAGGGTAGTAAAGAGACATTTAGTTACTTTCCATACCATAGTATGAAAGCTAGCTAATGTATTGGTTTTTGAATGCTATATATCTAAACAGTATGTTAAGTTCATGAGGATTAGGTAAACATGGGATGTTTATAGGTTTAGAGGCGGCTTGACTAAAATTTGAATCTAACCACTTTGGTGAATTTGAGGCTGAAATGAATAATTGCTGAATTATCTTTTAAAAAGTATTTATTACTTATAAATAAGGAGTAGTTTATTGAAAATATGATCTAAAAATGAAGGTAGGACTGTAGGATGTCATTTTACTTCGTTTAAGCTATTGCAGCAAACTATCACTTCATGCACTTGTATATGCTTATTCATCCAGTGCAGCCAAATAGCTAGGGTCTGTTTATAGGTTTAGAGGCGGCTTGACTAAAATTTGAATCTAACCGACTTTGGTGAATTTGAGGCTGAAATGAATAATTGCTAAATTATCTTTTAAAAAGTATTTATTACTTATAAATAAGGAGTAGTTTACAGAAAATATGATCTAAAAATGAAGGTAGGACTGTAGGATGTCATTTTACTTCGTTTAAGCTATTGCAGCAAAGTATCACCTCATGCACTTGTATATGCTTATTCATCCAGTGCAGGCAAATAGTTAGGGTCTGTTTTGAACTCTGAAAATGATAGGGTAAGAAAACAAGAAAACACAAGTGAAAGTAGGAAGGAAAAAAATACGTTTGGGAATAAAAAAATTGAAACTTAATCAAACTAATTTTTTATACTATCAGTTTTTACTAGTTTATTGGACATTTTTTTTTTTGCATTTTCAGTCTGAAACTAAAACATAAGAAATTAACTCTTAACACAAGTGAATTTCCTATCCCTAGGATTTGGTGAAAAGCATAATAAATTATCAGCGTAAAAAGGTTATACAAATGGGCTCAAAGGCTCAAAGTTTTCTATTAAAATGGCCTCTTTCTTTCTTGATTGCGGGTTGTGTATAGATAGTACTTTTTGAGCAAAATAATATCGGGCAGAGCTATAAAATGGAATTTCTTTATTAAATAGGTGACAGAGAACGGGAAGCAGGAGCGCCACTTGGTTGCAACAGTGGGAAAGTTCAGTGTGATATGGAATTTCCAGCAGGTGAAAGACGGGTCCCACGAATGCTACCAAAACCAGGTAGGATTGAAGAGCTGCTATTGCTACAAGATTGTTCTAAGAGATGAGTCCATCATAGACAGTTGCTTCATGCATGACAAGTTTGCAGTCACTGACTCTCCGGAAGCTCCCCTCGTGGTCGCCACCTCTCTCAAAGTTAGCTCTTTCAGTATTTCATCAGCAACGAACAGGCGCCTACAATTATAGGAGCCCCTGCCCCTTTTGTCCGTTTCCGCACCGTCTTTCTGTTTATTCATCCTTATTATAGAACAACATATTTCATGTGTCTTTGGCTGTTGCTTGAAAAAGAAAATGTATATTTGGAAGCCATTAAAAAGAGGATGCTCTTCCTCTAACCCGTTTAGGGCTAGTTCACTTAAGTCCAGTAATGCTGTTGTTGTATTAGCAACTGCTCTTTGTTTTTTCATCTAAATATGTGTAATGCATTGGTGTGATATTCTAATTTCTAAATGCAATTATTATGTCTGAATGTTGGTCTTTTCACCTATTAGGCCTCAATTCTATGAAAAGATTATTGAGCTCATTGAGCACAACTCTTTTCTTAAAATTTGAGCTCAAATTTTATTTCTAATCTGAAGCTATTATATTTATTATATCCATCATTCCATATTTCCATTGTAAATATCTCAAATTTATAAAAAATGGACTAAAGGTAAAACGAAACATAAGAATCAACCTTTCCCTCGCACTCTTTTCTTAACATAGTATTGATGACAAGTAGTGCGTGTATGTCTCACAAATTGGATGTGAAAAAAAACTTCAAAAATGATCTTTGTAACCACTCTTATACCCACTTTTGTATCCACCTATGTTTGTGAAAGTTTTTTTTTGTCTGTGAATCTCGGTTCAAAGACAATATTTTGCACAAACAAAATATTATCTGTGAACCGGGTTCACAGACAAAAAAAACTCTCACAAACATGGTGAGTATAAGAGTGGGTACATCCGTACATGAAGCATTGTTGAAAAAACTTAGCTGACCCTCAATTTTCTGCCTCTCAATTTTCTATATTGGAATAAACAAGTGTCAGCTTTTGAAAATGCTAGTACTGATGACAAGCAATGCGTGTATATGTCTCACAAATTGAGCTTCACGAGACCATCATATATGAATAAATGCAACTTCTTTCCACAATTCAAACACAAAACATTTTGACAAAAAAACGTTCACTAGTTACTGTTGGAGATGCACAAGATATTCACTATATATCATTATTACATTTTCCTAATATAAAATGTATTATTACCAATGAAAGGATATTGATCAATTACTATCATTCATTGTTCAATATATCAAATACCTATAAATATACAAAATATGTGGACGAGCCCTATACAAGCATAGCAAATAGCGCCATCTATCTATGGACTATGATGATTGATGAGGTTGAGCAAAAGTTGATGCCACTGGTTTAGTGGGACTTATTTGATGAACATTACTACCTTCTGCTGCATGCATATCAACTGTAACCAATGGCTGGCAATATGATCTATTGCTCCGTAGCCTCCTGCACGGCCAGCTTTCAACGTCATCCGTACAGTCTGTAGAAGAGCGTGTTTGGTAAGGTAAAATTTGAAGGAAGTTTTGCTGCTTAATCCTGAAAAAGATTCTGCTTTGGCTTGACACCCTTATTAACAACAATGAAATTGTGTGGTTAAATATGCAGAGGGGGACATTTGGACGACTATTATTTCCTACGGAATGGTATTTTCTTATATTTGGTTTTGCTTCAGAGAGAAAATCAAAAGAAAAAGAAACACATATTAATTTTTAAATATGTTTGGATTTCTTAGTATTTTGAAGATGGAAATAAATACGAAAAATGAACTCTAAAAATAAGAAACATAAATTTATCAAGTTTGAAATTTGAAAAAAAATGTTATATTTTGTTCAACATTTTTTACCTTCCAAGTTTCATTTATAATCATTTATAATTTCCTTCGTATTATCTTTCCCTATCATTTTTGTAGTTCCAAATGGACCCCAAAAGGAGAGGGAAAAGTGTAATAATGTAAAGAAAATACTCAATGTTGAAAGGATGAAGGCAAAAGTGTAATTTCTCTTTCGGTCATCACCCAAAAAAGTAATTTTTGCACTATTTTTGATATAAACAGTTGATAGAGCCAAGAGGATTTTAGGTGCTAGTAAATGGGGAGTAAAAGATTACTAGTGATAATTCAAACAAAGATGACATCAAATTAACCTGGATGTTTCTAGGAATCTTCAACCACATCAAAGAATGCTGAGATTCCTCTAGCAGCTCCCACACTGGGGTATTATGTAGGTGGAAGTTTCCAAAAGTTCCATGAATTGAAATCCTCCTGAAACCAAAGATGACCCATAACTCCATAAGTCTCCCGCGTGACATGTCACTAGCCATGGCGAATGATTCCACCACCATTTGTTCCAAAAAGATTTCCAAAAATGTTTAAAACAACTAAACCTGCTCGGACGAGGAAAAGTCTGGAAACATGCCGTTTACAAGAACGTGAAGGGAAGTGTATGACTTTGTGTTGGTGATATGTCTATTCACAACAATTTCTCCCTGTACGTTACCATACCATTATGAAATGTTATTATTAGTGCACACCACGGGTACTCTGGAGAGCAAGTTGACAGAAGACATAATAAATATATATATCCCACTGAATATGTTGACTTATCAAACAATATTTTTTAAGAATACGTTTAAATAAGTAAAAAATAATCATATCTAAAAAGTATCAACTTAAGCCAAGAACAAAGTACTCCTGCACTACTTTTATAATTACCAGCTGATTCAGCCAATGCAATTACAATATTTAGTGTTTAAAGAAAAAACAGAATAACAATGCAGATAGGTCAGAACTAAAGCATGCCAAGCAGACCATTGTGTGTACCTTTGGGTTTATGATGAAAATTTTTCCCTTAGGTATTCCAACTTTAAGGTAGCTAATCTCATCAGTATCTCTGTTCCCAAAACCAGCATAAAAGGGGTTCCTATCAGAAGGAAACAGTGCCTTAATATCCTGCAAAAAATATATATACATATAACACAAAGATCACTGATAAAAATCAAATGAGGGGGAACTGCACTAAATAAGTAACTGACCTCCAGGCATGCTATTTTAAATTCGTGTGGCGCTCTTCGAACCACTGAAGAAGGTTACAAAACCAGAAGAGATGTCACAGTATAAGCATACAAATACTTTAACAAAAAAAAAGACAAAGAAACATGCATTTTCCTGCCGGTGACAGAAATACAAGATGTGATAAAAACGCGGTTTTAAGGGTCCGTTTGGATCCAGGGAAATACTAGGGAAAGTATATGGAGGGGGAAAAAATGCAAACAAGTAAAATGCGGGGGAATAACAGAAAGTCATACTCAATAGATTTATTATAGATATTTGTTGATAATCGTTTCAGTTAAGTCATTTATAGTAGACTAACAAATCTAAATATATCTAAAACAAAAAACTAAGCTTGTTTCATTTTCCAAGGTAAAATCAAACATAAGCCAATGACTGTTTAGTTTAATTATTTTCCTTTGTTGATGTTTTCCAGGATCCAAACATACCCTAAGGCATTAATGGAAGGAAATTGCCAAGTGACCTTCACGAAATAAAGAAGGGAAAAGTCCATCAGGTGATATAATAACTGGACCTTCTGGCATTCCCTTTCCGTCCTGCAGCAGAAGAGAACCATCTGTTATCTCCAAGTTCTGTTTCGTGAACCGTGTGTGTGTGTATCCAATCAATAAGATATTATCGAACCTACTTGCATGAGATTAACTAGAAATTGTCTAGTAATATAGGCCTGAGAAATAGAACGGGCACTTAAGAAGAGCATCTGATATCCATTTTCCTGCAGCAGCATTGAGACAGAAAAGCATCAAACCTAGTACAGAGTAATTGTTTGTAGGCATGAGTTTTAAAACAAATGACTTAATGACTGAGAAATACATTTAGTCATGGGTTTTATTGACTTGAGCATTAGTAAAGTTGCAATGATATAGAACATACAAAGAGCCAGATGCTGTTATAGTCAGTTGAGACAGACCTTAATAGCGGAAAAGAGATGTACAACGCCTGTCTGCGACCAATCTACCCCAACCAAAGGCATGAATTGTCCCAGAACATCAGATCTGTTATTTCGTTCCAGTTAAAATCATCACATTTAGAACAGTAAATCCCAGGACTTATGTGATCATCATTGTAGGAACTCGTGAAAGAGAAAAAACAATATGTTCTCACAATAAAAAACTGAATAAAAGGATGAAGAGACATCTATGTCAGTTGAATGGTTAACATGCTCTGACTCTATTTGACAAAACTTATTACTGTGATGTGAATATGGATTGCAACATTTGCAAGGAACCCATGGTATACTCCAAGTTACTTACTCCCTCCGTCCCGAAAAGGTTCGCCAAATTGACTTTTCTTGGTCAATGGTAGTCAACTTTGACCAATGATATTTCTTAACACAAAATTATTTTGAAAATGAAAATTATATTAAAAGGTTCCTTATTAAAAATATTTTCATAAAAGTACAAAATTTATAAATTATATACGAATATAATAATTAAAATAATTGTGCACAGTTTATCATCATTGAACAAGAAAAGTCAATATGGCAAACTTTTTTAGGGCGGAGGTAGTATTCATTATCAATGCAAAAGCTGAATGAGTAATCCATGATCAGAAATGGATTAATTAATATATTCCACCTTAATCTAATTGCTAAAAGTTGGTGTTTGTTTATCCAAACCTTATATTCTTGAAGAATTATCAGCTTTGTAGTTCACATAATTCTTTCTTTAGAAGGTTGAAGGTTCCAACATGAAGGCCATTATGCATAACTTTGCCACAGTTTTTGCATGAATGTCTATAATATCAACTTAATTTTAGACATTTAAGTTGACACTAAAAGTCTAAAATTATGCTGATAATCCAACATATTTGGCATTATGATTTGTAGCTCCTAATGAAAATATGTTTTTTTGCCTCTTATCTAGTTTTGGCTCAGCTTTTACATTTCACTATTTCAGAGGAGATAAGTTCAAACCTAAGTCAGGCGCACAAGCATTTCACCAAGCAATGCCTTTATGATTTGACATTTTGTGATGACAAAATTCCAGAAGCTTATAGAGGGAAAAAAGAGAACAAAAACTAGTATGAAACTTAGAAGGATGTCTATTAAGTTTCTTCTTTGGACTAACTTCTCAAAACCATTAATCATATATATATATATATATATATGCTTGCACAATGGACAAATATTAGTTTTTACGGTATTTCATTGGTGAGGCCGGGTATCAAGAGAGAAATTCATGTCTGAGTTTTTTGTATTTGCTAAAAGATTACAAAATGCCAAAAAAGTTTTGCACTTATTATGGATAAAGATACCTCTTTTGATATTTTCCAAATTCTTAAGCTAGCTTGGAAAGCTTTATCTTTCCATTTTTGTTGTTCAATTTAGAAATCAGATCCTTTAACATGAAATACCTTTTCCATTTTTATGTTTCCAAATTACAACTTGTCAAAAAAACTAGTCTGCTTGTTTATTAATAGGCAACAAAGTGACAAACTGTAGCTCCAACTTCTGATTAAACTTGTGAAACTGGATACTCACTAAAGAGAGAGAAAACCTCTTTACAAATTTTTCAATTTAAGAAACATATTTAAGCTGACTATGAAACAGATGTGGTCTCTAAAAGGCATCTTCAAGTGCCTGGAATTGTTCCAACAGCCAGTAAAGAACAATATAACTATGTGATTAACCTAACCAATATAAGGAAAAGAAGTAATGACAAAGAAATGTATAAAACTGAAAACCAATATAACCATATATCCTTTTTGTTAGGTTAATTTAATTAAAAGCCTATGAAGTCCAAAACATGAAATTCTGGTTAAGCCAATTGCAAGTATGCAAGAGCAGTTATATCAATCACCAGTAGGGTATGCCACCATTATCAGTTCTCAAGAAGAACAATTATCCATTTGAATTGGAAAAGGGAGAAAAAGGGATATATATATATATATATATATATATATATATATATATATATATATATATATATATTACCTTGTTATCGTCCCATCAACATCAGATATCACAATACGCATGTCCCATTTCCACAGATAAATCTGAGCATCCACCTGTAAAATGCATTCATATATATTTAATATTTCTAACCTGGCATGTTCTTGCTTATGCATAGACATTCAAAAAAATAAAACATTGATTTAAAGATACACAGAAACCATATGGAAGATACACTTAAAAAGCATAAACTATAATAATTATTATCAATGTAGTAAAAAGAACTAGGCACCAGGTAGGCAGCAAATAAGACCTAGTGAATCATAATAGTGGAATCAAGTGGGCCTACACAGGAAAAAAATACGTGTTGGTTTTGACACTACTAGACCCAAAACTACCTTCTGCTCCCCAAGCATTGGAGTTGAGAATGTGAAGATAACTTCATTTTTCCCCTCCTTAAGGTTCAAAGAGGCGATCTGTTCGGATGTTGGAGTGAATGCCCTTTTTATCTTCTTAGTGACCTTAATCAAATCCTCTTCTGTGCTTATGCCACCTGTACCTTTGGTAAGACTTCCAGCACCAGTTTTTACATTGTCGTCATCCATAGAAGGCTGTGGCAGATCCATCACCTCGCTTTCACCACAGCTATCAATTGGTAGAGACAAATTTCCCCCGAAAGTAGTTTCATCTGTTGGCAAAATTGACTAGTCTTGATTTCTTAATCCTACCAGAATGAAATTCCTGTCCAGTGTAGTATGCATATACGAAGTATATACTGCTCTGTTCACTTTTAGTTGCTTCACTTCACTTTTATGGAAATTTATTATTAGTTGTTCCACTTTATATTTTTGGCAACTCCCACAATGTTAAAACTCATAAATATTTTCTTTTTCATCTTCACTTTCCTGCTTTTTCTAACTCTTCATCTACCCTCTACAACTCTAGAACTCATATTGTCCTCACCTTTTCTCTGTTATACACTATGCCTAGAATTCAACTCTTAGATTCCGTGAGAAGACTATTGTTGCAACTAAATGAGAATAGTGAGAGACTTAAAACCATAGATCAATAAAAAGTAATCACAGCATAGAGATACCAGTTACTGGAACAGTCAGCCTATCATTCAGTTCTTGACAAATTGAAGGATCTTCAATGATGTGTTGTGATAATATCTCACAAGAAACTTGGCTGGAAAATTGGTTATCATGATGAGGCCACATATTGGGTAAAGATATGGCCATTCGTTGAGCCTTATCATGCTTTACAGGAATGTCAGCATTGCTAACGGCGCTCGTCAACTTGCTGCTTCTATAAGAAACAAATGGTTTATTGTCTTCATCATATTTGTTTGAAGAAGAACTAATGTCATAGAGTGGAACATGAGACTCAACCACTTCTTCAGGATCATGCAAGCTGTTTGTCTTCTCCTTGTTGGTACTTCCATCATCAAGGTCACCAAAGAGGAGCTGATCCTCTTCCTCTGATGAGCTCACTGATGTAACAGAACTTTCGAAGGAAAAAACAGGATTAGCTTCAGGTGGACTCTGACATGGGCTACTTTTGCCATCTTTTGTACTATGTGCTTTGCATGTTGCACTACTGATACTTGAAATGCAAAGGACGGTCTGAGATTCTACTTCAACAATTGAACTCACTTCAGCTTCAGGGTTCTCTTGATCATGGGAGCATGTGCATGACATTAAATTAATATTAGAATTTATGTCCCCAATACACTGCGGGCTAGAGAGTGAACTATCTGCACTTTTATCACCAATGGAAGCACTCTTATCATCACCATCTTCATTTTTCGAGTCACCTTTCAAATCACTACTTTCCTCTGGTGCATTATTATTACTATCTTTAAGGAATTTGGGGGAGTCTAGATTGGTAGACCATTTTACCTCCAAAAGATCAGAAGCAATCTCCGCAGAATGCTCCAAAGATTTGTCATCATTTCTTGCATCACTACCCTTTTCGTCTCCGCCTTCTTTTGTTGCTTTCCTTCCGAAAACATATCCCAAAATCCCAGACCGGTGTGGCTTTTCCCTAACCACTACATTACCATCCCCCATACCAATCTTGGCAGCTGAAATCGATTCCATACCAACAAAATCACAGCTTTTGGACTTCACAGACAACCTAGTATTATTATTGGACAGTACATTTGTTGTGTCATCATCACCACCACCTCCACAAGATGCCTCATCTCCATCCACCTCCCTCAGAAAACAGGCTTGCCCATCATTTTCAAGATACATATGGAAACCCATTTCCACACCATTGACACAGATTTTAACCAGCTTCTCTTTCGCCTTCAGAACCCCCTGAAATTTCCCAAAACGGACATACCAAGGAGAGGATTTGAAACTCCCATCTGGTTGCTCCACCACAATTATATCTACAGCACCGCCGAACGGGTGGAAGGGTGTAGAGACAGTGTATACGCTTTTAGTAATATAGCTGCCTATCCTCCCCACCGCATTCATCTTCTCAGGATTTATTCAAACCCTCCAATCTCAATCCCTCTCCACCGGAATCACATACGCTCTTCATCAAAAGATTCTGACTTTCATACTCGGGTTCGCTCCATTGTCTGCGTTTGATCTTGCGGCAATTTTCAGTTTACCTCCTATGATTTCAATCAGGAAATCATAAAATATCTGGAGCACACGCACGAATAAGACTGAAAAAAGTATTAATTAAAACGCCACAATTCCAAATATCCTGGCCCGATATTCTATATTCCAATCTTTTCACTTCACTTTCCAGATAACCATTACAAGATCGGAATTTTTTAGATTTGAACTTCCTCAACTTCTTTTTACGGGTTCTCTAAAAAAACTCAAAAAATGGTCATATTGCATTCTCAATTTTATCATGATCATATTTAATTCGTTTAGTTTACTTTCATTCTAAGTTTCTAACCCATTCGTATTTGAATATGTATATTGTACAATATTCATTTTGCATCAAGTCAAATAAATACTAATTTAAAGTATCTCGTTTCACACATGATACATTTGAATATATTACTCCCTCGGTCCTCCTAACTTTGTCTTGTTTTACCTTTTCGTCTGTCCCATTAAGTTTATCATATACCACATTTGGTAATATTTGAATGGTTAAAATTCATTCTTACTTTATTCACATTTTATCAATTTAATACCAACCAAACAATTCTACTTTTTTCTTAAAAATTCCACCACACCACTTTGTCCCAAACTTAGGGGACGGAGGTAGTATGAGTTGTATAGAATTTTGAATACATTTAAATGCCATGGATAGTTAATTTTGCAAGTCAAGTGGAATAAGTAAGGTTCGACTATAAAATGGATTTAAAATGTTTAATGTACATCATTCGCACAAATTGTGCGTCTATGTTGGCAGAGTTGTTTGTATATAGACAGTTTTGTAATTTCGGAAAGAATTTTTTATATACAGACAATTGTGTCTACGTAGACAAATGATGTGTGCGAACCTTGTAATTCCATGAAAACATGACCTAGTAACTTTTACTGACTAAAAATATGTTCAATTTGTTTACCGTAATGACCATGAAAATATATTTATAGTAAATTTAGTCACTTTTTATCTATAAGTTTTATTTCGTAATATTTTTAGAAAACCTATATTATTTATTTATATGCATCTTAAACATAATATTAAGATAATTATCTTCTTTGGATTTGAATTGTTGGTGATTTTGGAGACTAATATTTGTGTTATTATTTGCAGTTTGTGTTTTTGATTAATTTTATTTAAAATTGGGATTTAAAATATAAAAAGACAATGATATGATTTCACATTCGGGCTTTAACCGGCCCAACCCGAACACAGACCGAAATCGATCTATCAAAAACCCGACTCAGACCGAATATAATGGGCTTTGTTCCGGTTCTTAATTTTCATAACCCGAGACCTTCAGGCTAATTTCCGGGTTTAGAAAAACCCGACTCAGACCGGACCAATCCCATCCCTAATTTTGCATGTGTATAAATATGTTTCCGTTTTGTAAAGAGAAATGCGTCTGACGTGTACAAACATGGGTTCATTATTAAATGTTATTGAAATCATTGAACCAAGTGTAATAGAGCATCTCCAATGCTATAATGTCCACGGTGCACATGTGGCATGAGTGATAGCCACATAAATATTAGCAAATAAATTATTTCTCTCCTTATTTGAATGATTTTATACAATTTTGGTAAGTTTTTCCCTGCAATGTCAACAACAATGTCAACATCTAGACGGTCTCTTTGACAGTGTGGAGAAAAACTTACCAAAACTGTATAAAATAATTCAAATAAGGAGAGAAAGAATTATTTACTAATATTTATGTGGCTATTTTTCATGCCACGTGTGCACCGTGTACATTTTACAATTGGAGATGCTCTAAGTGATAAAAGTTTTCCATCAATGAACGAGGTAATTTTTAAATATTACTACATCGTTTTCAAAAAATTTGTTATATTGGTTTTTTTGTCAATGATGACACGATTTGGGTAATGATTTCAATTATTATACTTCATCCGTTTCACAAACAAAGTTACACTTTCCTTTTTGGATGTTTCAAAAACAAAGTCACACTTCCCTTATTTCCTTATTTGGCAAAGAAATCTACTTCAAAACAGTGCCAAAACAGTGTCAAACAGTGTCAAACAGTATATAAACAGTGCCTAAACAAAGTCTAAACAGTGCCAAACAGTGTCTTCTACAGTAAAGTCAATTTATTTCCTTAATCCTAGAGAAGTCAAACTGTGACTTTCTTTGCGAAACGGAGGGAGTACTTGTATATAATTTATAAATTCTATAGTTTGATGAAAACATTTTTAACAAGGAACATTTTAATATAATTTTCATATTAAAAAAAATATGTAGTATTGTATTAAAAAATATCATTGGTCAAAGTTAAAGTTGACTTTCATAACTGTTAAAAAAATCAATGTCCATTGATTGCTAAAACCTCATACATTTTACTCCCATCATCACTGGAAAAACTTCCATTTTTCATTTTCATCCGTCCCAAATAAACTTTCACTCTTTTTTGGTAAAAAATTGTGATTCACGACATTTTTTTACACATTTCTTTCATCTGCACCACACAAGACTCGCCATCTTAATCTTCGTGCGATTTGTACTATGTGAGTTTTATTAGGGACAGAGGGAGTAATACAGAGTAAAGATACTACAGTAATTACAAACGTCACTAAGTAAATTAGGGGTTGTACATATCAGTTTTCGAATTCGGTACGGATCAGTTTGAAACGGATTGGAATGATTATTACGAAACAAAAATCATGGTTTGGTTGGATTTGTTGTTTTTTAATAACATAATATACGTAGTAAGATTTTATTGATTTTTTTTGTTCGATTCATTTTTGAAAGAATGACAAAAACGGGGTGTACAGCTATTCAAAAGACAAAAATAAGAGGAAATCTCGGAGGGACAAAAAACTGATTAAAAATGATGTTTATTGTCTAAAATGCCCTTCAATTTCTGAAAAGAATGGCCCAGTAAAATCGTGAAGCCCTAGTTCACGTTACGCTCCTCCAACCTCGACGCTACATTCCTCTGAGCCGCCTCCTGCATCTCACGCCGCCTCCCTGCCTTCGCCGCCGCCATCACCGTCTCCGCAGGTGCGCCCTCATCTTTCTCTTCTCTCTTAATCCTGTCTGCAATCTCGATCTCCTCCCATTCCAACCTTTTTTTGGTCATTGATGGATTTTGGTCACTGGCGGATTTTTGGTCACTGATGGATTTTGGTCAATGGCGGATTTTGTAACTATGTCATTGGTAAATGTAACATTGGTCACTGCACATTTGGTCACTGTGGCGGGTTACTGTAGCAGGCCAGTGAGTTTGGGCTTACTTAGGGTGTAACAGTCCCTTAAGTATTATTTAGTCTTATTTTTGGAACTTAAAAGAAAAGTCTCTTTTTTTTGTCTAAATGCTTTTAATTAGTATTATTTGAGGACAAACCCCTTCATTTTTTGGGGGGATTTAGGTTCTGTTCGAATTAATGTGATTTAAAAGAAATACTACCAAATTGAAATCACATTATATATGATCCGGTTCTGATTTGGTTTAGTTTGATTTGATTCAATTTAGTTTGATTTGGTACTGTTCAATTCAATTGAAAGTCAATATGCCTAAAGTAAATTATAGGGGGCTCAACCTTTCCGCTCCTCTAAGCACACGACACCGGCCGCTCCTCCGCGCTCCGCGCCAGCGGCGGATCTACAATAGGGCTTGGGGGCCTGGGAGCCCACTCCTGCAGCATTGCCCGATCGACAGATTCATCCCCTTCTGCGCAGCAACTCCAGCAATTCAGGAAGACAGCCTCTTCTGGGCCATCACCCCATTTTCCGAGTTCCGTCCACCTGGCTGTTTGGTCGCCCGGCGACCTTCACTTTCCTATTTTGTGTAAGTTTTTCACTTTATTATGCATTAAAAGTATTAATTTTGTGTGCAAGTTCATTGTGGACTTAATTCATTATTATTTCAATTTTAATATTTTATAATTTATTTTTGTACAAGTCTATTGTGGAGTTCATTTATTTCTCTGTATTATTCTTATTTAATAAACTGTTCATTGTATTGTAATTGTGGGTTAGTTGATTTAGTTTTTTACAATGCTATTTTTACAATTATACTCATATTGCTATAAATCTAGTCTTTAATTTCTAATTTTCTATGCTATTTGACAAAGAATTCCTTTGAAAAGATTTTATACACCGATTCCAGTAGGTAGTAAAGGGCTGAGCATCGGGTGTTCTTCAGATTACCACCTCCCGGTTGTTCTAGTTCATTTGACGTATGAGTTGCTAATCAGAATTAAAGTATTCTTTAGTTTGTTGTTTTATTTTATTTTTATTGTCTTGTTTATTACTACGTATTATATTGATGATAAAGTAATGATTTATGTGCTAATGTGCCCCTCCAAGATCTCGGTGCTGGTTCCGCCGCTCCGCCTTTCCGCTCCTCCACGCTCCGCCTTTCTGCTCGGCCGCTCCTTCATTACTGCTCGACGGTCCTACATCAACTCAGTCGGTGTTCCAACTCTTTTCTCCTTCAAAGGCTTTTCCATCCTATTCAGGTATGATTATTTTACATATTATATACGTAGTATTTAATAATCTATTATTCTATTACATGTCGTTTTTTATTCTGTATGAAGTTTTCTCTAGTTTTGAATAATTGTTTGGTTCGTGTAATTTCTATGAGTTTTAAACAGAACGTGAAACATTGTATTCTTAGGTTTTATTTTTATAATGTCTATCGAATGTTTGTAAAAATGAATCAATAAAAATGATCATGAGAAATTACTTATGTGTAGAAAACCAATATAGTTTTGCTAGCTCCCAAACTGCTATTGTCTAAATTAGCAATTCCTCAACTCTTTTGTTGAAAATAGCTGAAAGAACTAATTCCACCAATCACTTGGGGAATGTTAGGATAATTAATTTCTCAAAAATATGTGTCATATATAGATTCTGGAGTACTGATAATCTGATATGTGCTTATGAGTAATTACCATTCAAAGTAATATGGCGAATACATAAAAAATAGGATACAAAAAGAACAAAGATAGGGACTATGCATTCACTTATTTATTTATTTTTTCAACCAAGAGTGTTCTAAATTTCTGGTCAATGGACACATGGACATAACATGCATGATATAAATGTACATGGGTTAAACCGTTAGATTTAATCCCAAACAGAATGGATTTATGAACTGTTCAAATTAAACCGATGTCGTATACTTTCCATAATGGGTCATAACAACCTGACATGTAATACTTTTAGTAGCAATACGGTTCTAATATAATTTACATGAATTGTTATTAGTAAGGGTTCCGACCTGTCCATTAATAAAAAGTCTAACACTTGGTAACGGCTCTGAAACCTGTCACGGAAAGCTTCAACTTTTAATAAATACGGATACAATGTCGGGTACAAAAATGACATTAAAGGGCAATTTTAACCGACACTAAAGGCGAATTTTCCACTAATATTCTATCAATCTGGTCAAATTTACTGCATCTCGCAGGCTTACTCCAAGACATGGTCTGATGAATTTTTTGAAAGGAAAAGCTTGCATTTGATTATTCTGCTCATTTTACTAATAAGCTGAATAAGTCGATCAGTGCTACCAAATGGAACCCTGGAACTTAGGATTAACTATTTTAGTTTCAACTGCAAGTGGTATATGTGCAATGATATTTCTTCATGTTCTCCAAATCATGTTTCCATTAAATGCTTAATCAACCAGAATTTCCATATACAAAGAAGAATACGAACATAGGTTCTACGTCCATCATTTTCAATGGAGCCAAAGACTCACTATTTTTTGGCTTGGGAATATGACGGGATAAAGCAAAATGACTCACTAAACTGTCTGTGCTTCTTTGTTATGAAGTAACAGTCAGTCTATGCAATTTTCAACGCGATTTTCACTATGGGTCATTTGGAAACAGTCTCTCTGTGCTTTAGTACAGGGGTAAGACTGCGTACATCCGACCCCCCCTTACCCCACTGTAGGTGGGAGCCTTTGCGGCACTGGGGTAATGATGATGATGATGATGATTTATTTTCATTTATCTCAAACTAGTCTAAGGTTACCTTCCTTTTATGTTTTCCTCATTCCAACCTTTTTTCATGGACTATTTTATTTATTTACTCATAAATCTACATAGGTGTGCAGTTGAAACATGATATTGAATAACTCCATTCATAAATCCCACTATGACGTCTTGGGTGTTAGGGAGGACGCAAACTATGAGCATATTCGAACAGTTTATCGATCTGCCATCCTTAGCTTCCATCCAGACAAACTACATGATAATAACCACACATCAGATGCATTCTCCTCTTCCAAGCATGACAAGACTAAGGAAACATTCTTAGAGATACAAAAGGCATGGGAAATCCTCAGCGACCACAGATCTCGCGCCGTTTATGATAACGAATTGCGTTCTCTGAGACAAGATGCATCATCTGCTGAAGATTTGGGGTTTGATGATCTCCAAATGGAAGTGTGTGGTGGTGGTGATGATGTTATAGAGCTCTCTTACCCTTGTAGATGTGGTGACTTTTATGTGATTGATTCTTTGGATTTGGCAAATATGGGATATCCATTGGTGAAGAAGGATGGAAGGGAAATCTTCACAGTAGAAGCATCCAAAGATTTACCAGTATCGGTTGTTCTGCCCTGTGGGTCTTGCTCTCTCAAGGTCCGTTTGCTGATAAGTCCAGACTCCAAACTGGCTTCTACTTCTGGGCCATGATGATGTTTTAGTCAATAGGAAAGTTACACTGTAATCTTTTAGTGTGAATTTGATAACCTTACTTTTGTTCTTCACAAGTGCACTACTTTGCTCTTGTTTATTACATTTACCAAAATGGAGCTATACACATTTCGAGTTTACTGTGTAGACTTTTTCAGTTTTCTAGTGCCCGTTTGGCCTTTCAAACCCCACTTTCATCAGTCATCAGTTAGGTTTTTATCAAATACCAAGTGTTTCTCATTGAAATGCACTTCTGTGATTGCATTAAAAAGTAGTGTTTTGGAGGGAGTGAGTGAAAGCTGAAAGCAAGTGAAAGACAGAAAAATTAGGGATGGACCGGGACCGGGTGTCCGGGTCGGGCCGGGCTGGGACTGGGCGGGATCGGGCCTAAAAATTTCAGGCCCGGTACCGGCCCGGCTTTGTACCTGGACCGGCCTAAATAGTACCGGCTCGAGCCGGGCTCCGGGACGGAACTGGGCAATAAATTTAAAAAATAGTGCAATCGGGCCCGAGACCGACCCGGGCCCGGCCGGGTCGGACCCAAAAAAATGAACCTGAAGCCTGCCTTATAGATACCGGGCCTGGCCCCGGACCGATCCGTTCTAGCCCATCCCTAAGAAAAATGTAATTCACTTTTTATTGTAATATTTCACTCGGATACACCAAAATCGGATTTGGATCCTCTGCCGTGCGGCAGAGGTGCCTTGCGGCATCCAACGGCAGGATCGATAGGGAAGGAGAATCCCGATCCCACCAAAATTTGTCCTTTTAGCATATGTTCAAAATTCTACTTTATGAAATCATTTTCATTTTCAAACACTGCCCAATTTTACCATTTAATATTTTCTCTATCATCACTAAATGAGTGGCATCTCAAAAGCAAACGCACGTACTGCATGTTTTTTGGCTACCTTCCCACATTGGTTTGACTATGTTGACCAAATTCCATCCTTACCAAAGTACCAAACCGACTCTAGTTTCATGTGTCTAAACGGTTATACTACGTATCATTTATATGTGCTTCTACTCCAGTTTTAAAGAAGCTTTCTAGGTTACAAATAGTTTATAATGCTCTTTGCCTCTTTGTAGACCCATAGTTTTTCGTGAAACAGCTTGTTTTAAATGATTTTGTCCAGTCAGCAAGTCTACCATAATGTTTACGGCTTTACGCTCAGAAAATTTCCTTCACACTGTCTAATCGTTTTTTTTTAACTCAGCAAAAGCAAATGAAGACTACCTGCGTTGGAGGGGGTAAAGTCTAATGTATTGAGGATTTGAGGTGGCGTATATTTCTTAGACTGGACAGTCCGCATTGCGGATGCTCTTAGCCATATGCTTTCACTTATCCGAATAAACTGCCCGAGGCAAAGGAAGAACCTTTAGTAGTTCGTACAAAGTGATAGGACGATACTAAAGGGGAGCAACCTCATAAAATAATGGAACATTTCTTTAATCAATATCAAACTGTCCAGAACTACTACATCTAGGGAAAAAAATTATTCATATAATAATATTTGACAAAAGGGTTCATCCAGGTGTGAAATAATCCGCTCATTATTATTTGCAAGCTGTTTTAAGGTCTGAAATCTTCAATTTGCTAGAAGCTGGGCTGGTTGCAACAGAGCAAATTACATTGAACCGGTTAGCTCAAAAACTGAAAGGACATTATTAAAATAACACGTAAGTCTAGGTCAACAGAAGCTGATTTATGCCCTTTGCTCAACATAAGAACCAGCAAGTCCAGATGTCCCGAGAACTGTGACCTGCAAAGCAAACAATGTTAGTTAGTTACTTTTTAAACAGAATGCTGTAACAGCTGAAATTCATGATGATTCCTATCGCCATTAGAAAACATGCAAGTAGCAACACGCCTTGATTAATCATAATGTAATCAAGCATATTTTTACTGTAACATTCAATTATACATGCTTCTGATTACGATATAGCTTGGCAAACAATGCCTAAGATTTTTACTTGAAATGCCTTTAAAAACCCGCTCTAAATACCTTTGTGCTAATCTTTTAACATTGAAAACTACCTTCTGCTATTCAAAATTCAGAATTTCAATGCTGAACACAAGATATACAACTAAATATTGCATACATTGCAAATGTGAAATGAGAGTACCTTTCCCCAATCAGACTCTAAGCCACTGCACCTCATCTTTAAGAATATCAGCCTACTCCCCAGTTCAGTTTCAACTTTCTTCTTTAAATATTCCTCATCCGGCCCGAAGGCATTCAGATATGTATTATAACGTTGGAAGATTGTATTAAGTGCATTCACCATGTGTTTTGGCATAGGCTTCACATTCTGTCACGGATAGGAGTGATCAGGAAGCAATTGCATATTAATGCGTACAGCATACTTATACATACATAGTACTAACTACTTCATCTCCACAAAAAAAGAGTCTTGTTTTACCAAGGTACAACTTTTAATTATGTCATGTACAACTCTTCTAATCATCTTCTTAATTGTGGTTAAGTACAACTCTTGTAAACCACTCAATGAAAGATAGCTTTGTTTGTGGAAATAGGACTTTTTTAGGACAAAAAAAATCTAGAAGCAAGATACTTTTCTTTTGGGGACAGTTGTTACCTCGCCACTTAACCCAATAGCATCATCAATTGCCATTTTCAAGTTTATTACGATGCCGATGAACTCCTCAATGGCCTCTGCTGCACGGAAAATGTTAGCCAATGCCTCCTTGCCAACCTTGTCATCAGTACTTTTGGATAATGCCTTCTTTGTTTCGTCGATAACAGCTTCTGGGATCTCATCCCAGCTTGCGGCCATTAAGTCTTTAAAAGCACACTTGATTTCTTCATCATATATACTGGGCATATGGCTCAGATCCTCACTGAAATAACGTACACTTCCTGGTGTCAATGCAGATGGATGAAGGCATTCTACAACAAGTGAACCACCCAAGTGTCAAAAAATAAAATTCAAAGCCTTATGAGGAGATGGGGGTGGGTGGGTGGGGGGTACTGGGGAAACCGCCCACTAGTAACTCAGATCTGCTCAAAAAATCTATGTTTGGATGAGTGGAAAGTAGAAGGAAAATAAGGCAGTGCAAAAAAAATCCATCTTAGATGTTGATGCAGAAGGGGAGCCTTGGAAGTTGGAACAACGGTTAAGGTGTTCCTGTGTGACTGAGAGGTCACGGGTTCAAGTCTTGGGAGCGGCCTCGTGTAAAAAAATTGACAAGGGAAGGCTTGCCCCTTATACACCCTTGCACGGCGGGACCCTTCCCCGGACCCTTGCCTTGCGGAGACCTTCGTGCACTGGGCTTCCCTCCTTAGATGTTAATGAAAATGCAATCCAAACATTCTTTTTGTCATGCATTAATAAGAAATACAACAACATCCAAGCCTTAATCCTAAAAGCATTCGGGGTCGGCTAACATGAATCGATATATGATACGCCAAACAGAGAAGAGGAACACGACGGGAAAAAAGTAAGATAAAACGGATAAAATAAAGATAAAAAAATATAAGATAACAATAACATAAGAATATTCCCTTAAAAAAAATATTCCCTCCGTCCCAAAATGATAGTCTCGTTGCGGTTTACGAAGCTTGACTGACGATAAAGCAAACAAATCCTTGTCCGCACTCATATTATTCTTAGAAAAAAAATTACATATTCAGAAACTACATTAAAAACTTTACAAAGTCGCAAAACCAGAATCAAATTTGATAAAATTTTGATATATAAAGTAAGAGATTTGTGTTGACCAAGTGAATAGGAATTGAGACCATCAAATTGGGACGGGGGGTGGTAACATAAGAATATAAGAAAGATAAAAGAGCATAAAAAAGCTATACGATAAAAGAGAAGAGAGAGGAAAAAGTTAATGTTCCATTTCTCAATAGGCAGTATAGGATAGTTAACATTCAATTTCTCAATACACAGTAGGATATAAGCAGGAACTCGCATCTCACTCTCATCTAACTGCACCATTTCTACTTCTCAGAGCATCCACAATGGGATACTGTCTAGTCTATTTAAATGATGCCACATCAGAACTTTAGATGCTGTGTATTTAGTTTCCTCTCCAATGCAGATAGTCTCAAAAGCGGTTTCGCTGAGTTGGCAAGAAAAAAACTAAACAATGTCTAGATGAAAGTCCGTGTGTGGAAAGCCAACATAACTTGCTGACTCAAAAAAATCGTTCGGTTCTTCGGAAATTAGGAGAGGAAAAATCTCCTGGCTTCCATTCCATTTTGCACCACTGATACTGGCTAGTTCGTATTTTGAAGAGTAGTATTCTACATATAGTAGCAGCCGTGAATCCGATTTAATTAAAAATGATAGAGTATGTAATAATTATGGTTTAGATGATTCTTTGTGATTTAGAACCTGTTTGGCAGCACAAAAATCAGTTGTTTTTGGTTGATTCTGCTGAAATTTATGAAGTTCGAGGTGAAATGGCTGCATTGGCTGATTCTGCTGATTTAAGAATAAAATATTTTTAAAATATAATCCGCATTTTATAAATAAAATAAAGAAAAAATTATATGTAAATAGCTAAAATGGTCATCTACAATAACTTCATCCAATACAATCAGAACAGTAACTCCAACCTTACTTTTTCTGCTTATTACACTATTCAGCACGCGAAAGTAAAAATTACGTGTTTTGTGAAAAATTGGCTGATAAGTCTGATAATCCGAAAAACAATATTGTCAAACGGTCTCTTAGAATTTAACAAAAAGTTGCTCTCATTTATTTTTTTGCAAGGTTTGATATACTTTTCTCTTCATCAATATCGCAAGAAGAATCAAGAGATGTGTAAAATTTTGTCAAAAACAATATATGTAAAATCAATTATGGTTTATTTTACAGAATTAGATATAGATGATGGAAGAACCGATAGATCAAAATTTTAGTGCAGCGGTTACGATGACATTAATTACACACGGAAAGTTAACTTATTTTTTGCATTGGAGGCTTTCTTTGTATGTCAGTGCATAGTCACTACACTATGTATGATGTCAATTTGAAAGCCATTTATTTATTTGACATTTGGCATAAATTATTTAGACTAAACATTGGCCCATTGCGGATGCTCTCACTCCTCTATCTCCCTTTCCTATCATTTTCTCTAATATCATAAATACATGTAAACTTTCTCCTCCATTTACTTTACCACCCCAATAAAGCATAAATCAGCCATAATGTAAGAAGTTTTAGTGTGAAGCGTGCTCTTTTGAACTTTGAACCATTGTAAGGGTCTGTTTGCAACAGCTTCTGCTTTTAAAAAAGTGCTTTTTTTAATGAAATGGGGAGAAGTGATTAAATAAAAGTTGATAGTGTTTGAGAAAAAAGTGATTTTGAAAAGTAAAAGTGGGTAGTGTTTGGTAAAATAAGTGCTTTTTGTGTAATAGAAAAAGTAAAAGCACTTTTGACGCGGAAGCCGAGAAAAATAAAAGTTGTAGTGTTTGGGAAAATAAGTGTTTTTTTAAAGCCAAAAGTTGAGAAGTGCTTTTTTAAAAGGAGTTGCAAACCAACCCTAAATGACATATGTTATTGTATGTTATGTTGTAAAAGTTAAAACACTAACACAGTAACGCCAGTATATATTCAAAATTGATTGACACTAATACAAAGGGGAAAATAAGGACCAGCACAGCTCACCACATAAAAATAATGATTTTGATTACATATAATAAATTTCTGAATGAGCAGCAAAAGAACATAACGAATGGTGCAGTTAGATGAGAGTGAGACACGAGTTCCTGCTGATATCCTATACTGTCTATTGAGAAATAGAATTTTAGCTACCGTATATGGAGTACTGTCTATTGAGAAATGGAATGTTGAAATCCAAATCCATTATTAACCTAATTGCAAAGAGACAAAGACAAAAGATGATCAGATGGACAAAGAAAGGGCATGAGAGCAGAGGCAAGATGAGGAGAAGTCATTACAAATGCCTACAGAAAATAAAATTCCATCTTTGATTCAGTGCTTCCCTATTCTAAACTATTAGCAACGGCTCATCTAAATCAACAGTAACTTTTAGAATCCTAAAGTCCTTGGTCTACAGATTCGCAACTGAATTATTAGCAATGGTTCATTTAAATCAACAGTAACTTTTTAACATCCTAGAGTGCTAGGTCTGCAGATTCGCAAATACATAAACTACATCACTTATATGCGTAACGGATAAAATCGAACACTAATCTGATTTCACACATGTATGAGCTTATGTAGAGAAGCAAATATACAGAGATTATAGAGGGGGAGTACCGGGAAGAACAGGTTTCGGAAAAGAAGGGGGATTAAAATGAAGGTGACGGAAGGTGTGGTGGTTGACTGCGTCGGCGACAACGGCAGCGTAAGGGGAGAAAATTGGAGATCTTCGGTAAAAGCATCGGAGCAACGATCTGGTGAGCATCATTTTCTCCATATCTCCTTTCTCGATTTACTTCTTGGGTGGGTGTATTGGGGGAGCTCCCATACAAAATACAATGCTGGTTTATAACATTATTATTTCCCTTTAAAACATTATTATTATTGTTAAAAATATACGAGTAATTATTATTAGTATTATTTTATTATTAAGATCAAACTTTAATAATATTATAAAAAACAGTTATTGTTGTTGTTATTTTTACAAAACACAATGCTTGTTTATAACATTATTTTTATTAGTATTATTCTTGTTTGTCCCTGCATATATTCCCAACAATTCTTAATATAAAAACTTTAATAATAATATAAAAATTATTATCATCATTGTTGTATGATGGGACTACTAATTTATTGGTGTTCATATAATCATATCAATAGTGGTATAAAAAATATAATTAAGCAAAAAGAAAAATTATTTTGATTTTTTCCTTATTTAGATTTGGATTTAATAAAAGAACTTCATAACCACACAATTAAGCAGAAGGCTGAGTGAGGTAAATTCTATCCTACAGCTGGCTATATCTAGGGTATGGTACAACCGATTTTTTTTTTTGTAATATTCAACATCTTTATGCCTTCCAATACATCTCTAATCCCTAATTTCTAAATTGAGCGCAGGTATGGTGCCGATCGTCTTCCTCGCGCGCTTCCAGCTCCAGGTGCTATGGAGACCGGCGATTAGCAGGCGCAACTCTTCTGTAGAAGCAAAATTTTCAGCACGAAGGACTATTCGAATTGCCATCCACGTCTTTAGATTCAAGAGCTCAAGTGCACCCGGTGATTGAAAGAGACGTATTTCTGGATCTAAATAATTGTTCCATAAGATTTTTGGTAAAGCACATGGCTAAACGTGATTCACTTTAATCTCCAGCAACCACAAAATGTCCAAATGGATAGGATTCTCATCCCATATTTCTTCAAGCTTTTGTTAGAACTTAAAATTTTTAGATTAAGATGAAAATTTGTGTAGAATTTGATGAGTATAACGCTTAATAGAAATGAACATATATAAATGAATATTTGTGCACACTACATATTTCCAATGAGCTTTAGATTTTTTTTAAATACTCATTTTGTAAATTATGTATGCTCATTTGTTACAAGGAACAAAGACCACGATAATCAATTGCTTACTTCTGATACTCAATAGAGAAGACTTGGTTCTCAATGAAAATGCATTGATGTTGAATGTAACTTACAATTTTTATATAAAGCTCATTTTGTAAGTTAAGTATGCTCATTTATTATTGATGTCATGCTCATTATATTTTAAAATGTATGCTCATTTTAAAATGAATGCTCATTACATCATTTATTATTGATGTATGCTCATTTTCTAAGTTGCGTATGCTCATTTATTATCGATTTTATGCTCATTATATTTTAACATGTCACACAACGCATATTTCAAAAGTATCATATTATATTAGATTCATATGTTGAAATTCATAGGAATTGATTATAGATATGAAGCAGAGATTACGATGTTCAATATTAGACTCCTAATACTCAATATAACACATCTAGTGCTAATTAAAAGTTCATTAATGCTCATTTAATAGAAAGCGTCATTTTCATCTTAATATAGGAGGTTTGATGCTCAATGAAAATGTCGTGACGTCCAACTAACAAACTTTATTATTTTCATATTTATGCTCATTTTGCAAGTTACATACGTACAATTGGTATTCATGTTATTCTCATTTTTAAAATGTCATAACAATGCATATTTCAAAAGTATCATATTACATTAGATTCACATATTGAAAATTCACATGAATTGATTATAAATATAATTTAATGAGTTTTTATAAAAGAAAAAATAAGAAAAAGAAAGTGAATTACAATAGATGCTCAATAGAATACAGTAGATGCTCATTAAAAGTGTATCCATGCCCATCTAACGAAAATCGCGATTTTCACTGATATTACGAAAATGCCACCTTTTTTAGTTGTGATATCAATTTTCTTGTACTAACACGGTGCTCATTAAAATTGAACTATAACTCATTAACAAGTACACTAATGCTCATTTAGCACAAAACGTGATTTTCACATTAATCACAAAATGTCACCGAATTATTTTGCTATTTTTCCTTGGGCCTGTTACTTTTCCTTGTTGGGCCGGCTGTACCGTGCTCACCGTACAACCGGTGGTATAGTATACGAATCCGCTGAGTGAGGTGGATATTTACATCTAAAAGTGAATAAATCCATTTTTACTGTTATAAAATATACTCCGTAATACATGAAATTCATAACAAAGTACGGCGATATAGCCACTAATTTTTACTCTTTTCTGCTAATATTATTTCGTATATTTAATTGCCAATCCTCACGACCTCACTTCGATCAGAGGGAATTCGTTAGGTGCTTATTTTGCTTATTACTAAATTTACTTGTACAAAAGTTGACATGTTCTCAGCTAATATAAATTACGTAGTAATAATTAATAATACACCAGTGACAAACAATTATAGTTTCAAATATCATATTCATTTTGGGGCACTTTATATTGTACTCCAGGTCATTCCTGGTCTGGTTCATTTATAGAATTTGAAACTCAGGTCAAGCCCTGGGACTGGTCCTGGTCCCGATCAACAAGGCCGGGCCGGGACTCCACAGTGCCGGGTCGGGTCGTCCCGTCCCAGTCCATCCCTAAGTAGAATAGTTCTTTACCCGTTGGACCGACATGGAAGTTAGCACACATGTTTCGTCTCAAATGATTCATCAACCATATATCGAGGGCAAAAGCGCTGTAAACGTACTCCAATATTTAGTGTTGAACACAATAAGAGAAACGCATTAAAGGATCATACGCAACAAAGAAAAAATATGCAGGCAAACAATAGCTCTAAGGTACGGGCTCAGGGAAAGTCAGATTACCATGTGAATGTCAGATTGGTGGGTATGTTAGATTGATGGGAATATATCCAATTGCTTCAATGCCCTTACAATATTTTATCTTAACACAATAAATCTATTATAACCTACATCTAAAGTAAATAAAATTAAAGAAAAAATGAAATATCTTAATAATAAATAAAATCAAACCTAATTGAATTATTTTTAAGTAAACTATATTTAATTGTAAAAAATTGTAGATCCAATTCAAAAAAGAAAAAAACTTTGTTCAATCTAAATATATTTATTATTATTTCAAAAAAATAAATTTAAAAAATGTTCAAGTTATTCATAAAACCTCTTTTCAAATTAAAAAAAATGATCAATTTTGCCATTAAATTTTGAAATCCACTCATTAAAAACTTAAATAATTTATAAGTATTATAAAATATATACCTTAATAAATTTAAATGTTAAGGAAAAAAGAATTATGAAAATAACAAGAATAGACATTCGAATATAATTAAATAAACATACTCCATCTGTCCTACTTAAATGGTTGCCACACAATCTACGATCGACTGACCATAAAATAAATTAATCTCTTTCAATAATAAGATTATTTTTTAGTAAATACAATAGTATAATTTACATATTTAGAAACTACATTAAAAGTTTTATAAATCGCATTATATAAAGAAATTAAATGAAAAGAGATAATTAATTGAGGGTATTTTTGGAAGAAAATTAGACCATCATCGGGAATGTAAGATAACCTAAGACATGAGGGATTATAAGATTCCCTTCCATATTACATTCCCGGGAATGTAACTTTTCCGATTTTTCTCAAACCCGTGAACCAAACATGGGTATCCGACCATCTGACATTCCGTGCATCACATTCCGGCCTTCATGTGAGATTACCCCAAACCAAACATACCCTAAAAGTAGTAACAATAGTAGTACAAATTCTCTCTTGGATTACTTGAATGTCACGATAACATGAGAAGGCAAACTTTTGGGTTTCACAATCTGAAAAGATAACAGTGCAGAGTTTTATAGCTTAGAACTTCAAAAGACAACAGTGTCGAGCATGGTTCCCAGCGTCTGAACAATATTCGAAGACATCAAGTTCGAGACGTGCTCTTCTAGATGCTTCTTGGCGTCTTGCCTTCCTACATTTGCAATGGCCAACTTCTCAGGTGGTAACTCGTCCTCTTCCTGCACTGCTTTATTATATTTGACTGCTAGATTTAGCATTTCCTGCACGCAAGAGAAGGGGGATGATCATCATCAAAAGTATGGGACACATGTTAGGTTTATACTCCGTAACTTTGTTCTATAAGGGTTTTGAAGGTTAACTCAATATTACTGTTCCTATAGAAGGTTGGTTGCACAACAATAGGGAGTGCAACTGGCTTTAAAAAGTGCGACCACGCTCTTTTGCAGGAATTTATAGTATTATCAGGTAAACATGAGCACCTTTATTCAATCGAAAAACATGAAGTGTCTGTTTGGAACCCGGAAATGGTAAGGAAAAGAAAAAGGGATGAAGATACATGGGAAATTTGCAAGGAATGAAAACATCGGGCAAAATAGAACATTTCTTTCAAACTCAATATGTTTATTTTTTTTATTTGTTCTTTTGTTTATTTTATTTCTTCCCGTTAAACAAAGACTAAGATTTCTAGGGATATTTAATTTACAAAAATAGAAACCATACGTAGTATTTCATTTTCCTTTGCATATGCCCAAGTAAAACAGAATACAAGAAAATAGTTCCCCTTGGTCATTTTATTTCTCCTGGCATTCTCTGGGCTCCAAAGATTTCCCTAAAAAAATCTATCTCATACTTCTTTAAGCAAACCAAACTTTACCTGGACTGTTTCCTCATTGGTTTTGGAGTGGGCATCAAATCGCTGGAGGGTCAACCCATCTGTCCATTTCTTCTTGTGAAGATTCAGAAGCATCTTCTCTTCAAGTTCATTCTTTCTGTAATTGATTGCTATGGAGTAGTAGTGCCGGTTAAGACCATGGATCAAGGCCTGCATGACATATCACCCATCATCATATTATTAACATACAAATCACCACATTTTATTCCAGAAAAGCCTTCAAAGTGACAATATGTATTATTGTGTGTATGTATATAAATAGCACTCACTTGGATAGAGGGTTTGTTTAGATGTCCTAAGTTAGATGTCGTTTGACGTGGCTCTTGTCCGAGCATCATTGTTTGGGGATTTATTAACCGGAAAGCATCAATCACCACCTTCCCTTTCACACTCTGTATGGGATCCACCACCACAGCAACTGCTCTTTGATTCAGTGCTTCAAAACTCTGATTATTGTAACATTATTATAGAAAAAGTAAAAAAGCTTACTACCACATATATTCAATGACAAATCCTCAATTGCAAACGACTGGGCAAACTAAATAATTATCCTGACATTTGGTATAATTCACTTAATTATGTATTCTATAACAAAACGATATGTTTTGCTATGATAGTACAAATACAACTCATACACAAAAATATGACTACATTTTCACTATCATTGTGATATAGTCACTGCAGTCTGCAGAACATCACCACGGTCACTTCATTCATTATGAAAATATCACCATGGTCGCTTCATATTATTATCACTTAAAAGGCACACTGTGTTCATTGTATTTAATTTCATCATACATGTCTCTTTAATTACAAAACTATCCCTATTCTGTATCCCTGATCAGAGAAAATAGTAGATATAAAGGCAGGTACCTGCTGAGTATTAATGTCCACACCCGAAAGCCAACAACCGAAACCAGGATGTGAATGATACCAACCGACAACCATCTCTGGCCTGTAAGACCGTAATAAAGATTCAAACCAATTAAGTAGCAAAAGATTACCAAGCAAGAAATTTAACAGCCAATAAGTGACAAGGGAACCACTCCCAGATATAAAAAGAACAATTCCCTCACACTCTCAAAGAGTACTCTGCATGAAAAATATGGTTATCTGGCATCCCAAGAGAGCACAAATACTAATTTCCATTATACAAGGGAGCCAATGAATTACTGCTATCTCTAATCAATATTGTCATCAATACCCGTAAAATGTGAATTCCCATTAAATGACTCCTTGTTCCGAAATGCCCCCCTATCTATATACTTAATTATAGCAACAACTACATACATTGGCTCTCTATTCATAATCAACTGAACAATCCCAATGCCATGGAAAAGAGGGGGAAAACACTTCAAGCACAGACCATATTCTAATACGGAAGAACACATTTTCTATTATGAAAGTTGTGAAAACCATCCCTAGAAATTTATAGCCCCTATGATGAAAGAAATGTTGGGCCTTATAAATGAGAGTAACAAAAGTAAGAAGTATAAGTAGTTTTCAATAATAATACTAAATCAATATTTGACCATCCTTAAATCTTGAAGAAAGAAATGATATAAACAATGCTTCTACTCTACCTACTCAATGCAAATCTCCAGGGCTATTTTCAATGCTACTATTTGAAATCATGTAGGAATTGGGTTGTACATGCGGTTAAAAAAGAAACTATGAGTCCATTTTGGATCAAATTCTATATCACCCGATGGAGATCTTAGAATTGAAAGAGAGTTATAAACTTTAATCAAGATAGATGCAGTATTTCAAAAATCGATGGAAAAAGACAGGACAAACCTGCCAGTTTGCTTGAGCATATCAAGCATATTGGTCTGGAAGACGTGGTCAACGGCTTCGACACTCACTCCAGTCCCACTCTGTGGCATAGCAAACACATCGACCACCCGGACAGTGTACTCATCCACAAATTCACCTAACATTAATCCCATAACTTCCATAGGAACGCCAGCTCTCCCTGTTCAATGGCAACCGAAAACCCTAACTTTTATTGCCAGCCGAAAGAGTACACCACACAATTCAAATGTATCCACTAAATTTCGAGATAGATTGAGAAGGAGCTCAAGGTTACCATGTTTGAGCATCTTAAGAAGAGCGAGGGATGATATGTAGACTTGCTCCGACGAATCGAGAGTAGGAGAATCCGGCGGCGGGTGACCTAAGGCACCTCCGGCTCCCGCAAACATCCGTTGCAGCCTTTCCATCCCGCAGATGCTTCGATTTCTTCGGAAACAAGGTAGTCCTCCGTATAAACGTTTAATTTAAATTCAGCTCCGCCCCTTTATCAGGATCCAATCTCGAAGGGAGGAGGGGGTATTTACTATTTAGCTTAAGTACCAAATTTTGCACTTTTGCCCCACAGTTTATCGCCCTCATATTTGCTAACCTACAGATTTACGTATCACACCAAATTGGTCCTCTTTGGAATTGGGACCCTTGTTCCTTCACTAAAGTTCACTAAAGAGCAGTTCTGTAATTTCTGTTGGTCTTAGGCTTTGTTTGCAACCACTTCTGTTTAAATAAAAGCACTTTTGGGGAAAAAGTGATTAGTAGTAAAAGTTGGTAGTGTTTGGTAAAATAAGTGCTTTTTGTGTAATAGAAAAAGTAAAAAGTAGATTATACACGGAAGCCGAGAAAGTAAAAGTTGGTAGTGTTTGGTAAAATAAGTGCTTTTTTCTTAAAAAAAAGTTAAAAGCACTTTTTTTAATGGGTTGCAAACAGACCCTTAATTAGGGTCGTGCATATCGATTTTCGGTTCGGTTGTTATCGGTTTCGGTTCGGTTCAGTTTGGAACAGGTTGGGAGAATTATTACCATACAAAAATCATACTACTTTTTGGTTTGGTTCGATTCGGTTTAGTTCGGTTTCGTTCGGTTTGAATTTGTTATTTTTTAATAAAATATGAAGGATTTCTAGAATTTCTTTAGTTCGGTTCGGTTTTTGTTCGATTTTTATCGGTTTCGGGTTGGTTCGGTTTATTACGGTTTGGAAGAAAAACTACCAACCTCAAACCAAATTGCATACGGTCCGGTTTCGGTTTAGACATGTTTGGTATGGTTCGGTTAAGCCAAACCGTTATGCTCACCCCTGGTCTTAAATTCTTAATATCGTTCCACATGTTTTGTTTGCTACAATAAAGTTTAACACACTACTTAAAAGAAAAGTTGTAGAAGTAATGGCTAGGTGTAGAAAAAAGAAGGAAATATATTGGATAATTATGAAAGAAATGATAAGAAGTACAAAGTAGAAAATAAGAGTAATTAAATATTTTTTAACTCGAAAACTGTAGCAAAAAGAATATAAGGGGAGTATTAGTTATTGTTTGTTCTTATTTTATTTAGATCAAATGGGATTAGATAAAAAAAGTCTAGTTTAGAAAAATTCAAATAATCAAATAATAAATATCAAACCAGAACATAAATAGTCAGATCAAATCAGATAAAAAAGGTGAAGACATGATTGATTACATTTATTATTATCACTATTGTTGTTGTTGTTGTTGTCGTCGTTATTGTTATTATTATTATTTTTACTCCAGGGGGCGTCTGGGGGAGGGGGTCTGGGGCCCTGGAGTAAACTGGGCTGAAACTCACTCCATTGAGTTTTGAACCCGAGACCTCTCATAAGGAAGAGTGAGTCGGCGACCAGCTGAGCTGGACCGCTTCCTTTATTGTTACTATTGTTATTATTACTATTGTTGTTGTTATTTATTACTTACTAACTTTGTCGCATAATGTAAGATGAATTGGATTTTGTGCGGTTTTTTAAAAAATAAATGATAAAAAACAAAATTGAGTAATTGATGTTAGGCGGTCTCTCCCTTGATTAGGGCTTGACTTTTCTGCCGACTTCGGTGCGGCGGCGAGGGTTTGAAGCAAGGCGGCAACATCTCAGGCAAAGCGGTGAGGTCGTGCAAGCAGAGCGGCAAAATCTTAGGCAAAGCAGTGAGGTTTTGCAAACAAGGCAGCATCTCACGCGAAGCGGCATCGTGGTGCGAAGCTACATGGATAGCGAAGACCAGGTCACGAGCAAGGATGATCGCAATCGGGTCAATGAGGAGGAAGGGCTGGTTGACAGCCTGTCAGTGAACTACAGCGGCATGGGATTTGGTGCAGATTCGGGTGACTTGGGGATTGATGACAAAGAGGAAGGGCCTGCGGTTGTAGGGGACGAGCGACCGGAGGAATTTCTGGTGGTAGGAACGATTCTTACAGACAAAGTGGTTCGTTTTCAGATCTTCGAGGACTTAATGGTAGCATTATGGCGCCCGGGCAAAGGCGTCTCGACAAAGGAGACTGGAGAAAAGAGGTATGTGTTCAAATTCTTTCACTTGGTTGATATGAATCGTGTACTAGACAATGGTCCTTGGCTATTTGATCAGAACTTGTTTGTCTTAAGGGCCATTAAGCTGGGGGATATCCCGATTAAGGTTCCCTTAGACTCGGTTGAGCTCTGGGTACAGGTACATAATGTACCGTATAGTTATGATAATCTTGGAACTGCTAGGAAAATATGGAACTATCTGGGTGAATTTGTCAAGTGGGATGATAATCAGTTTGACGAAAAAATGGGAAGCTTACATGAGGGTTAAGGTTCTCATGAATGTAGGTCAACCATTGAAGGAACTACCATTAGGAAGAGCAAATGGGAGGGATATTGGGTAGATTTCAAATATGAAAAGCTCCCGAGTTTCTGCTTTGTTTGTGGCCTATACTATATGAAAAAGGTGGCCAAGGAGTGACAAAGTCGTTTGGCCCGTGGCTATGGGCGGGAGGCAGGAAGAACACACCATCAACGGGAAGCAAGTGGCTGGTGTCAGAATGAAGCTCCTCAACAGGTGGTAACAACAAGGTTCACATGGATGTGTCAACCCAGGAGAAGGATCATGATGAGGTAGGGGAGAGCAACCAAAGTCGGGTGGTGGTTTCTACCAAACCAGGTGAGACTCAGGTGGGAGGAGGACCAGGAGAGCCAAAGAGAAGACGTACATGGGAGGTGCAGGAGCAGAGTGATGAAGTGGGGGAAACTATGTCTCTTGAAACAACAAAAAACGTGATAGGGGCGGGTGCTGTGATCCAGACCCTCCAGAGCTTTTGAGACTGTGGGCAACTATTCTAGCTGAAAGATACTTTTATTTCGCTTGCACTCTGTTTTTTATTTTTCATGCTTTGGATTTGTACTTTGTTTTGGATGTGCTGCGTTTTTCCAGCAAAAAACATTAGAACTTAGGACAGGAGACGAGGAGTCTAGTCTACAAGTCATTGGCTCAGTTAAGTCCAAAGCGGGATCTGTGAATTATATTGCTTCTACGGAGGTGATTAATTCAAAGTCTGGTTCTAGGGCGGGCGGTAGACAGAAGACTTGTCGCTTTGTAACCTGCTTTTGTTCTGTTAATATAAGTTAAGCTAGTTTCGTTCAGAAAAAAATGATAAAATGAGTGTTTTACAATTCTATCTTTCAAAAAGTAAGAAAGAGAAACATGGATTCACAAAAACTAAATGGTGAAATGGTAGATAAAAGGATAAAGTGTGAAAGTAAAAAGTTTTTTTTTTAAACAAAGTAAAAAGTTAATATTTAAGAAAGTAAAAAGTCAAACGTCTTTCAAAAAAGGAAAGTAAAAAGTTAACGGAGTCTAACTTAAGAAAGTGTTCATATTTTTGGGACAACCTAAAAAGAAAAGTGGAAATATTACTTTTATTAGTATTACAATTGTTATTCAAATTCCTATTGTTGTTTATACTCTCTCTGTCTTGATAGGATTGTTTCATCAGTCTTTTTCGCACCGTCCCGCTATGTAAGATTGTCTCATACCAAATTTGATAAAATTTGTGTACGTTGTACTAAATCATTCTTTTTTTGCTTATTTTATCAATTCAATATTAATCGCATAAACCAGTTGTTATACCGTGGAAGCAGCCCAAGCTGAGGATCGTACTTTCACAGCTAAAACATGTGTGAGCAGTAACAGGCGTGAACATGTTTTTTGTTTCAGTAGCATTGTGGTGTAAGTGTCACTAGTGGAAAAAACACATTTTATAACGGTTAAAAATGACATTTTATAACGGTTCGGGAGCCGACATTGATTCCGTAGTTATAGAAACTCGGACTTATTTTATAACGGGTACGACAACCGTTATAAAATGCTTTCAACATCGGGTGTGGCAGAACCGTTATGGAATGTGTTCTGCACGCGGCATCTTAGTAACGGATATTTCATATGGGTTGCGAAACCTAACCGTTATGGAATATCGAGATCAGTTCAATTTTAACCGTTATTGAATGAGGTTTCACCCTGATATATATCTAATACATATTTATGATTACAAAATGATCATTCAATGTCATTCACAAACAACCACAACATACAAAAATCATACTACGCATATAATTTCAATTTAGTATTAATCATGCTCAGGAAATTTGATCACAATATCATTTTACACCATCAAAATTCAAAAAAGTTGCTAACAAAGCTGCATTTCGGTTTTAAATATGTTAATAATATTTTCTACTAAATGCTAAATACTAGTCACTTCGCAGAAAAACCAAGCCCAACGCTCTCGAATCTCGTTGATATCTTCTTCAGTAAACGGATCTTGAACGTTGAATGTCTACAAGTTGAATAAAAGCAATAAGCGAGTAAATAATAATTAAGTAGAAGAAATAAACACAAAAATACAATGATCTTATATTTAATCACCTCCATCCATGAATCCACAACACTAGCAGAAATAATAGTTGACATGTGCCGCATCACATAGTAACCACATTCGGAACTTCCCCTTTGCATTCGACACTATAAATAATTAAAGGTACCAAGTCAATAATATTACATATTATAAAATGAACAACAACACAGCCTTGATTAAATAAACTGAAACTTAAATCAATAAAATTACAAACTGAAATACCAATAAACTGCAAACTAGAAAACTAATAAAGTGCAAACTGAAAAAAAGAGGAAATATTAAATAAAGTGAAAATTTGAAATGTATTTTTTTTGTACAAGACAAAACAGAATTCATCTTATCCCTTCACTTAATTCAATATAATCAAACATTATAAGCTGCAAACTGAATTAATAAACTTCAAATTGAATTAATAGATTGCACCTTGACTAATAAAATCAACAAACTCGAAGCTAAAAATGTATTTTTTAATATGAACAGATTTCACTATCTACTATATATAATAGATAACACAAAAAATAGACTACACACATCGTATATTGCTTGAAGATAAATAAAAACAGCACTTACCATTGGCTTAACCCATTTAGGTTTGGAATTCCTTTTATTTTTTGTCATTTGATGTGCTTGCATCGCTCTAATGAAAACAAAAACAAGTCATGTTATACGTATGGAAACAGTACATGTATTCACCAATTTAATATTACTAAAATTATATCTTACAAATCTAGAATACTCTTCATGTTTGCCTTTGGTTTGTTCCCCAAAGAGCACAAGAACACAATCAAATTTTTTCTCGGACACAACACAAGCAATTGCCAATGGTTGCTGCAATGAAACAGGGTCACAACTTGAATTAGTTCAGGAAAAAAGTAATCTTTGACTACAAATTAATCATCTTTAACCCAACAAAGACAAGGGAAGTTTATCTGCTACTGTCACAAAAGAGCAGATTTAATAAATGCAACCTTTTGACACACGGCCAGTGACTTCAAATGCAACTACCAAGTCAAACATAGCCCCAAACCCTAAGCACATAGCTCATTGACTTCAAATGATATGTAAATAAAAATGATTAGGTATGGCAGCCCTAATATCAGACAGTTTAATGGTAGGAATGCACCTGGCAAAAAATCACTCTTGCACTCCCTTACTCTTCTCTTCTTCAAATGGTGTTAACTTTGTCTTTGGATAGAATTCATACCGTAAATGAGAATTAAATAATAAAATAAGATAAAATATCTTACGGATAGTAGTATGGTAGCAAGTAGCACTCTTTGTTTCCTTCATTCAAGTGAGTCATTATATAAGTTTGGATATCTTCACGCTTGTTCCCTATATCTTGAATGGTATGTGGGTTAAAAAAACCGTAAAGATGTGTATTATCCTTTCGAACACATATCCCATGCAAATGCCTGTAAATTTAATCATAATTAATGTATAACAAAAAGTTTAAGAAACTGCCATCTTCCATAGAAGATTAATAGCAGAACTACAACGAGAAAAGAAAAAAAATTCATCTTACATTATCCATACTTGTAGAATAACTGCACTTAGCATTTGATTCCCCAAACATATCTCTAATATCTCTTCTGAGCCAACAAAAAGGGATATATCAGTCCGACCAACTATTTCTTCCTTTAGGATTAACTTTATAGGTTGTGGACCAATGTGAGTAGTCATTGTCAACAAACGCGATATTGGACCCTTGTGCTCACCCGAAGCATCGTCCTTGTCACAATCATCATTATCCTACACAAACAAAAACAGAGATGGAGGATATATGTTGGCACTGTCACTGTGACTTTTTTTTATTATTTTTCTACTATGTTGATATAGGACATATCATAAAAGACTTGTTAATATTGGAGCAGTTCAAGACCTAAATTTTACTATCATTTTTTTCACTAATATCATGATCACTATCCTAAAATATTTTAGTAAAACATCATAAAATTATGACGCTCAATATACCAAGATGCGACAGGAAGTAAAAATTGTCCTATAACAAGTGTTGGTATTTATTTCTACCTTTCCATGTGTCCTCTTCTCCTCTACGTGAGGGTCAACTAATCTTTTTGGCCATGGAATGAACTGGTTGGAGGCCTGTCCAACTGTCTGGACCTCCTCACTTGGAATCGGGACAAATGCAGATGCATCAAAAACCTCAACAACTTCCACCCTGACAATACCCGCATCGATTCTCCGATGGTGTATAGTAGGACCCAAATTGTGTACCTAATTAAGATTTCAGAATTTATATCGTTTAGAATTACGCTATGCAGAAATTTTTAAAGCTTAACTAGCATACCTTTCCCATGGCCACTAAGTGAAAAGGGTTATCCACATAAAGACGGGATAACTCATCATCATCATCTGAATCGGACATATCCCCTGGAGCATTGCTCCCCTTTGTACTGACATTTGTGGGAGAGCGAGTGCGGCGTGCCTCTGTGTGTAGTTCTGGCTGTTGGGTTAAACCCATCCTCTTAAGTTCATCTTGAAGTTGCTTAGCAAATACTCGTGACAATTGCTCAGATACCTGTTGCGTTACTTGTTGTGTAACCTGTTGTGTTACTTGTAGTGTGACCTTCTGCGTTACTTGTTGTGTGAGGTCCTGCTCCATCTCCCTCTTGATCCGTTCAACATCGTTCATGGTCAAAACTGTGGATCTATGACCTTGACGTGCTAAGGGTCCAAAGTGTGAAAGAATACCAACACCTGTTCTGGCGCCACGGACACGACCTGGGTGCTCAGGGCGTTCAGTCGCTGCTGTTAGGATATCATCACGACCAGTGGGAGTAAATGTCCCTTGCTTTTCCTCCTCAACTAGAGAATCCTGTAAACCACAAATGCACAACCCTTTTAAGGTAGTTATACAAGTCAATTTGTACTTAACAATAAAAACAGGAGAAATCTTTGGCTTACAATTTTCTCTGCAATTTCACGAGACCTCTTTGATGTATAACCGCCTTTTCGTCTGATCCGGCCTCCCTTCCATTTCACATGCCGACCTATGGGAGAAGGAGGTTTCAGCCCCAATGAAGGGTCAGTTTGAGAGGCTTCTTCACGCTGTTTTAATTTTTCATCCATCAGTTTTTTCTCTAACAATTCATATCCACCCCGAGATAATATGTGAGGGCATTCATTATGAGCTTGGGTTGCTTGTGCCTTATTCCTGCGCTCCTGGTTGACATGCATAACACAAAGTTAACACATTTAAATAATAAATTAGATGAATATTTTCATGCAACTTTAAACACTTTTCTAACCAGAAAAGCTGGATCTTTCCTACTCTGCACAAATTGCTCCCAAGTCACAGCATCTATCCATTGATACTTTTCTGTGGGGTTTTCGCCACACCGACTGCCATATATGTAATATGATGTCAAAAACGTCTTGAATCCTGTCCAGCGGTTACCAGCATATGATATCCATTTTCTCCTCAATTCATGACTATTAGGAACGTCGAAAGTGAGCTACAATACAGTTTAATTAATTCAGTTTAAGAATAAAGTTTACATACATAAAGATTAATTCAATTAAGATAATGAGCTGTTATATTTCAGCTCAAATAGCAGAAAAAAATGAGATTGAGACACGTGATGAAAATATAGCTTCAGATTCTGCAAGAAACCCATTCTCTCAAACTGGAAAAAGAAACCAAATTCTGCAAGAAACTCATTCTCTCAAATATAGCTTCAGATTCTGCAAGAAACTCATTCTCTCAAACTATGAAGCTCAAACTAAATATAGCTTCATAGTTATGAATTAAACTATGACGTAATCTTGAAAAAGAAACTATTAAAGGCATTCCCTGGAAAACAGAACATGAAATTAAAATAGTTACCCTAATGGCCTCCCAAATCTGATTTTTAATTCCCTCATCAACAGCTTCCCAATTAGGGATTAGTATATTAGCTCTCATCCTTCCCTCGAGTGCCACAAAACTAACAAATGAATTCTTATTTGGACCCACTGCGTTCCCATCTTTATCAAAATCGATAGGTAGTGTCCTATTAGCTGCAATGAAACAGAAAATTAGAAAGTAGGCAATGGCAATAATTATGTATAATAAATCAAGAAAATTGAATTACCTGCCCTGCTACGGATCAAAGCCTTCAACTTTGTGGGATTTCTACCCTTTTTCTTTCTATTATTGTTGTTTGATCCACTTCCCTCTTGATTATTCATGTTCCTGTTTACATACATAACATTTATAGTTATTATCTATAATTAGTATTGACATTATAAATAATAAATATATAAGTATCGAAATAAATAAACAGAAAATAAATGAAAAAAATGCTTAAGTTAACAAGTAAGAACACCAACAGGAATATTCTCCCATATTCCTTCTTCATGATCCTCACGAGCTGCATGTATGCTGTCCAACTCATCATCATCATCATCAAATGCAATAGGCATTGTTGTAGATAGCGGTATCTCAAATATGTCATCACTATTTTCATCATTCACAGATAGGTGTTTTCCTTGAAGAACCACTGACCACCTTGTATTGGAGGGATCAGTCACGTAAAACACTTGCTTAGCTTGATATGCCATGATGAAAGGCTCTGACGTGTACGTTAATGAATTCAAATTCATCAATGTAACACCAAGTGCATCGTTTTTTACACCATTCTTATTGTCTACCCACTTGCACTTAAAAACAACCTCTCTGAACCCCGTGTAATCAATTTCCCAAATCTCATCAATAACTCCATAGTAAGACACTGATGCCAAAACTGGGTTTTTATCTTTTGCACTTGAAAAGTGCATGGCCTCTGCCACAACCATCACCCCACTGTTTTGCATAGTACTCTTATCATCTTGGAATTTTGTACAAAACGAATATTTATTGATGCTATACCCACCCCAACACATGACTTCAAAGTATATTCCATTTGCAAACCATCTTAGTCTATCACAGACGTTAGCCTCTTTCAAAATTTGCTCTTGGAACCATTTCACAAAGGTCTTGTTGTGTTCATTCAACAACCATTTTTCATTCTTTCGTGGATTTTTTTGTTTCACAAGAGCTTTGTGAGCGTGCAAATAAGGTTGAACCTCTTCAGAATTGTTGAGTATATAGAGATGCGCTTGAAACACATCCTCCCTACTCATACTCTTACATGTTAAGCCTCTAGTACCCTCACCTTTACATCTTCTCTCATGAGGGGACTTTGGAAGCCCTATAGCTTCAACTTCTGACATATAGTTTGTACAAAACTCAATGGCTTCCTCTGCTACGTAACGCTCAACAATAGATGCTTCTGGACGGTGTTGATTCTTTACATACCCTTTCAGGATTTTCATGTACCGTTCTACTGAATACATCCATCTTAAATAGACGGGTCCACATAATCTTATCTCTCTTACTAAGTGAACTAGTAAGTGAACCATGATGTCAAAAAAAGAAGGGGGGAAGAACATTTCAAGCTGGCAGAGTATAACCGTTGCCTCATTTTCTAAGTCATCCAACTTCTGAGGATCAATGACTTTGGCACAAATATTATGAAAAAACATACATAGCCTCGTTAGTGCCATCCTAAATTTCTCGGGTAAAATGCCCCGAATAGCAACTAATAATAATTGTTGCATCAGGACATGGCAATCATGAGATTTTAAACCAACCAACTTCAAGTCCTTCATTGACACATATCTTTTCACATTTGAACAGTAGCCATGGGGAACTTTTACACCATGCAAACACGCACAAAAACTGATTTTCTCTTTCTTAGACAAAGTATGACAAGCCGGAGGTAAGTACATACGCTTACCTTGAGGTTGTGGAGCTAGGTTTTCTCGCATACCCATCTCTACTAGATCAAGACGAGAATTCAAACCATCTTTTGTCTTCCCAGGAATGTCTAGAAGCGTCCCAATTATACTGTCGCACACATTTTTTTCTACGTGCATCACATCAATGCAATGCCTCACATCAAGCATGCGCCAGTAAGGGAGATCAAAAAAAATTGACCTCTTTTTCCATATGCGTGTATCAGTAGTTTTTTTTTTTGATTTACCGAACACAACATTGATGTCCTTCACTCGTTGATAAACCTGTTCTCCGGTCAAGGGGGTTGGAGAACATCTATTCTCATTGTACCCATTAAAAGCTTTCCTCAATCTACGGTATGGATGATCCCGTCTAAGAAACCTTCGATGATCAAGATATACAGTTTTTCTTCCATGGACTAATTGATGGTAGCACGTGTCCTCTACACATACTGGACATGCTTTATGCCCCTTAATAGTGTAGCCGGCAAGATTCCCGTATGCGGGAAAGTCATTAATGGTAAAGGACAATATGGCTCGCATCTTGAAATGCTCATTTCGATACCTGTCAAACACTTCAACGCCTTCCTCCCAAAGTTTTTTTAGGTCTTCAATAAGGGGACTAAGATAAACATCTATATCATTACCGGGCTGTTTTGGACCCGAAATCAACAAAGACAACATCATATATTTGCGCTTCATGCACAACCATGGAGATAAGTTATAAATTATCAAGAGGACAGGCCATGAACTATGAATGCTACTTAAGTTGCCGTAAGGATTCATTCCATCTGTAGCTAGTCCAAGCCTAAGGTTCCTCACCTCATTACCGAAATCAGGAAACAACCCATCAATTTTCTTCCATTGAATAGTATCCGCCGGGTGGCGAATCATGCCATCGCGTTTCCTCTCATCGGCATGCCATCTTATGTTCTTTGCTTCTTCTTGGTTAGCAAAAAGTCGCTTCAACCTTGGTATTATTGGAAGATACCATAAAACTTTGGCTGGAGAACCAGATGTGTTAATTACATCTTCATCGGAATCGTTGTCTTTGACTTTATAGCGTGATAATCCACATCTCGGACACTTATGCAAATCTTCATACTCTTTTCTATACAATATGCAGTCATTAGGACATGCATGTATCTTCTTATACTCCATACCCATGGGACACAATATTTTCTTTGCTTCATAGTTGCGGTTCGGCAATGTATTCCCTTCGGGTAGCATATCTTTCAACAACACAAGCAATTCTGTGAAGCTCTTATCACTCCACCCATTCTTTGCTTTCAGATGGAACAATCGTAACACAGCCGTTAATCGTGTGTACTTAGTACATCCAGGATACAAAGGTATCTCTGAATCACCACACAACGTATCATAAACATGAGATCGACTAAAAAGCTCTGTGCCAACATCACGTATCATGTCCTCCAAATGATCACCCATGTTTGTTCCACAAGATTCCTCTTTATGAGATGACGTGCTATGCATGTTTAGCCGTTCCCCGTGCCATATCCATATCGTGTAATTTTTGCAAAATCCATCACAAAGGACATGCTCTCGTATCAGATTAACATCTAACTGTATGGCATTCAAACAGTTCACACAAGGACAATAAAACTTTCCATTGTTATTAGGAAGATGTGTTTTAGCAAACTGAAGAAAAGATTCAATGCCATTTTCATACTCGTCACTTGTTCGCTTACAGTTAATCCAACTACGATCCATAATAGTTATCGTAATGTCTGCAATATATGCGAACACAAAAATAGAAGGAAAACTAATTTAGATCTCAAACAATAAATATAAAAATGAGATAATAAGATAGTAGGACATTCATGCTAGACTATACGAATGCAAAACTATTACACTAGCGGGACATTCCTACCACCCAAACATTCATAAAACTAGATACTATAAAAATGATATGTTAGTAATAATAGACAAACATTCATTCTAGCCAAAACTAAATTTCACTTAACAAAGAATATTCAGCCTGTTTTGGAATACTTCTTGCAATTACATTTCTTTTATTTAAGTTTAAAAAATATACAAAATATTGTTAATCTCACTTTATATTACAAACACTTGCATTATTATTGTAAGCACTACGATGTGAGTCTTTCAAATGTTCTTAAAGAGTTGAACCTAGAAAGAGACATGATTGAGGAAATTAAATTGCTAGATAAACGATTTTGGAATGAGGTGTTCTACCCAGTTGGAGGAGTTTGGAATTTTTGTCTAGTTCATACACAAAAATGTCTTACTTTGATTTGGCTATTAAGCAAGGTTGTTAAACCCGAGATCCTAGATCGGATCGGAAGGGGGCTAGGAGATCGTAACTCGGATCGTAAGATCCTAGAGGCAAAGATACCATGCATATATATATATATATATATATATATATATATATATATATATATATATATATATATATATATATATATATATATATATATATATATATATATATATATATATATATATATATATAAACTTAAAGCTTTTAAGATATTAATACCTATATGTAATTTTTTAATTAAAGCACTTAGCATCACAAACTTAAGATAAATTAAAAAAAATATCTTCAAACAAAATGTGATAGAAGTTCTGGAATGTAATCTTCCAGAACCACTTGCCCAATTTCCCAACTGTTGACGAACAGAACAAAAAAAAAATTAATAAAAGAGTGTAAGACTGTAAATAGAGAGGGATGAAGAAAAATTAATAAAAGAGTGACACTCCCCCCGAGCCATTTTTTGAGAAGAACTCAAGAAGGTGAGGCAACTAAGTTGAAAAAGAAGTGGGTTTCTTCAAAGGAAACTATTAGAGAGTTTTCTCAGATACTTTGAAGAAAACAGAGAGGCTAAGACAGTCAAGATGTGATACTCTAATTATGCACACTGCTCTTCTATATTTGCAACCCATATTTATACTTTCTGTCCAAAGATGTTAATTACTATGCATTCTTTGACACAAACATACATCTGTGTGTTATGTATATGTATGTATGTATTTCAGTTTATGACATTATCTAAAATTAATTTAAAAAATATTGGAAAGTTAATCACAATATTATTTCTAATGAGAATATGTGCCACCCAAATTAACTTTATCATTCAGGAAATTCCACAAACAGATGATAAACATATGATAAGCATTCAAAATTAAAATTAAAAATTCGAATTTTTTGATAAACCATTTCATTTTGTATGTAAACTAAACATCAAAGATGCATGAACCAAACAAACTTCACATAAATATGTATATAAAACAAAAAAAATGCATAAACACCAAAATCATGCTTTTTACCTAGAAAGAGTAGAAGGTACAATGCATTTTACAAAAAAGAGCTCTTAGGGAACTTACTAATGTTGAAACTACGTTCGGCGGTGGGAGGAGAGCTGCTGCCGCTGACGAGGAGGCGGCTTTTAGCGGTGAGGAGAGAGAGGTGAAGCTGCGTTCAGCCGTGAACAGGGACTGACAAGGTCCTATTAGGCGGTGTGGAGAGAGGCGACAGATACTGGTGAGGCAGCAACGTTCCGGGGTGAATAGACAAGGCCGTTCGGTGTTCGGTCCTGAGGAGTAGAAGGAAGTCAGCTAGCCGCCATCGTTCATCTAGGTTAGAAGAGCGAGGGAGAGTTCTGAACTTCTGATTCTATTTTCAATATTTTCACTAAGGGTTAGTTCTAACTGGTATGAAAACAAAGTTTTTAATATTATAAAAAGTACCCCGCTTTAAACTTTAATTTTCAACAATTATAAATATCTTCCCCATCTGGTCTTTAACAGCACCATAAACTTTTAGAATTTACAATTTTGGCTCCGTGCCTAGAAACTATAACGGGTCCATTCAACCCATATGAAATCCTAGTTGCAAGATGCAGTTTTTCCACTAGTGTGTGTAACTCGCGTTTAAAGAAATGTAGTTCACCTTGTTGAGAAATGTAACTAGACGCAAGTTGAAATGTAACTAGAGGCAAGTTGAAATGTACACTGTCTAATATAAAGCATAAGAACCATAAAAGCATTGATTTCAATGTAAATAATGAAATAAGGAGTCTAATTACCCAATTATTTTACGTAAATAGTGAAGATATTTCATTTTTATATTAGGGCTATAAAAATGGTATATTTTAATTATACTCCTGCGTCTAAAACACATGTGAGCATTGATTTTTTTTGTTTGAATAATAGAGGTTTACTTTGTGATGTAACTTGTGTCATGGCAAATGTAACTCACGTTGATGGAATATGCAACTCGCGTGTATGTAAAACGTAACTTACCGAGCCAAGTCTAAATGTAACTCGCGCATATATGAAAAATGTAACTCGCGCACGTGAAGATGTACATCGTGCATAAAAATGTAACTCGCGCACATGAAGATTTAAATCAAGCATAAGAGTTACATGTCCATGTATTCTCAAATTAATGTAACTCTAGAAATCGGGTATAAATATAACTTACACATATAGAAATGTAATGTGCACATATGAAAATGTAATCTTGTGTTTTATAACATGTAAATCGAAATAAACATATTCAATGCCTTAAATCCACTAAAACATATAATAGAGATAAAAAATTACAGAAGTGAAGTGTATGGATATAAAAATAATTACAAAAGAAGTGTATGAATATAAAAATATTACAGAAAATATAGTGTGTGAATATGAAATGCAATATACTTATTTTATTTAGATTAATAAATTTTATGTAGTTATGAATAGATAAAGAATTAAATAATAGATTGAGTTGTAATTTAAGTTGAAGATTAAGAAAAGTAAAAATGTAATTACATTTTAAGCTTTGATGGTGAAGGAAAAAAGAATTGAGGAAAAGAAAAATAAAGAAGAAGCCAAGGAAAAAGAAAATTGATGCAATCCAGGAAAGAAAAACAGAGAGTGAAATACGTAATAGTGGGATTGAGATACACCATGTGTTGCGCATGGTGCAACAATCCTACGATATAATTTGCCACATAAACCACCTTCTAATGTTCTAATTTAGTGAGATGAAGGTAGTATGTTATAAAATGTAAAGTCACAGGGTTTTTTCTATTAATATTAAATATAGAAATAACATAATTACATGAGTTCTCTATGTTCATACCATCATCATCATGAGCAGCACCATTATTGTTGGGATAATGGAGCTAATTTCTACTGGCAATCATCATCATCATCATCATCATCTTATTCGTATGTTATTATTGTAAGGTTTTTTCTAATAATTAACTAATCATCAATACTTTTATTATTGTAGGGAAAAGTAGTGTTTTTGTTTTTCGGAAAATAAGAAATTCAAAAATAGCGGAAAGAACTGGACAAAAAGTTGGCACAAGTACAGTCAAACCGTGTGCAATACACAATGTCCTTAAAACTAATTCACTTCCTACCAGGTTGCTAGGAGCGTTGCAGTATCGGTTTCTCATTATACGATGACCGATGAACAACCGTATTGAGCACTCAATAGGTTGCTCCTGCGAATTGGAACAAAGGGTAAAACTGAGAAAGTCTTATCGAAAGATTGGCAAAGTTTTTCTTTTGAGAGAACAGTGCATGGAGTATTTTTGTGTGCTCAGTGTTTTCCTTTATGCTTTTCAAAAGTTCTGCTAAGCATATATTGGGGAGAAGTCTTTGTATTAATTATGCACTAAACACACACTTATTGAGTCTGAGAAATTAACATTGTTGCTCATTCTCTTGCGCAAGATGGCATGAAGTCCAAAACTGATCGATACATTATGAATGTTAATGACTTGTCCAGATCGACGATTCAGCTTATCAACTCTGATATGAACGGCATTTTCTTCATTCGTGATTAGTAATCTTTGTTCTTCATTCTTCTTTGTAGGGTTGCTTCTTGGGCCCCTTATTTGGGCTTCGGATCATTTACTGTGTTTTTGTTTCTTGCTTTTCTTTTTCTTCTCCATGTAATGTTGTTTGGGTTTTGGTATAGTCCCCCCGAACGTCTTCTTATAATTTCAATTTCTTACTGTATTTTGAGAAGGCATACCTTCTCTAGTGGGTTATTGGTCTTGTCCCCCACACTTTTTGTACTCCTACTCATATTAATAAAACTCGGTAAATGTTCTCCAGCATTTACTCCACCAAAATTGGTGGTTTGCCCACCGGGATTAAAAAAACACACTTATGGAGTGAAATCGCACATTAAACACGCACTTATTGTGTTTTAATGGTCTTGAACGTTTCAGGCCATTAACCGCGTAATTAAACTATGCATTAATCACCTTTTACAGTTTCTAAACATTAACCAACGTTCGAAACACTGACAGTTCGAAACAGAGATCAAAACGCCCATTAACCGACGGTAGTTCTACGTTTAGTTTTACCTTCGGAAGCTTTCCAATTTCTCCATCTCAATAAGTGAACTTTGAGAATCAATTTCTCATTCATCTGTTATCCGTTTTGAGTGTATCACATGTCGAATTGAACCCCTTAAAAAGGATAATCCGAATCCACTTTGACCCGATCCAAATCAGAAGTGGACCCCACTCAAAATCTACCCGATAATGGCCATTTAATGCAAATTTAATACAAATTTTCCAACAATCCCCCACATGAATACAAATTGATTTTTGAGACTGTAAAAAGACTGCTTGAAGAACAATGTAGACATGGCTGTGTTCACCCTATGATCCCTACATACATAGAGGTAGGTTTTATCCTTTGAACCTTCTGCTGTAATGACATGTTTGTTCACTGGCTGTCTAGTAGACTCGATGTTCTTGAACTACACTGCCGTTGCGTAAACATCGACTCATCTTTACACAAGAACTTTCCACCTTTGTTCCAATTTCGGGGGTGTGCCCATTTTAGTGAGTGTAAATGTAGTTGGCTAATGCGGAGAATAACCAAACCATTAGTATCGTCTCTAAAGGAGTTGCAAAAAGGAAGTTTTACGATCTATGATCACAAGCTAGCACAAGTCATACCCTCAAGAACTCGTGAACATTAGCCCCAATTCAAACCCTATATGGAATTAGCTAGTCATATTTAAAATTAACATCACAATAATGCAATTAAGCATGATGAGGCACTAGTTAAATTATTAATTATAGTAAAAGGCAATGACTTGATTAAATGAGAAAATCGGAAGCTATTAACTATAGATTAAGAAGTTCAAATTCAATTCAAAATCAAGAACAATGTAGAATATGCTGAGACTTTACACTCATTACTTGGAATGTAAATTGAAATGAAAGAAATTGAAGAAAAGTGAAAGAATGGAAAACTGTTGTGGGCTAATTCCAGAAGTGAGTAACAAAACTATTGTACCGCTGCTTGACAAAGAACAGAAAGAATAATCTTGTGTGGCTGCAGGTTGTGTGCTCCAAATCAATGAAAAACTGCTGCCACGGGCGGCTGATTCCAGGAAAACAAAAATTCAGCTCTTTTTCTCTTTTTGGGCTGTTTTTGAATGAACAGTTTGCTGCTGTCATTTATTTCTTTTGGGCTGCACATAATTATTCTTAAAGGAACATCAAAATGTTCAGCCCGGACATAATGTATTACTCACCGCAAAAATCAGCATGTGAAATCAGAATTTACCACACCCGCTAATAACATGTAATTAATTTACAATCAAATTACTCCAAAAATTTCAAATTGTGCAGAAAAATACTACACCGAATATGAATGCCTTTGGGATCGAAAAACAAAAAAAATTCAATCAAACCCCCAATAATCACCCGGTTAATTATAAAAATTTGACAAATAACAATCAAAATACGCGTGAAAAGACAGGAACGAAACGAGCCCATTTAAGCTAGTAACTTCTTTAAAGCCATCCGATCCAAAAATGTGCTTCTAAATTATAACAAAACACTCTTGAACTTGATGTGCTAATAAGTGATTGTTGGAGTAATTGGCCCAATTGAGGGTCGGCCCAATACCACAGAAGGAAGAGGAGATCAAGGAGCAACCGACACTCATCAGAGCCTATGCGACGCTCGTCTCCTATAAATGGGGGCCCATTTAAGCCAAGCAATCAAATGGGTGGGGCGGGGGGCGGGGCTCAGCTAAGACGCTCGGCGCTTACCGAGCAGCATCTGGCCCTTGCAGTTGCGCTTATCTTGATCAGGAATCATGAGGGGCTCATCCCAGAACGTCCAACATAATTGGCGGGAAAGCTAAGTCATTGGTGGGAAACACATTAAATGCCCCAAATATGCAAGATTTGGTAGTTGAGAAGCTAGTCACTCATGATCCTCCACATCACCACTAACACCTACCCCGTGATAGTATAAATAGTAGCATTTATTTCATAGTTAGGGATTGACAACTTGTGTTCACTAGCCTTAGGCTCTAATCTCTTGCACTCATAGCATAGACTAGACGCTCGGCTCGGCTTTCAGTAGGGTGTGCTATAATTGTTCGTTATTGTTTAATAAGAACTCGGCCCACTTACTCTCTTCCCTCTTCTTTGCTAAATACGTGTGCCCTTATGTTCATTTAACCCACTCACATATCCATCAAAATCAAAGGGAAGGTGTTGGACCCTTGAGTCGGAGGAATTAACCTCAACAGTGAAATCCATAGCTGAACACACCACAACCGAAATCTATAAAAACTTTGAACTATGAAGACCGGATTGATATGTAACCGGTATGAATTCAGTCTGATTTTCTAATCATGACTGAATTATGTTCGCCCTAATGTCACTCATACACTTCGATAATAACAAATAAACCTGTAGAATTTCAGTCTAATAGTGCGTAAATAAAATAATAAAAACATTTTTTAATCGACAAAATTAAAGTAAATTATGAAGATAAATCTTAGCAGTTGTATGTCCATGTCCATCAATCACGTACACAAGATACACCTCAACTTAATTGAAAGAATGAAAAAAATACATATTCACACGAATTATGTAGTATATGATACTAGTATATACTTAGCTAGCTTGTATGTGTGTAACTATGTAAGATAGTGACTACATCACTTTATTTATTTAATTAATTAATTTTCATAAAACTAAATATTTTGTTATCCCTTCAAGAGTTTGCATCAATATTGTTCGATCTGGCCTCATAACTTAATTCCATGAGGTTTGTTTGAGCCTTTGCTGGTGATTGGTGACCTCATTTCTCTAAGCCTCCTTTCACTTGATAGTAACTTTGCAAACCTGAATATATGGCCAAATCATATAAGTAACAAATGGGTTAAAGTACGTCAATATGCATGATTAGTCATTAGAAACATTGTATTGTTATTGTTATTATGTATACACACACAAACACACCCGGTTCTTAATATATTGAAAATTTGATTTTTTTTTTAAATTTTGGTAATTTCACTAGATTTTTTTTATTAATATACTATTCCCATTTTTACGCTTGTTAATGCACAACTTTGATCAACATTATATTTAATTCTCTATTAGTAAAAATATATAAAACTCAAATTATGAAAATTTATAATGAGATGAATTGAACATTTTTTTCAAAAAGTAAATAATTAAATATCATACATTAATAAATAAAATTTAGTTAAAGTATAGTATGTGAAGTAAAAGGAAATGGAAGATAATATTACCTTTTGAGAGCATCCTCATTGGTGCCAGCATTTGAAATTGGTTCAGTGCAACCACTCACCATATTAATCCTAGAAGCTGGCTTCTTCAAGAGCTTCTCACCAATTTCCACCAACCTTTCCAAGTTTTCCTTAGTGGCTACATCCACAGAAGATTCAGTTCCATTCAATCTATCATCCTGTTTAATTAAAATATAAAATCATTATTAATTGTTCAGATTAACTTATCAAATAAGAAATTAACTAGTATAACAATACTTTTTTGTTTTAACTTCATTTAATTACCAGGTCTTTTGTTATTGAAAAGATGTGTGTATAGAATAATATCATCAAATAATATCCCTGTTTATATTTTTAACTATAGAATCACAGTGAACAATCAAAACTTAGGTGAATATCGAATTATATAAAGGGAAGTAAATAGTATCGAAATTGTTTAATATGGGACGACTAAAAGATACATAAAGTTTCAAAATAGGAGTAAGTATGTTTTCGTCTCCAAATAAGATTTCTAACTCCTATTAAAAGAATAATTTAATTAAAACTTCCCAAAATATGAATGAATCCTATTTGGTAACAAAAAAGTGATAGTCCTGTTTATGAACTTTCTAGTTTTAGTCTTATTTAGGAATTTTCTGGGGAAAGTATAGTACTTGAATTCTGAGATAGTTTTATTTTGAGAATTTTATTGAAAAAGTATAGTGCTTGAATTCTGAGATAGTTTTATTTTGAGAATTTTTTCGAAAAAGTATAGTACTTGAATTCTAAGATATAGTCTTATTTAGGGAATTTTCTCGGGAAAGTATATTACTTGAATTCTGAGATAACTATCTTGGGAATGGAGAGCCTGGAAAACGACAGTGTTGTGCAAATCCACCATATCTGCACTGGCCTGAGAAAACACTTCGATCAATGGCGTAGAGCTTTTGTGAAGCAGCCAGTTCAGAATTCCCCATTTTGCCGCGTCTTTGGAGTCGTATTTCTCCTCATTTTTGGCAGACCCTGTCCCTAAAGATATGACAAGAAAGCGGCCGTAATCCATGGGCTTGATGGGGAAGAAGTCCGGGTTGTTGTCAAATATCTGCTTTGTCACTTGAGATATGGCTATCAATGTCTGAAGATAAAAAATACAAGAAATTGTATAAGAAATTGTTCCAGATTGAAGTGATAAAAGTCAAATGAATTAAAAAAAAAGTTAAACTTAAATTCAGCTTTATTAGCTTTATATTTTCTGACTTATGTATCATTGAGATGAGAAATTATTTGACCAAACTAGCTAGGTGGATAAATGGTCAAACACTCTAAACTATTTCAGACCTCTTTTAGCTGAAGATCGTGTCAAAGTATTTGTTCAAGACACGCAAAGCATAAAATTATATGGAGTATAATATCCCCTCCCCCTCTTTTCTCCCTTTTACCCTTTTTTCTCTTCACCATCATCCTTTTTCTTCAACATTCTCCTCTTCATATCCAAATTTTTTATTTACATGCACAAAATTCCGCTCTATGTCTCTATTTCCTTCTTTTTTATACTCCCTCCATCACTTAAAACTTTGACATCTTCGAATTATTTGGTCAACTATGAACTTTGATCAATTATATGTTTTTATAAAAAATTATTTATAGTCCAAGTATAAAAATTATATGAAAATGTTCCTTGTATGTACTTTCATAAAAGTACAAAACTTATCACTTTCATAATATTATACTAATCAAAATCATGATTCAAACTTTACCATCATTGACTTGAAAAGTCAAAGATGACAAAGTTTTTAGGGACAAAGGTAGTATCTTTCAATTTCTTCAAATTAAATGTAAAATGGTCACACAAACAATTCCATCATTAGTTTGTGCATTCAGACAATTACGTACTTATATATTCTATTCAAACATATAATTAAAATTGATCATACATGCAACTAAAATTCACTACACAAGTAATTATTGTTTGGAATAGATTGTTTTAGCTTGAGCATTAAACGGTGAATTAGAAATAGTAGAAGAGTTTATTTGAATATATTCCCCATATAATATTAAACCATTTGACTACTTCAAGTTTAAGACTTCACTTTTAATTTTTTTCCATAATGAAATCTCAAGTCGATCTTAATTTTACATATAGTTGGGGGCATACCGGATTGTTTGCAGCAACGCCACCATCAACAAGATTGTATTCTTTAAACGTTCCTTTTTGGGTATCTTCAGTCTTGAAGTAGTGAGCAGGGAGATATGTAGGAGCAGCTGAAGTGCCAATGCAAATGTCTGATAGTTTTGCATCCCAACTTGGGGATTTCTGAGCCTGCATGCATATATATCATCATGAACAATTGAACATGATTATGTACAAATATTATTATCTGCAACAAAATATGGGGTGTGTAAAAATATTATGCAATACTTCTACAATATAAGGGGTGTTTGGATCTGATTCTTAAATCTGCTTCTGCTCCCTGTGTTTGGGTGAACGTGCAGAAATGATTCTGATGCTCTAATTTATTCCTAAAATCAGTTTTTTTAGAAGCTGGAAGAGACTAGCTTCTAAAATTGATTCTGATTCTACTTCTGCTTTAAAAAAGAAGCAGAAGCAGAATCAGTTCCAAACAACTTTCAAGCTTGGGTCCTCTTAATAATAAATTTTTACTTCACCATATCATTGATGAATGTATAAGTACCTCATAAGTGGAGAAGATGACAGGCTGCAAAGTCTTGATGTCAAAAGTGGGAATGACAATGTTTGTGAGAGTGTCTTTCAAACGGATATCCTTCAACTCTTTCTTCGCGAGCTGATGAAGGTATTTGCCGTCGTACTTGGGTCCAAATATTGATCCTATCAACTTCACCATCCCACTCAGCCAACCTCTGTTAATTATATATACAATATGTCAAAATTAATGTTTCATATTTCCGATTAAACAAAGTGCTCCAAATAGTACGTACTAAAACATAGATAAAAACACAAAGTATATGAATAGGTTTAATTATGCTTCATTCTCAAAATATGACTTATTCTATCCTATTAAAAGTAGAAATTTCTTAATTTAGGATGAATGTGTCATATTTTATGAAAAGTGAATAATGATCCTTATTTGCACGTTGTCCATGTTTTAATTCTATTTAAATAAAATCTCAAACTCAATGTATTATCTGAATATATAAGACATCGTACAATATTAATGAACTGTCGTGACTTTCTAGTTTTGTGCCTATTTCATAAGTATATAAGTGAAAATAAATTGTTTTGTTGTTGTTGTACTACTTTTAATATAGTCAAAATTTTATTTCAATACTTTTTGTGTACTACTTCCTATTTTGCCTGTAAACATAAACAATTCATTTAAAAGGCTAGGGTATAAGTTATCTGTGTATACAAGCAAGTGCACATATGCAAATAGTGTTCACCAAGCAGTTCTATAATATATATAATTTACCTGTTTTGTTTGAAAATCTTGGGACAATTGTTGAGGTAGAAAGGCTTGATATCTTTAGCTGCATAAAGGGGGCGATCATTGTCGCCGGGAGCGGTCAACATGGCCGTCACAAGGCCGCCGGTGCTTGTCCCGGAGATCACGTCGAAGTAATCTGCAAGCCTTGCATCTTCTCCATCCAACTCCTACACAATCCAATACAATTCAGCATACTCTTTTTATACATCAACCTTTAATTTAACCAACTATTGTTTTCATTTTAATGTATCAATAAATAATTGAAATTTTAAGAAGTAGAGAGTATGAGCATAAGCTTCCAAATATAGTTGATAAAGTGTGATGAAATGTTCACTTAGCTGATTAAAATATGGGTAAAATATTCACTACACAGAAAGAGAGAAAAAAAAAAAGAATAAGCGAAATATAAATGCTCCGTAATTTATTTCGGCTGGAAATTAGGTTTGTCACGTCCTGATCATTTTGATAGCTTTGACATAACGTCAGTACTTATTAATTAATTGAAGCTGAAAGGTCAAAAATCAATATCTCAAGAGCTTTGTCCCATTCTGAAGGATGGGCTCCAGCACTAATTTCTTTATTTTAAAATCCTAATATCTTGTTTTGTTATTTACTCCGTGGTTTATATCTAGTCGACATCAAAGGTTCTGTTTGCAACCATTTGTGCTTAAATAAAAGCACTTTTAGGGAAAAAGTGATTAGTAGTAAAAGTTGGTAGTGTTTGGTAAAATACGTGCTTTTTGTGTAATAGAAAAATTAAAAAGTAGATTCTACACGAAAATCGAGGAAGTAAAAGTTGGTAGTGTTTGGAAAAATAAGTGTTTTTTTCTTAAAAAAAAAGTCAAAATCACTTTTTTTAATTGGTGGCAAACAAGCCCTATAACATCTTTAACGGTTAGTAGTAGTACTTGTATTAACTATTCTTAGTTTCTCACCTATCCCAAATAGTCTCCTACATTTTAGACAAAATTTAAGAAAGTGGGATAAGCTTATCCATATCAAAGTACACATGTATAAAAAGTTGTCACTTTTAAAAAGTTTGAACTAGATAAGGGTTGAGTTGACATTTCATAAAAATGTGTAGCCAAAAGTGAAGTAATTCTATCAATTTAGGACGGATGAAGTACAACAAACCACTTTTGGATGATGTTGCATGTAATATGAAGCATGTATGGAAACTTTTTGAAAAGTTTACGTTTCCGTTTCAAAAACTCTACAGAAACTTTCCAAACAATAGTTCAGTTATGATAAGGCGCTCATACAATCGGATAGACTCTCTTGACTCTAATACTATTATACGTACGATGTTAAGGTAATCCATGATATTTATTCCAAAAGTTCAATTTCATAATGTTAATATACTATTTTGTTATTCCATATTTACTTAAAAATTAAACAACTAGTGTAGAGAAGTATCTTTAACGCAAAATTTGACAAAATATACTTTTATAACAAGTTGTTGCCATCTAGCTAGCTAGCATATATGAGATGATTGAGATCTATACACTGAGTCAAATTTATTTGGATTTTACTTTAATTGGGTGAAAGAAAAGGACAAACCTGAAGTTGAGATTCGAGGTATTCGAGAATAGTAGCAGGAATGATTCCTCGTATGCCGCCGCCGTCGATGCTCAGAATAGTAACCAGATTCCCATATGTGGGGGCTTGAATCTGCGAAGGTCTTCTCTCTATCTTCAACATTTTATAAATTTATGATATACAATAATCAAAATTTGCACTGGGAAATTAATTAATATACGGAGTATATTATGAATTGAAGTTTAATTTCTCTCTATATGGTATGCTTGAGAATGTAATAATGAATGATAAGTTGAGAAGCAAGCTGGAGAGTTGCATCTATTTATAGCAAGTTTTCAATCAGGTTTTCAAGACGATCAAGTCAAGGCCATATACCGGGTCAACTTCCATGAATGTGTTGATTAAGTAATTTTCCCATGATTTTTCAGTTTCCCTTTTTCTTGGAAATTAGTATTGATCTAATTATGAGTTGACTGGTATTCCATTCATGAATTTTGAACAGGAAACCAATTCAACCAAGGCATGTACGTGTTGTGGTGATCTAAAATCTTATAAATGATATATAGCTGGTCGCAATTAATGTTTCAATGTTTGTATTTTAGATCGAGCTATGTATTTAATTATATTTGTGTAATTTTTGGGGGATGGAATTGCTTGTCTAAAGCTCATATTATTTTTGTATTATAAATAATTTCCTATAAAAATACATAATTAATCAAAGTTTAACTTATTTGACCAAAAATTCAAAGATATTCTTGGGGTATTAGGGTATCCTTGAGGAATCAGGGACATAAGGAGTATTTAGGTATTTTTAGATTATTTGTACTTGGTACTAGATTTAATCCCAAACCAAATCATATCAAATTAGATCAGATCTTGATCTGATTTTTATAAACAGGATCATATCATATCACATAAAATTTAAACAGATTCGATCAAACCAGACTAAAAATTGTAAATTACACATGGATCACACATTTACCAGATTAAATTTCAAAAGACTAAATCAAATGCAACTAGAAAATATATCAATTTATTTGATAACATTCTTAGGATGTTTTTATGTTTTTACTTGGACTGAAATTTTCTGGTCTGATCTGGCCTGATAAATGTCTGGTGTCTGTGTATTTTATGACTATCCAAATCTGGTCTGATCTGGTAAATCAATCCATAAATATCTTTAGTCCAATTAGAGCTGCAATGTCGTCTAGTTATAAATGTTGATCAAAACTAAGAGCTGGCAGGGTTGTTAACATCTAGGCCTGTCAATGGGTCGGGTCCGGGTCGGAACGTAGTGTTCCAGACCCAGACCCGCTAAGTTAGTAATGGACCCAGATCCGACCCGTTTACCCGGCGGGTCTGGAAATTTGGACCCAGATCCGACCCGTTTACCCGGCGGGTCTGGAAATTTGAACCCAGACCCGGACCCAACGGGTCTCGGAACCGGGTCGGGTAGACCCGCCAAGTATGATACCGTTATAAATTTTGTGAAAACAACAAGACCTGTATGTGAAATGTAAAGAAAAGTGTGTAAACTAATAAGCAAAATATATCTTCACTTTTTCAAAAAAATTAAAGGTTTCTCATATTATTACTTTTATCCAATAAAGTATCAGTTCTTGCGTATAACTCCACACTATGTGTCGCTTTTTCTCGTGCATAGGGCTCGTAGAATAAACTTCAAATTAAGTCATAAAAGGTGTCTTGGACTATTGAGAGTATAAAAACATATTGTACAGAGTGTATGATAATGATATAATAATACTACCTCCGTCCCGAATTGATCGATTTGCAAATTTGACTTTTCTTGGTCAAATAGTTGTGTTTTGTTCACTTAATTAGGATGCCAATTTTTAATTTTAATTATATTCTAATTTGAAGTTTACAACTTTGAAGAGATTTTGATGTAGTTTATGAATATGTAAATTTTATTTAGGGAAAATGGAAGCTAATAATCCAACCTTTTGGCGATCTTCTTACAATAATCCAACCTTTTGGTTATTCTTTGATAATCCAACTTTTGCACCTCATCTTCATTCACTGGTCCCTGACCGGTTGATGACCTGCTATTTCAAACTATTTTCTTATCTTTGCAAATCATTATATCATAAATTTCATCTTTCACAAAGATGATATTTTGCAAAGATAAGAAAATAACTTGGAATAGTAGGTCATTAACCGACCAGGGACCAATGAATGAAGATGAGGTGAAAAGGTTGGATTATTCATGAATAATCAAAAGGTGAGATTATTGAAAGAAGACCGCTAAAAGGTTGGATTATTAGTTTCCTTTTACCCTTTTATTTATTAAAAATTAAATTAATTATGCATAAGAAGGGTTGACTTTTATTATGGGTTGACCAGAAAATGTTGACTTTGCAAAACAAATTGGGACAGAGGGAGTATTAATAATAATAATTATTATTATAATAATGAATATTGTGCGTTGCTTACCGAGCCAAATATACATTTATCACTATGAATAAACGGCCAAAATGAGTATTAATTTTATGCTATCACACTATCTCAACCAGTACACTTATATAATAGGTATGCATTGGTGTGCGTATTTTCAATTGAAGAATTACAACTAATAATTTTATGTATTATTAGGTATATGTGTGTGTGTGTATTAGTTTGTATTTTATTATTTAAAGTGTTATAACTAATCACTTTATGTATTAGTGTGTTTGTATTCAAATAAGAAAATTTAAACGGGTCCGGGTTCTTAACTGGTCGGAATCATATGTACCGTACCCGACCCGTTTATTAGATATACTAACGGGTCCGGATCCGGGTCCGGGTAAACGGAATAAAATATAGACCCATACCCGTTAAAAATAACCGGGTCCGGGTTGGGTCCGGGTCTAGACCCGACCCATTGACAGGCCTATTAACATCTATATATGGCTTATTTGGTTCATCATCGGTCACTTTATTTACCAAATAGCTAATACTTCTTTAGAAGGCTATTTTTAGTCATTTTTCATATACCTTGATTCATTATTTTATTAATAAATTATACGGGTTAGGTATTTAAAATTTTAGAATTTTAGAATAATATGATTGTCATGTTTTTATTTCTTAAATAGGAGTAATTAGGATGTTCTCTTTTAGACTGATATTGGTTGATCTGATCTGGTCTAAACTGATCTGATATGATTTAATAAATGTATGATCTTTGTGCATTTCACGACTCAAAACGATCTAATAGAAAACATTGTGAGTCTCTCCCAAGCATTGAATGAGAAATACTAGAATGTACGGAGTATTATTATTGTGTTTCTTAGAGCATCTCCACTCATGATCTTAAAATAAATGGTTTTTCTATGACACATCATTGACACATCATATTTATTAAATAAATTTTAAATAATCTCAAATCCTAAAACTCTCCATCAACCATGATATTCAAATAATTAGTTTTTCTAGACCATGCATTAAATGAAATTTAACTACAACCTAAAATAATTCAGGATTCAAATCCCGATACCGGATTATCTTTTTCAATAATCTCTCTAAATAATCTCTCACTCACAATGATAATCTTTAAAATAATCTTACACATCATCCAATTAAACTCTAAATAATCTAAACAATGGGGATGCCCTTAGTGCTATTCATTTTCTGTACTATAATTCGTTTAATTTGTTACTCCCTCTATTCCATAATTTATTCCATAATTAAGTTCCTACTTTCTTTTTTGAGATGATCCATATTAAAGTTCCTACTTCAAACTTTTCCTTATTTGACAAATGATTTACACCAAAACAGTGCCAAACATTATTTAAACAGTGTCAAATAGTGTTCAAACAGTGCACTCCACAGTAAAGTCAAATTTATTTCTTAATATGTGTGAAGTCAAACTAGAAACTTAATTAAGAACCGGAGGGAATACAAATTAGCTCTCATTTTCATTTTTAAAACACTCCGATTAAAAGCCATTTAATGAATATTACTAAATTAAATATAAAAGACATAAATTTGATTTATTTATAAACTTTTCAAAAGTGAGACTTGCCTTATTATTTATGCGCTTATTTAATACTTCGTATTACATTTATTATATTGTGATGTGATATTTCAATTTTTATAATTAACATTATAATTAATCAATGCCTTAGCTTCTAGCCACCTCAATGACTGCCGCGGCCTCCCGCACCTCTGTCATTGTGGCCTCCGTAACCGCCAGCACTTTTGTCGATGCTGTCCATGAAGTCATTGAAAGTTGGAAACCCTAGTCGCCAACGAAGTTACTGGAACTCTAGTCGCCTTAATGACTTCATTGAAACCGTAGCCGCCCATGAAGTCACCGGAATCCTAACCGTTGCCAACAAGCCACTGCAATCCTAGCCACCATAATTACTTCACTAAAACCCCGCTGCCACTACCTCCACAAAAAATGTTTACCTTTCTAATGTAAAGTAAATTTTAAAATTTTATCAAAAAAAGTTATTAGATTTTTTTTAATCGCGCACTGACATATTCTGTAACAATTCTGTATTTGTGCATTTGAAAAATGCACTATCTAAAATTAGACTTCTATATTGCTATACTCCCTCCTTCCCATAAATTAAAGGTTAATCAATATACTACGGAGTAGTAAAGTAAACGTTGTGTGATGGAAGTTTTGTTTAAAAGAAAGAGAAATAGTATGAATCACAAAATTATTACTTTAAAAGGAAATGAGAACCTTTTTGAGCCGGTGAAATAAGGAAAGTTGGCTAGACTGTTTGGGACAACTGATGGAGTATTTTGAAAAACATCTATGCTTCATTCCCGAAAGAAAATCACGAGTCATTATTAATTTAAAAATGTACAAACTAAATAATCAAATTATACAATTAAAAAATAAGAAACTGAAATTGCGTTTTACAAAATGTGATATTATGTGTGTCGTATTAGCAGCAATGCTTTGTGAAGCATTATGATTTTTAGGGCTTATTTGGCGACATTAAAATTGGCTCAATATGCTACAATTTATGATTTTTTTTCAATGGCTGTATTGGCCAAATCTGCTGAATTATGAAAAACTTATATTTAAAATATATTGGAAAAATTGATAGTAATAATCCCAACTATTGGCGGTCTGCTCATAATAATCCCAACTATTGATTATTACAGAATAATCCCAACTTTAGGGACCTTCCGCCAATAATGGTCCCTATGAATAAATTCTTGTAGTTTCTAAAGTGGATGAGATGAGATATAACAAGTAATCCTTATAAATAATCTCAACTTTTAATTTTTACGCTTAATTTCTATTTAAAATTCACTTTTTATAGAGGTAATATATGGTCATGGACCATTATTGGCGGATAGTCTATATAGTTGGGATTATAAAAAAATAATCAATAGTTGGGATTATTTTCAGCGGACCAGCAATAGTTGGGATTATTATTTTCAATTTTTCCAAATATATTTTGTTAATGAAGTTAAGAAAAAATTACACAAAAATAACTAAAGTTGTCTTCTATAATAATTTCAACCAATAGAAAATTAAAGTAACTCGAACTTTACTTATTTTGATTAAGAAGTGTGCGAAGTCAAAAACTAAATGTTTAGTGAACATATTATCCAATAAGACTGAAAATATGAAAATACGGTCTACCAAATAGACCAAATTTAATGTATGTAACTTATTATAAATTTTATTAATATTGATCGCGGTGACCCAACATTATTGGTCAGGTCCTTCGATTTTTACGTATATTTAATTTCTTATGTATTCTATGAAGCTATCTAACTTTGTTTTAATCACATTTTTACATAATAGAATTTCATAATATTGGATTTTGATTTTACAGTAAAAGCTCCGACATAATTTTAAATACGTATATTTAAATTTTTAATCGTACTAAAATACATCTAGAAAAAGGTTAAGGGTTTTTTACTTGTATTGTAATTTGTTGGTCTGGTCTGATTTCTTTGTAAATTAAAAAAGTCCAAGTAAAAACATCATTCGTGTAAGTTGAGCATGAACTTTGAAATGAGACTAATGATAAATATCACGTGCAAAATAAAGTGCGTCCAATCCACGGCGGATGCATGTTGGCTTGGCGGCATAAACACTTTTATTGTTTAATTTACATACTTATATACACTGTATATACAAAATGTATTTTGTGACAGACAAAACATGCATATTGGTTGGGCCTTCCCCACCCCCATTTAAATGTAAATGTAAACATTTTGTCTATGTAAACAAAAAAGATCTTAACAAATAATGTGTACTAATGTGTAAACAATAAAATGTGTAAAATATTGTTGTTCAGGCATATTGGTTGGGCCTTCCCCACCCCCATTAAATGAATTTAATTCACCCGCACGGGTAGCTCAACTGGTCTAGTGGTGAGAAATTTGGATCAATGGACCAAGGTTCGAATCCCCGCAGCAACCAGATGGAGGTTACAGAACTTGAAATAAGGCTGGACCTCTGGTACGCACGGGTGTATGACCTACTGTCACTTTGTTGACTGAGTCGCCGACTCACCGTGACTTATTCCTTCACTATCCTGTTGTGTCGAGGTGTGTGGACTCGTGGAGTGGGAGATTCCACCTTTTAAATCAATGAATTTAATTCACCTAAAATCTTACGGATTCTGTGACGGTGCATTGGTACGAGTATTTCCAACCAGCAAGAAAGGGATGAAATTGGGTGGCACCATTAGGATGGTTCGGTATATAAAGTAAAAAAGAATGTATATAAAAATAAGGGGCCCACATCATCGGTCCATTTTTTTTCATCCGGCCGTAATTATCAATTTTTTTATAATCGTGTCATCACGATTCATAAGGGGCCCACATCATGGATCGATTTGGCTCTGATACCATGTTAAGACACGAGGTTCCATCCTAAAAGGTCAACCTGATAGGAGGAGTAGCCCATGTGTTAATATAGCACTTTGTTCATCCAAATCTTTCCGGTGTGGGATATTTAACAGCTATTACTCCCTCCGTCCTATTGGACTTTGCCAACTTTTCCTATTTGGTTGTCCCAAAAAACTTTGTCACTTTTATATTAAAGCAACTAATTTGTAATTCTACACATTTCTCTCTCATTTACACAAATCTCAACCACACAATTTTTACTATTCTTATTTCTCACCTACTTTGCACTTGGCAAATTAAGCCTACCGGGACGGAGGTACTATTAAAGTTATTGGTAAATATTATGTTGTTGTTAGTTACTGTATTATCTTCTACTTGTATCACTATTTAAATACTTATACATTTCAAAATTTACAATTTTACCAAAACCCTCCAGTTCTAATTTTTTTTTACCCCAAGGAGCGTCGGGGGAGGATGACTTCCCATAAGAGAGAGTGGGTCGGCGATCAACTAGACTGAACCGCTTCGTCCTCTAAACTAACTTTATTTCAATAATATATTCGTCAGTTATTCTAAAAAATTAATGACACCAATGAGCAAGCTTTTTGATACACCGAATCACATCTCTATCAACTTTTTAGTTAATTTTATAATTAAAATAGAGCACAAACTTTATCAGCTCAATTTGTGATCAAACCACAATTTACCCATCATCTATGTTGGTCAATTCAACACACCCTTCAGGATATGATGAAATGCACATTTTTTAATTAACCTAAAAGTTTCTTGCGTTGATGTGATACGGATTTAATCATTGTTTTGAAATGCTCCGAGTATTTGAGAAGGGTGCGGCCGAGTTGGTTGTCTGAAATCTCTATACACTTTAATGCATATTTGCAAACTTTGAATGTCCTTAAACAGGCTATATTTGATTTTGAATATACGAGTACATGATCAAGGGGTATTACGGTCGAGCATGTTTGTTTCAGTATTTTAATTTGAAAGACTTACTATTATATAACTGCAAGCCCCAAATAAGACGAATTTTATTCATTATTAATGACTAACAATTGAGATGTTTTCTTTTGGACAGTACTTTTCAGTTCCAGACCAGACCAGATTTCCGGAGTTATGAAATATATAGAGATCAGACGTTTATCAGACCAGACCAGACTAGTTCAAACCAAACCAGACCAGCAAATTTCAATCCAAAAGAAAAGATCCTTGTTAGTCACTTTCAAAACCAGTTAACATCATGCTTCTGATCGAACTGCTCTCAGAAATAATGTGAATTACCTTTTCATCTCAATTCGTTTATTCTAGAATGAAAGGTTACTATGCGATGAGAGGTTACTATGCTAAAAATGCATAGGGTCTCTGCAAGTACCGGGGACGGATCCTCACTCTCTATCTGTCAGATTGTGATTATAGTCCAATTTACATCCTCCCATCGTGCCGTCCGGTCGGTGTTGGTGGACCCTCAGAGATAGGGTGTCATCCTTTTTTAGAATGAAACCACAACATTATACGGAGTAACATTTATCAATAATTTTGTTGAATTCAATTTCATTGTTTGACCTAGTTAAATAAACAATCGTGTACGTTAACTGTTTTATAATTCAAAAGTGCTTCTTGTAGGTATACAAGTTGTGCACAATTTGTACTATTGTACACAAAATATCGGTCACAGACTGTTGGGTAAAAGTCAGACTTTTCCGCTTCATGAAGTTAAGATTGTCACTTTAAGAAATTAAAGTAGCAATGGGAGCACACGAGTATAATTTCCAATTCGGAGATTATTTCACTATACAAAAGAATAATACGGAGTAGAATTTACAAGGATGTCTTTACAAATTGTCTCACGCTTTGATGACTCACTCAAGCTTTAAGATATGAACTTCTCAATCTTACTCTTTTCATTCTCATGCTAACAAATGGATTCACTCTTGGCTAGGATGGTTAGGAATGAAGGCCCTACTTTTTTTAACCCGATTGGTAAACCACCAAAATGGGTGGGGAAAATGCCCGAGAACACTTGCCGAAGTATTATAACACACAAAATAAAATACTATATGCAGAGAGGGGAACTACACCAAAACCTCTCAAGAAAGGACCAGCCCTTTACAACAAAGAGTAGAAACGAAAAAACTAAGTGATAATATATGGAAAAGCCTTTGAATCCATTCTGATAAGCCCACCAAGCTCTCTCCCCATGGGATCACCACTCCTCCATTTAATGGTTGCAGGTTGTTTTTATATTACTTTGAATGGCTCTACTTTTCCTTAATTTTTATATTACAATGAAAAATTATCATTTATGCAAGTCAAAATGTTGCTACATCAATTCAATTAATCGGCAAACATTCTTATTTTAGCACGAATTATAAACCTAATCTGTTTAAAAAGCTCCAATCAAATAATCATAGAGATCGTACGTAATCAAATAGAATGCAAAATATATTTAGCATAGGGAAAACTGTCAAATAGGTCCTCGAACTTTCATAAAAAGGTCAAATAAGTCCTTATATAGGAGGCTTTGTCCGGCCATCGCGATTTGGGGCAGTTCCCGGTGAAATTTTTTGATGAATTTTTTTAGCATCTTATTCATCAAGTCTAGTTTACTCATACCAAATTTCAGCTAAAAATTCAATCGGGAACGCATTGAAATTAATTCTTGAAGATAACTGTGCAGTTAAATGCGCAGTTATCTTCAAGAATTAATTTGAATGCGTTCCTGATTGAATTTTTAGCTGACATTTGGTATGAGTAAACTAGACTTGATGAATAAGATGCTCAAAAATTTTCATCAAAAAATTCAACCGGGAACCACCCCAAATCGCGACGGCCGGATAGAGCCTCCTATATAAGGACTTATTTGACCTTTTTATGAAAGTTCGAGGACTAATTTGACAGTTTTCCCTTTAACGCATGGAAAAGTTACCACTGAACAGGTGGTGGGGTGACTTAGACGGTGGCCGACGGAGCCAACTGCGGTCCACGAGCGACTCTGTTGCAGGCGAGACCTGGGATGCTTGCAGCGAGTTTATCCGGTGCAGCTGAACTCACCGGAGAATCCACAGCGGCCGGAACGGTGACGGCGGCTCTTAAACTCATTAGCGCAGTGCGGCTGATCAGTGCAGTGCGGAAGGAATGTGTCGTGCGATAGGGTTTCTTTTATGCTCTTAAACTCTTAAACTCTAGCGGAATTTTTTCTACTGTAGCGCTAACACTTTCTTGTTTCTTTTGCCGCTTCGGAAATTTCAGGCGTCTTCTTTTGCCGCTATTATTTTTAAATTTTGGATTTAAAAAGTGTTACATTAGCCTTCACAATAGTAACAATTTTTAAACAAATGTAACACTTTAACTTTGCCCATAGTAGTGTTATGCTAGAAAATATCAAAGGTAACACTGAATAAATAAATGTAACGATAAACTCAAAACTGTTACGATAGAGGACTTTTTTGTAACACTTTACACAAATGTTACAATTTTTTCGTTACAATAGACCTTGAAATGTAGTAGTGAAATCCCCCTCCTGACTTGATTGGGGGATAGTAACAAACATGAACTTTGATAACAATCTTCGAACTTCTTTGTCGGTATTACCTTGGTCATCATATCTGACCAGTTCTCGTTTGTGTGAACCTTGTCAAGATGCAATTACTTTTCCTCGACAACTTCTGGGTAATATCTTTACCATGAGAGAGAATATCTCTTAAATGTGAATATCTTTTTCTAGATTGTCTAAATCCTTGGACGACCAACCGAGTTTTATAGCGAGACTTTGAGCTACTAACTTCAGTCTTGATTCGGTACACTCACTTATTCGTCAAGGCTCTTCTCCCTTTTGACAACTTCACGAGCTCATAAGTATGACTACATGGCTCTTCTTCACTCATCTTCTAGAAGATATTTATGAATATTATTGATTGCTTCTTTATAACTTTGCATCTCCCCCTCATCCGTGAACATAATGTACTCATCGGTGCTATACCGAGTGGATGGTCTTATTTACCTTGTAATAACAATAGTAATAACAACACTAATAACAACAGTAATTAATAACACAGTAATAGCAACAACAATAACAACTGAATCACTTTATCCAAAACCTAATAGTCTACTTCTCAACGTCTTTAAAGCGGTCAAGTACTTGTAGTATGATGACGTCACTGTTAATCTCTCAAAGAGGAGGTCACAGATTCATGTTTCATCCTAATCAATGATGTTAAGATATTATTTTTAGTATATACTAGTATTATAATAGGATTAGAATGATATTCCAAAATAAAATTTCTTTAAAGCAATCCAATCCAAAGAAGTGCTTCTAATTTAATTTGTACCCGGAAACTCTTGAACTTGATTACTTGATTTGCTAATAAGTGATCCTTTAAAGAGTAGAGTTAACTTGAAATACTACCTCCGTCTCCCTAATATTAGGACGGAAGGAAGTGATGTGGTTTTTAAGAAAAGTAGAAATATGTGGTTGATAATGGGTTGATAAAGTAAGAATGAATTAGAGTTACTCAAATATTGTCAAATATGGTATGGGACAATAATAGTGGAACATCCACAAATGAAAAAATGGAACAGCTATAGGGGGACGGAGGGAGTATTAGTCTGAAGACTGTAGCCGATCAGACCAGAACAGAAACCTACTAAAATCTTGGACTGAATCAATATGTAAACAATTTGAGTTGATCTTGTTTTCAGATCAAGACTGAGTTATGCTCGCCCTATATGTCACCCATACACTTTGGTAATGACAAATAGATCTGTAGAATTTTAGTCTAATTAGTGCATACATGGAATAATAATTACAAACAAATTAAATTTTATTCAACAAAATTTAAGTAATTTATGAAGATATATCACACGTAACAATTGTACATTTAAGTGTCCATCAATCATGTACACAAGATACACCTCAACTTAATTGAAAGAATGAAAAAAATACCTATTCACACTGCACGAAATAATAGACTAATTAAGCTGGAGACAAACACTAATTATATGATACTTGTATAGTTGTATATGTAACTATGTATTATAGTGACTACATCACTTTATTTATTAAATTTAAAACCAAATTCATTTTTTTCCCGAAGTTTGCATTATCAATCTCCTGACCTCATAACTTAATTGCATGAGGTTCTTTGTTTAAGTCTTTGCCGGTGAGTGGTGATCTCATTCTCCAAGCCTTCTTTCACTTGATAGTAGCTTTGCAAACCTGAATATATGGTCAAATCATATTAGTAACAATTTGAATAAAATACTACAATATGCACGATTAGTCATTCGAAACATTATTATTAGGGAAAATGGAAACTAACAATCCAACCTTTTAGCAGTTTTCTTACAATAGTCCCACATATTCGTTATTCATGAATAATCCAACCTTTGCACCCCATCTTCATTTGTTGGTCCCTGACCGGTTAATGACCTGCTACTCCAAGTTGTTTTCTTATCTTTGCAAAATATTATCATTGTAAAAGGTGAGATTTATGGTATAATGGTTTGCAAAGATAAGAAAATAACTTGGAATAGCAGGTCATCAACCGGTCAGGGACCAGTGAATGAAGATGAGGTGCAAAGGTTGGATTATTCATGAATAATGAAAAGGTGGGACTATTGTAAGAAGATCGCTAAAAGGTTGGATTATTAGTTTCCATTTTCCCTTATTATTATTGTTATTATTATATATACACAAGCTAACATGTACACCCGGTTCTTAAATAATTACAACATAATCAGTTTTACACGCATTATTCACATGTTCTACTTTGATTATATTTTATTATTAATATAATTTTTTTTGAAAAACTTGTTAAATTCACCTATTTTTATATTGATATATTAATCTCATTTTCATGCTTGTCAACACACAACTTTGATTGACAATATATTTAATTCTCTATTAGTAAAATATATATTAAAATCAAATTATGAAAATTTGTAACAAAATGAATTCATCAAGTTCTTCCAAAATAAAAGAAATAATTATCATACACTAAGTGCAAAATTTTCCATGTTGCAACTAAAAGGAAAGGGAGGATAATATAACCTTTTGAGAGCAATGAATCCTAGAAAATTTTGGTGCAAATTTCCTTTTAGTGTCGGCATTTAATTTGAAATTGGTTCAGTGCAACCACTCACCCCATATTAATCCTAGAAACTGGCTTCTTCAAGAGCTTCTAACCAATTTCCACCAACCTTTCCAAATTATCCTCCGTGGCTACATCCACAGAAGATTCTGTTCCATTCAATCTGTCCTCCTTTTTAATTAACATATAAAATCATTATTAATTGTTCAGATTAACTTATCAAATAAGAAATTAACTATTACACCACTTTTTTATTTTAACCTCATTTAGTTTACCATTGTTGAAAAGAGATGTATGTGTAGATTTTTTTGTAAGAAGGGGGCTTAAATTGTTATCACAGCATTAACATGCATTCAGATAGGGAGTTATACTACGTATAATACAATAAGATGCTACGTGTAATAAAATGCTATTCTAATCATATTTTTAATTATAGAATAGTAAAAAACATTCAAGCGAGAACCGCCTGTGACCGGTTGGTTCTCTCCTTGGCGAGGCAATTCTTGATGGTACGCTCGATCGGCCAGTTTCAAGCGAGCAGTAGCTTTCATAAACACCGAGTGGGTCTTGATTAATTATGAATAAAATCCACACTTCCGGCGTAGGCTTCAGGCAGTCCACCAGTGAGTTTGAGAACCAAACGGCTATTGGAAAGCGCAACATCAACATCAGCAAGTTGTTCGTCCAGAGATTTGATGTGATGACAATAGCTATTAATGGTGGATAATCTCTCAAAATTTAAGTATGTAAGCTCTTCCTAGAGATGAACAGTGCGGGAGGCTTTGTTGTCCTGAAACAGCGACTCCAAACAAGTCCAGGCAGCGCAGACAGTGTCGTCTGTGAGAAGAATATAATGATGGAGGTCCGTGGTTGTAGTTCCATAAATCTATTGCAGAACCACGACATCCAATCTCTTCCATAGAGCAGGGTCAATGACCTTGGTATTCTCATATGTAGCTTTCTCTGCGTCGTCTATGGAAGGAACAATATGGTGATATATGAAGGTCATGAACCTGAACAAAGACTTTGAAGACTGCAGCCCAAGAGTGGTATAGGCCATGGTCTGTTTCCAATGTGATAAGAATGAGAGTTTTGACATTGGTAATGGTGAGGGCTGAATGAATTTTCTCGGGGATAGAAAAGAGGGCAAATTTCTAGCGTGCAACTGAAAAAGGTAGAAGAAAAAGACTAGAAAAATAGAGAAGGCAACAGAAAAATTAACCTTAATCTGATACCATGAAAGACTTCAACCGTGTCCTTTCTCATTACCAAAATGGTGCTTAAATATATGTATACAAGAGATTAATAAGGAAACACACACACACAATAAATGGAAAGGTTGTAAACAAGGTAACTAAATATATACATAATAAATAAAGTATATTTAACATATATTCTAACAGGCATTCCTCCAAAGAGTTTTTTTGAAAGAAAAGCGTCACACTATATTAATTTAACCAATAATTTGGAGTTACAACCAGACAAAAACTCAAGATCCACTAACTATCATCCAACAGACTCCATCTAGACTCAAGAAAAGCCCTACGATCAGACTTTGAGACGGCCAACTCCAAAGAAGCAACACGAATCGCTGACCACCAAAAGAGCAACATAGAGTTCTTTCTGACCCTTGAGGTCACCGTACTCTTTACCACTTCAATAAACTCAAAATAGCCGAAAAATTCCCTCAATCCCTGATCAGACATAGAAAAATTCACCCAAAACAAAGCGAAATTTTCGCTGAACACGGGAGTTTTGAGGAAAATAAAGGCCATAAGCACCCCCGAAATATCTCTAACACAAGCAAGCCAAAAACAAAGTAAAAAATCTAAAATGGAATAAGTAAAGTTGAAAAGAAAAGCAGAGCAATAAACCGCATGCGTACAAATCCAAACTTGAAGCGTCTCTTTCAAACCCCTAACCACCTGATCCCTCCATGGCGGCGGTTTCAGAGGGGGACGAACTGTCAATACTGCATCTTCTTTCTCACCCTTCTCCTTATGCATCTCGATCTTCCTGATCCGCACATCTAGCCCCGAACTGAACTTGCACCAAGCGGAAGCTTTGCACCAGGAAACATAAGAACACTTACAGGGATCTCAATTTTATTCCAAAATACTGCCTAAAGCAACCTTCGAGCACTACCACAGAGGGTAGACCAAAACTGCCGGACACAATGAAAAAACTCACCGCCAGAAAGAAAAACCCTAGACTGCTAGGGAAACGACCGCACAATTGGCATTCCTCCAAAGAGATAAATTTCTATATCACAGTTTTTGAGTCAAAAGCTTATGAAATTTGTTTTATTTTATTTTCATACAGAGTATAGAGTATTAGACTACATGTCATTTTGAATTTCTATTTTTAGGAATTGGATTTGCCCTGGAATTTTCAGATTTCAGTTTAAAAGAATACATATCATATAGACTATGTATCACTTTTTATCTTCTAATTTATTTTTTTTTCATTTTTTTTTCATTTTTTACCATTAGTAAATGATTAATTAAAATTTGGAAAAGCAATTATTACATTTACTTATATTGGGGGGATATTTTTTGTGGCGCGCATTTTTAATTTTTTCATATATATAATAATTTTTTTAGGCAGGGGTGGGGGGTGGGGGCCGAGGGTGGCTCTCCTTAGCCTCTACTATGGTCCACCCCTGATTATAATATATGACACGTCACACGTTACACGTGTGATCACTTCCCAGCTAAAGATCCTACAGTTGAGGGAAATTTTGAGTTCAAGTTATTGATAAACTAAATTTGAGATGCTAGCTTTTTAAAATGATGATCCTCTAACCCACTAGACTATTTCGAGAGCCCGCAAGCTAGCAATTAGTTAAGATCTATTTGTTAGCGGGTCCGGGATCATAAGATGATGATTAATAAAAAAAGATATGATTTTAATATATAATACTAATTCAATTCCAATCAAAATGTCAACTCTCCCTTTTTAACTGTCTCATTATCATTTTTCATTTAAAGTAAATAGTTTGTAGTTATTATTATTACTCATGCACAAACTTCAATTAAATAATTTTTACTTTCTTTTATAAAAAGTTGCAAACTCCGACGAAACCGGGGAATCTATTAATTTAATAAAACAAAACTTAATACTCTCCTTATAATTTTAGTTGTGGAGTGGCCATGCTTCTCATTCTTTAAAAAATAAAGCATATTCCGTTTAATGAATTTGGAGAAAGGAAACAATGATGGAAAGCATTTGAGAAGGGAAAAGCTTTGATAGTGAACCACTTTATTCAAAACCTACTACTTGTCTACTTCCTAACATCTTTTAAGTCATCCAATAAAAAAGTGCTTCTAAATTGTAACAAAAAACTTTGGGGCTTGATGTGCAAATAAGTGATCCTTTAAAAAGTAGAGTTAACTTGAAATATCAGTCCATAGATGAAGCGATAGGAACCGAAATCTATAAAACCTTGAGCTTAAGATTGAACGGATCGATGTGTAACCCATTCGAGTTCGGTCTGATTTTCTGATCAGAACTAGATTGTGCTCACCCTAGACCGCCTAATGTCACTCATACACTTTGATAATAATAACAAATAGATCTGTAAAATTTCAATCTACTAGTGTGTACATGGAATAATAAAAACAAATTTTATTTGACAAAGTTTAAGTAAATTAGTAAGATAAATCGTAACAATTGTACGCGCGTCTAAATGTCCATCAATCACGTACACATGATACACCTCAACTTAATTGAAAGAATGAAAAAATACATATCCACACGAATTATATGATACTTGTATAGTTGTATCATGTATGTATGTAACTATGTAAGATAGTGACTACATCACTTTATTTATTTAACTAACTTATTTTCATAAAACAAAATATTTTGTTATCCCTTCAAGAGTTTGCATCAATATTGTCCTGCCCTATAACTTAATTGCGTGAAGTTCTTTGTTTGAGCCTTTACTTGTGAGTGGTGACCTCATTTCTCTAAGCCTCCTTTCACTTGATAGTAACTTTGCAAACCTGAACATATGGTCAAATGATATAAGTAACAATTTTTTTTTATGCAAGTAACAATTTGCTTAAAATACGTCAATATGCATGATTAGGCATTTGAAACATGAGTTATATTATTATTGTTAATTATTATATATACACATGCAAAAACATCCGTTTCTTAAATAATTGCAACATAATGAGTTTTACATGTACTTTTTTTAAAAGAAGTTTTACATGTACTATTCACATATTCTACCTATACTTTGATTATATTTAATTTATTAATATATTGAATTTTTTTTTTCAAAAAATTTGTTAAACTCGTCAGATTTTATAATTTCGATTTTTTTTTTGATTTTTTTTACTAATAGTAATTTAAATGTATTAGTGATCAAAGTTGTGCACTGCTAAAGGTTAAAATGAAAGCATTGCATTGAAAGTATATACTCCGTATAATTGTTTGTATTGGAGTTGCATGTTGTCAATTACTCCGTTTTTTTAGTTGCAAGATTCAAATTTTCAACTTGCCAAAGCAGAACTTTAACCGACGTTATTTTTAATTCTCTATGAGTAAAAAATATATATAAATCAAATTATGAAAATTCACAATGAGATGAATTCAACAATATTTTTAAAAAAAAGTTAATTATCATACATTAATAAATAAAATGTAGTCAAAGTAAAATACAAGAATAGTGTAAACATTTCATGTTACAACTAAAAATGGAAGATATAATATTACCTTTTGAGAGCATCCTCATTGGTGCCCGCATCTGAAATTGGTTCAGTGCAACCAGTCACCATATTAATCCTAGAAACTGGCTTCTTCAAGAGCTTCTCACCAATTTCCACCAACCTTTCCAAGTTTTCTTTAGTGGCCACATCCACAGAAGATTCCGTTCCATTCAATCTGTCCTCCTATTTAATTAAAATATAAACTCATTATTAATTATTCATATTAAATAATCAAATACGGAATTAACTAGTCTAGCATGTTTTTTGTCTATTGAACTTCATTTACCAGCTCTTTTTTTATTAAAATTAAAAGATGTTATATCATCAAGTAATGTTCCTGTTTATATTTTGATTTATAGAATAACAGGGAACACTAAAAATTTAGGTGAATATCAAATTATATGGTTAAAGTGTAGAAATGATTAATTATAAAGTATATAGAATAAAGGGAATGATAAAATATTGAAATTACTTAATATGAGACTAAAAGATACACAAAGTTCCAAAATAGGAGTAAGTGTGTTTTTTAATTTCTTCCCCAAATATGACTTAGTAAGTCCCATTAAAAGAGTAAGTTAATTGAAAATTCCTAAAAATATGAGTGAATGAGTCATATTCTATTCTTGGAATACAACAATGGTGCATTGTCCTAAAATATTCTTATTTAGAGAATTTTCTCGGAAAAGTAAATTACTTGAATTCTGAGATAACTATCTTGGGAATGGAGAGCCTGAAAAACAACAGTGTTGTGCAAATCCACCATATCCGCACTGGCCTGAGAAAACACTTCAATCAACGGCGTAGAGCTTTTGTGAATCAACCAGTCCAAAATGCCCCATTTTGCCGCATCTTTGGAGTCGTATTTCTCCTCATTTTTGGCAGAACCTGTCCCTAAAGATATGACCAGAAAGCGGCCGTAATCCATGGGCTTGATGGGGAAGAAGTCCGGGTTGTTGTCAAATATCTGCTTTGTCACTTGTGACATGGCTACCAATGTCTAAGATAAAAAAAAAGTTGTATCAGAAATTGTTCCAAATTGAAGTAAAAGTCAAATGAATTAAAAAAGTTGAACTTAATTTCAACATTATTAGCTTTATGTTTTACCGGAGTTGTCACCTATATTTTATCGCTTATATATCATTAACAGAAATAATCCAACCAAACTAGGTGGATAAATTGGTCAAACACTCTAAAGTGTTTCAAACCTCTTTGAGCTGAGGATCATGTCAAAGTATTTGTTCAAGACAGCATCATAGAGTAGAAAAATATTATTTGTACACAACATTGTGTACACAATATAAATAGTTAAAATATCTCCTCCCTCTTTTTTCTCTTTTCTCTCCTCCTTTCTCCCTTAGGCTTCCGGCAACCCGTACGGCGAATACCCAAATTTAATGTTTTCATTCTCAAATATGTTGCAACCCATGTATTTTATGGGTGGGAAATTGGATGGATGGCACTTATTCAGTGGGAATTTGCAGGGTTATTCACCGTGAGAGTTGAGCTGCTAGCATGAGAATTGAGGTGTGGGCCTAAAATGATTAAAAATCCCAAATTTGTTTAATGTGTTTTAATATTTTTATTTGTACTTTATTTTTTATAAAAAATATATCAAATTTTTTAAATTTTCATGATCTTTCAAATGACATCAATATTGTGTATATAAAGAAAAAATTGAAATTTATGAAGTTTCATCTGCTGAAGATTTGATTTTGAAAAGTCTGCTGGAGATTTTTATGTTCAACATTTTGGTTAAATTAAAGTGCTAAAATTAAGATTTTATGGTGAACATACATGTTTACATCTTTCAGTTTTTTTAAAAACAGATCTAAATTAACATCAGTAAAATTACTCGAAATTTATTTATTTTGACATCGGAATGTTTGACTTTTAAAGTTCTAATTATTCACAAAAAAATATTTGGCAAACAATGACTCATAATTATAAAAGGAAGGCTTTAATAAAAAAACTTTGTTGGATGATTATATTGGCAATGCTGGATTGCAGTAAAAACTGAATTGACGGAGTGAATACGTATAAACTGATGAAATATTTGATTTATTAACGGAACATGGTGTACCCAATTTCTACCCGTTCTCTACTCATAATTTCTCTTTCAGGCCTCCCATTTTCTCTTCTCAACATCCTCTTTTCTTTAATATTCTCCCGATCTCTATATTTTCATCTCTATTACTCCGTATATATTTCTTTCATCACTTGCACAAAATTCTTCATCTCTATGTCTCTATTTCCATCCTATTTTTCACCTTTTCAAATTAATTGAAAATTGGTCAAACAAACAACTCCATCATTCGTTTGCGCCTACACACCATTACATTTTGTGTTCATAGAGATAATTAAAATTGATTACACAAACACCTAAAATAGATTATATAGGCAACTAAATTAGACGTACTATACTACACATACAACTAGTGTTTGTGATCGATTCTTTTAGCATCAGACATTAAATGATAGATTAAAAACAGTAGAATAGTTAAATTGAGCTCTTTCCCAATATTAATTAAACCATTTGACTACTTCAAGTTATGGCATGAGCGGCATACCGGATTGTTTGCAGCAACGCCACCGTCAACAAGATTGTATTCTTTAAATGTTCCTTTTTGGGTATCTTCGGTCTTGAAGTAGTGAGCAGGAAGATATGTAGGAGCAGCTGAAGTGCCAATGCAAATGTCTGAAAGATTTGCATCCCAACTTGGGGATTTCTGAGCCTGCAAGCATATATATCATCATGATTTTTTTTCAATCACTAGTTCTATCTAACCATGCATTATAAATGAGTGAAAACTAGTAGTGACTAGTGATGCTATATAGCTTTCCCAATATAAAAAAAATGATGTACATGCTTAATTATGTATAAATATTTATAATCTGTAACAAAATATGAACTATGTAAAAATATTATGCATTATTGATTCCATCATAGTTGTATAAGTACCTCATAAGTGGAGAAGATGACAGGCTCCAAAGTCTTGATGTCAAAAGTGGGAATGACAATGTTTGTGAGAGTGTCTTTTAAACGGATATCTTTCAACTCTTTTCTGGCGAGCTCATGTAGGTATTTGCCATCGTACTTGGGTCCAAAGATTGATTTTATCAACTTCACCATCCCACTCAGCCAACCACTGTTATATATATATACGAGTATATAATACATAAAAAATAATGTTTCATATTTCCGGTTAAACAAATTGTTCTGAATAGAACTATAAAATATAGATAAAGTGAATTACGTGTACTTCATTCCTAGAATAAGACTTATTTGATCTTAACATTTTCCTTATTTACGATCAATTAGTCATATTTTAGGAAAAATGAATAATGATTTGATTTGTGCACTTTGTCCGTATTTTATATCTATTTAAGAAGCTTTCTCAAAATTAATGTATTCTAAATAAGACATCTTATAATATTAATGCATTTACTTTGAATTTCTAGCTTTGTGCCTATTTGGTAACTATATATATTAGGGAAAATGAATTATCATTATAATTGTTTTTTACAGAGAATTATCATTATAATTGTTGTGGTTATTGTTGTTATACTAAGTAAAATATAATTGAAAAATCTATATGTACACCTTTCTGTGTGCACCTCTATTTTGCATGTGTAGACAGATGGCTCATCTAAAAAAGAAAAAGTTGTCTCTTAACACAAATATATGTACAAAGTGTACAAAAAGTGTGCACCAATTCAAGTAGTTGGTTAATATATATAATCACCTGTTTTGTTTGAAAATCTTGGGACAATTGTTGAGGTAGAAAGGCTTGATATCTTTAGCTGCATAAAGGGGGCGATCGTTCTCGCCGGGAGCGGTCAACATGGCCGTCACAAGGCCGCCGGTGCTTGTCCCGGAGATCACGTCGAAGTAATCTGCAAGCCTTGCATCTTCTCCATCCAACTCCTACACAACTCAATACAATTCAGCATACATCAACATATAATTTAACTCAATTCTTGTTTTCATTTTAATGAATCAATAATATTTTTAAGAGTGTTAACTCTTACTCCTTCCGTCCCATTTTGGTTGTCCTATTTTCCTTTTTGTGTTGTCCCAAAATGAATGTCTTCTTTCCTTTTTTGGCAAAAAATATGTGGCTCTTATCATTTCACTTTATTCTACTCATATATCAACCACAACTTTTACTTTTCAACCACTTTATTAATAATCGTGTCAAATTGAAAGTGAACAACCAATAAGGGGCGTGGGACGGAGGTAGTACAACTTAATTATATGAGGCATCTATTTGTCTCACACCGGAAAACTATAAAACAGTAAAACACTATATAACAGTCTCTGGCTCATTTTGATTACTATTTTACTCCATGCAAGAAATAAAGAGTATGAGCATAATAAGTTTCGAAATATAGTTTATAAAGTGGGAATGAAATGTTCATTTCACTGATAAAAATATGGGTAAAATATTCACCACACAAAGAATATGAATAAGCAAAATATAAAGGGAAAATGGAAACTAATAATCCAACCTTTTAGCGGTCTTCTTTCAATAATCCCACCTTTTGATTATTCATGAATAATCCAACCTTTGCACCTCATCTTCATTCACTGGTCCCTGACCGGTTGATGGCCTGCTATTCCAAGCTATTTTCTTATCTTTGCAAATCATTATACCATAAATCTCATCTTTCACAAAGATAATATTTTGGAAAGATAAGAAAATAACTTGGAATAGTAGGTCATTAACCGACCAGGGACCAAAGATGAGGTGCAAAGGTTGGATTATTCATGAATAATCAAAAAGTGGGATTATTGAAAGAAGATCGCTAAAAGATTGGATTATTAGTTTCCATTTTCCCAAATATAAATGCTCCGTAATTTATTTCGGCTAGAAATTAGTTTTGTCACGTCCTGATCATTTTGATGGCTTTGACATAACTTTAGTACTTATTAATTAATTAATTGAAGCTGAAAGATCAAAATTTAATGTCGCAAGAGTTTTGTCCCATTCTGAACGATGGGCTCCAGCACCAATTTCTTTATTTTAAAATCCTAATATCCTGTTTTTTTTTTGTTTTATATTCCGTATATAAACATCTTTAACAGTTAATAGTACTACTTGTACTAGTATTAACTATTCTCAGTTTCTCACCATCCCAAATACTCGATCTCCTACATTTTAGACAAAAATTTAAGAAAGTGGGATAAGCTTATCAAACTACACATGTATAAAAAGCTACTCCGTATCACTTTTAAAAAGTTTGAACTATCCGTATAGATAAGTTTGAGTTGACATTTTATACAAATGTACGTGTACCCAATTAAAAATGAAGTAATACTATCAATTAGGAACACTCTCAATTTTGGGCCGGTGGATGCTGTACAACGAACCACTATTGGATGATTATCATGCATTATGAAGCACAAAAACTCTCTATAAAGAGTTTGTTTTCGTTTTGAAAACTTTATGGAAACTCTCGGTTGTGTTTTAATTCTACTACGACGCTAAGATAATTCATGAGATTCACTCCAAAAGATCAACCTCACAATGTTAATATACAAAAGCCTTTATTTTGTACACATTATACTCTTAACACACTTGTACACATTGTTTATGAAGGTTTTTTTTTGTCTATCACAGACAAAACAACATTCACAATCAGTGTGTACAAGTGTGAAACAGTAAAATGTGTATAACAAGAATTGTTTTGTTATTCCATATTCCGTATTTACTTGGCAACTAGTGTATAGTAGTATCTTTAATGCAAAATGTGACAAAATATACTTTTATAATCAGTTGTTAATTAGCATCTAGCTAGCATGAGATCCATACACATATAGCTTAATTAGTACTGTCGTTTGTGGATCATGTGAGTCAAATTTATTTGGATTTTACTTTAATTGGGTGAAAGAGAAGGATTGACCTGAAGTTGAGATTCGAGGTATTCAAGAACAGTGGCAGGAATAATTCCTCGTATGCCGCCGCCGTCGATGCTCAGAATAGTAACCAGATTCCCATATGTGGGGGCTTGAATCTGTGAGGGTTTTCTCTCTATCTTCAACATTTTATTCATTTATTATATATAACAATCAAAATACGCACTGGCAAATTAATTAATTAATTAATGATATATATGTTGAGAAGCAAGCTGGAGAATATAATAATGATATGTTTCTCTCTAATTATATATACACACACGGAGTATATATGAAGTAGTTTCTCTCTATATGATATGCTTGAGAATATAATAATGATATGTTGAAAAGCAAGCTGGAGAGTTGCATCTATTTATAGCAAGATTTCAATCAGGTTTTCAGGTCAAGACCATATACCGGGTCAACTTTCATGCATGTGTTTATTAAGTAATTTTCCCATGATTATTCAGTTTCCCTTTTTTCTTGGAAATTAGTATTCATCTTACGAGTTGACTGGTATTCCTTTGATGAATTTTGAACAGGAAACCAATTCAACTAAGGCATGTACGTGTTGTGGTGATCTAAAAACTTAGATACTTGGTATGATATAAGATGTTTTCTTTTGGACTGAAATTTGCTGGTTTGGTTTGGTCTGCTCTGGTCTAATCTGGTCTGGTCTGAGCTGGTTTGGTCTGGTCTGAATTGGTCTGCTCTAGTCTTGTAAATGTTTGGTCTCTGTGTATTTTATAATTACGGAAGTTTGATTTGGTCTGGTCTGCAACTGAAAACAGTTCAAAAGAAAACATACGTACATAAATGGATTAGAGTACGCACAGTAAGTGAATATTATAGAATTACTGAGTAATACTTCAAATAGATAAATGAAAAGGAACCATATTTATGTAGAACTAGAACATGATATTTTCATCAAAGAACATTTTCATATCGGAAGTACCATTTTTGTATTATAAACAATTTTCTATAAGAATATACCATTGGTCAAAGTTTAACTTAGTTGACCAAATAATTCAAAGATACTTTTAGGGTATTAGGGCATTCTTAAGGAATCACAGACGTAAGGAGTACTAGGTTATTCTTAAGGAATCACAGACGTAGGGCATTCAAACACTGCCGAATTTTGCTATTAATCACTTCTCACCTAATATTTATAATAAACCACTCATGAAAAATAGAAGCAAAAACAAAACTTTTGTGGTGGGATGGACCTGTTTGGTGACCATAATTTTCGGCTTATCATGCTTTATTAGTCATTTTCCCCATCAAACGTGTAACTTTTGATTTCACACATTAGAATGAACTTTTCCTATACATAGTAAATAATATATACTTCATCAGCCCGTTTTGGATGTTTTTACTTGGATTGACATTTGTTGGAATGGTCTGGTCTGCTCAAGTTTGGTCTGGTGTGGTCTGAACTGTTCTGGTCAGATCAGGTAAATGTCTGGTCTCTGTTTATTTTATAACTATGGAAGTATGATCTGGTCTGGTCTGATTTGTTGAAGCTTGATCTGGTGTGGTCTGGGGCTGATAACAGTCCAAGTAAAAACAATATAAAATACTCAGTATATTACTTTTTAATGTCCCAAAGCTCTTGAGAACCAAAATTACTTTTTCATTTGCCACATGATCTTAAATTTCAGAAATAAAAACACCTACATTTAGCATTATAGATACACATATATACATTGTGCGTATACAAAAATGCATAGCTTAACATTTATACATATTTATTTATATAAAATCTTTAGCTCATATAAGAAAAATATTACACACTTCATCAGATTTAGCATTCTATATAATTCTATATGATGTTTTCCCTCTTCGCTAATTATTATTATATCCTTTAGAGCACAACATAAGAGCATTCCATTCATAATCTTAAAATAAATGATTTTTCTGTTACACATCTTTGACACATTACATTTATTCAATAAATTTTAAATAATCTCAAATCTTTAAAAGTCTTCGTCAACCATGATACTCCAAATAAATAGTTTTTCTAATCATGCATTAAATGCAATTTAACTACAAACTAAAATAATTCGGGATCCAAATCTTGATACCGGGTTTTCTTTTTCAATAATCTTCCTAAATAATCTTTAACTCACAACGACAATCCTTCAAATATATTTCCACATCATCCAATTAGACCTTAAATAATCAAATGGATGGGGATGCCCTAATAGATCTGGACCAGATTTCATCTAGATGCTACCGGGATTGTTAATGAAAGGCAGAAAATTAAATATATAAATAGAGTTTATGAGGGTGTGAATTGAACCATTTTGTTGCTATTTATATAAGCAATTAAGTTATTCAGGTTTTAGAAACTTAAAATTGCTTCAATGGTACTATTTTTGGACAAAACTTGGACAAAATTGCTTATTCAAGGTACTATTCAATGGTACAATTCAAGGATAAAATTGCTTCAATGGGACAAATATGAATTATTTAGATTTTAACAACCTAAAGTAGCTGCACTTGCTTTTTTATTGTTTAGGTGTAATTACCTATATGTACATGGCACATACAACATATACTCCGTATTACGTATATGGCAATTTTTTTATGGTTCATATAAGCAATTTGAAAAGTTGACATATATAATCCAGTCAAACCATAATGCATTTATACGCACAATGTATATATGTCAACTTCAAAAGTGGACAAAAATAAATGTTGGGTGTCTCTTAGTTCTTTCCAAAAACCATTGAGCAATATAATACCTAGCACTTTTTTTTATTTGGTGAACGGAAATTTCCATAGCAGGTTAGCGAATCTAATATATTGATTGCACATTTACTTGCACTTTATTTTGATTTTTAGTTAATTTGTTGAATATTTTTTATAGTAGGTTGACATGTATCCTAATATATCTCAGGTTGCATATTAATATACACGTATTTTGTTTGATAAAAATTTGTTTATAATAAATGCTTCATTATTATATTTCATTTCCTTACATGCATCTACACTCTACGGTTTCTCCCTTGGGCAGCTTTTTTTAGGTTCAACATTAATATCCAATTATGTCTTTTATTTGGGCGGAAATTTCTCTTTCAATAATCTTCCTAAATAATCTTTAACTCACAACGACAATCCTTCAAATATATTTCCACATCATCCAATTAGACCTTAAATAATCAAATGGATGGGGATGCCCTAATAGATCTGGACCAGATTTCATCTAGATGCTACCGGGATTGTTAATGAAAGGCAGAAAATTAAGTATATAAACAGAGTTTATGAGGGTGTGAATTGAACCATTTTGTTGCTATTTATATAAGCAATTAAATTATTCAGGTTTTAGAAACTTAAAATTGCTTCAATGGTACTATTTTTGGACAAAACTTGGACAAAATTGCTTATTCAAGGTACTATTCAATGGTACAATTCAAGGATAAAATTGCTTCAATGGGACGAATATGAATTATTTAGATTTTAACAACCTAAAGTAGCTGCACTTGCTTTTTTATTGTTTAGGTGTAATTACCTATATGTACATGGCACATACAACATATACTCCGTATTACGTATATGGCAATTTTTTTATGGTGCATATAAGCAATTTGAAAAGTTGACATATATAATCCAGTCAAACCATAATGCATTTATACGCACAATGTATATATGTCAACTTCAAAAGTGGACAAAAATAAATGTTGGGTGTCTCTTAGTTCTTTCCAAAAACCATTGAGCAATATAATACCTAGCACTTTTTTTTATTTGGTGAACGGAAATTTCCATAGCAGGTTAGCGAATCTAATATATTGATTGCACATTTACTTGCACTTTATTTTGATTTTTAGTTAATTTGTTGAATATTTTTTATAGTAGGTTGACATATATCCTAATATATCTCAGGTTGCATATTAATATACACGTATTTTGTTTGATAAAAATTTGTTTATAATAAATGCTTCATTATTATATTTCATTTCCTTACATGCATCTACACTCTACGGTTTCTCCCTTGGGCAGCTTTTTTTAGGTTCAACATTAATATCCAATTATGTCTTTTATTTGGACGGAAATTTTCCCTCCAATATTGATAGCAAGACTGTTACTTTATATTATATAAAGATAATAATTAATCAATACCTTCTAGCCACCTGACGATTGCCGCCACCTTCACCTCTATCGCCACCAAAGCCGCCTGCTCCTCTATCGCCGCCGCAGCCCTCTGCACTTCCGCGGACGCTACCCATGAAGTCATTGAAACCATAACCGCCAACGAAGTCAGTGCAATTCTATTGATCACCTCAATGACTTCACTGAAAGTATAGCCGCCCATGGGATGAAGTCACTGAAACCCTAGCTGCCAACAAAGTCACTACAACCCTGGCTGCCTTGATGACTTCACTAAAAACCCTGTTGTTATTACTTTTTGAAAAATTTTCTAATAATATAGCTCAGTAATTTGAAAATTTTATCCAAAAAAGTTATCAGACTTTTTTTAACCGTAGAGTGACATATTCGACAGCAATAGTGGCATAGGCACATTCATATTTTGCCAGTTAGATATATAGTTAGTCACATATATGTGCATTTGAAAAAGTTACAATTAAAATTGGACTTCTGTATTGCTATACACACTCTCTCATTCTCATAAATGTTGATCAATTTTGACTTGCAGGTAGAATAATAAAGTAATGTTGTGTGACTGAAATTTGTTTAAAAGAAAGAGAAATAATATTAATAATAAGGGAAAATGGAAATTAATAATTTAACCTTTTAGCGGTTTTCTTACCACAGCCTCACGTTATCTTTATTCATTAATATTAATCACAAATTTATTACTTTAAAAGAAAACGTCAAATCTCTTTAATTTGCGCCGGTGAAATATGAAAAACTGGCAAGCCTTTTTGGGAAAACTGATGGAATATTCATGAAAACAATCTATGCTATATTAATTTAAAATGTACAAATAAACTAAATAATCAAATGGTACAATTGAAAAATAAGAAACTAAAATTATGTTTTACAGAATATGAACTTATGCGTGTATTTCCAGCAATGCTTTGTGAAGCTTTATGATTACTGGTGTAGGGCTCATTGTCGATATTAAAATTAGCTAGATATGTAAAAATTTATGATTTTTTACTAAAGTGGCTGAATTAGTTAAATCTTTTGAATTATGAAAAAGTTATATTTAAAATATATTTTATTGATAATGTTAATAAACAATATTACATAAAATAGCTAAAATTATCTTCTATAATAACATCAATAAATTCAGTCACAAAAGTAACTCCTACCTTAACAAAAGTAACTCAAACTTTACTTAGTTTGATTATTACACAATAAAGCTCGCCAAGTAAAAAGCTACATGTTTAGTAAACATGTTATCTAATAAGATTGATAAGTTGAAATTTGGTTTACTAAATAGACTCTTAATTATTATGAAAAATATTTTTCTAAAATTTAGTTTGATATAACATTATATGTATGCTCATTATTATAAATTTTATAATTATTGATCGGGGTAACACGGCGTTGGTCGGGTCCTCCCAATTTTTTAATTATATTTCTTATGTAATCTATGAATCTATCTTTCTTTTAAACACTTTTTTACATAAATAAAATTTTATGATATTGGATTTTGATTTTACAGTAGAAGCTCCAACATAATTTTTAAATATGTACGGAGTATATTTCAATTACTATTATTTTTTTTGACAAGAATATTTCAATTATTATTAGTACTAAAATACATCTAGAAAAAGGTTAATTCTTGTAAGTTGAGCACTTGAGCATGAACTTTGAAATGACAGACTAAAGATAAATATCACGTGCAAAATAATTGCGTGTCGTTCAGGCATATTGGTTGGGCCTTCCCCACCCCATTAAATTTAATTTAGTACACCTAAAATCTTACGTATTCTGTGATGGTGCATTAGTGCTAGTATTTCCAACCAGCAAGAAAGTGATGATTTGGGTGGGCGGGTTCGGTATATAAATTATGAGTGGTTTGACAACACTGTTTTTCGGTTTATCAACCAATATTTTTACCAAACACGCAACTTTTTTTTGTGCGCTGAAATGTGTAATAAACAGACAAAGTAAGGTTGCAGTTACTTTTCTGGCTGTATTGGATGAAGTTAATGTAGATGACCATTTTAACTATGTTTACACATAATTTTTCCTTTATTTTATTAATAAAATATATTTTAAAAATGTCTTTTTCCTAGATCAGCCAATGCAGCCAGTTCGGCCAGAACTTCATAAATTTCAGCAGAATCAGCCAAAACAGCTGATTTTGGTGCTACCAAACGGACCAAACGGGCTCAAAATGTACTCCCTCTTTCATTCTGTTAAAGTTCTCTAAATTTATCTTTTCAGAAAATCTCACTAATATACCAAATTTGATAAAGTTTGTGCGACTTTAAATCATTCTTCTTTATTCTTTCTTTATCAATTTAATATGAACTGCATAAATCCACTGGGTTAGGTTTGCCAATGGGTCAGGTCTAGATCCGGATCCGATCCGAATCCGGATCCGATCCGAATCCGGCTTTATATTTGAGGGTATGTGTCTAAATTTAGAACAATTTCCCGGATCCGGACCCGAACCCGTTACATGACAAAGATAAATGGGTCGCATATGATTTTTTAATTTCCGGCCCATTTTGGACACGCCCCGTGGCGATATAATTATAGTTATAATTTTATACACACACAATATGCATAGAAATATTTAAACATAAAATAAGGAAAATAATCAAATATAAAAAAATGTTTTAATAATTAAAGGCTTTGTTTGTGGTTGACCCACTATAATGCGGTTTTCCCTAATGAGTTTAGGGCTCTAGGTCCTCTTGATATTAATCCTTTTTTGTTTGAGAATTTTGTTTCTATTAGGTTTGAGGATGTATAGACTAATGGAGAAAACAAACATTTTGCTTATTTTTTTTTTTAATATGAACAAATATTTTTCTATTTATAATATTTGGTTGCATATGTCAATTAGTTTTTTTTGCGGGTATACCTGGCCTGGATAAAAAACCGGCGGACCCAAATCTGGAACATATGTTCAGGACCCGAAGGGTAAATGGGTCCGGATCTAGACAAAAAATTACTCAACGAATATAGACATGAAATTCATAGTTCCGGCCCGTATCCGACCTGTTGACAGGCCTAACCGTGATATTCTCTCTTGCCCCAATGTTAGAAGAGCGGTGGTAGTAAAAAGGAATGCGTATCAAAATATATACTCACCCTCGGTATAAATTTTAGTGATTCGGTACAACATAGAGTATTTTATATCATGCTTCTATTGTATCAAAACTTTCAATAAATTCGAAATACTACACTTACTCCGTCCCATTATAATTGTTCAATCTTTCCTTTTTCATCTGTCCCACTATATTTGTCTCATATCATATTTGATAATGTTTGTGTGGCTTTAATTTATTCATACTTTATTCTTACTTTATCAATTCATTATCAACCATATAATTCAATGTTTTTACAAACACCACTCTCATTTGTCCCAATCTTAGGGGGACGGGGTAGTAGTATATTGTTACTATATCGGTATATCGTATTATATCATACTAAAAAAAATCAGTATCATAAATATATAGTATTGATAAACAAATTATGTCATAATAAATTACGACAATACATCTATTTTAACTAGTCCGATGCAACATACTTAAAAATGCTATATTTGATACTCTGTTGCTATACTTAAGTAGTATATTGTGACATTTGTTTGCGTTTATTGCAACATTTTGAGTATGTTACAAAAGCTATATTTTGTTGTAATGGAAATTTCAATATGGCAAATTATTATACACAAATGAAGTAACTGCATTGCATGTGTCGCTAAGTCATGGCCAGGGTGCATGACTCCGTTGATGGCAGAGCTCAGGAGCGTCTTTAGTATATTGGAGGCCCTAGGCAGAAAAGTAGAGTTTTGCTTCGTGTACACACCGGGTTCCACACTGACCTACACACTAAAGTGTAATTGTCTGTGAGCAGGCAATTGCGCTTGGGTTTAGTAAGGGGAAGTGTCTGTGATTCCGTTTTTTGTGTGTACAAACAATTCATTTTTTGGAGTCACAGACACTTCCATTTACTAAACTCAAGCGTACAAACAATTGCATTTGGGGTGTATAGGCTAGTGTGTGACCTGATATGTACACGAAGTAAAACTCCAGAAAAGTATTTACTATGCACAAATAAAATGATATTCCTACCTATTTATAGATAATACAAAAATCACAAACAAATCAATTATTACAATAGCTAAAATTTCTAAATATAATGACAAATCAAACAAAATAACTACTTTACTAATCAATTATTACAATAGCTAAAATTTCTAAATATAATGACAAATCAAACAAAATAACTACTTTACTAGTACCAATACCATAAAATTAATTATTTTATGTATTTATCATACAATCCATACAATACCAATAATATAGCAATATTAACCCACAATTTTAAAATTATAATTATTAATCATAAGTTTTAAGTATTTAACTTAACATGTTCGATCACTTCAATCACTTGTATAAAAAAAAACATTTTGGAATATACCCCAAACTCTAAGTAAAAAATCCAAGGTGTTGAATTCAATCACTTATAATAATCTTATGAGCTTATCCCAGTATTTTAGCCCACACCCTCCATTCTATTTGCGTATTTTATTTATGGACTAACGACTAATAGACAAAATTAATACGGAGTAAGAGAAGGAGAAAAGTCAAAGATGAGAAAAATAGAGCCAGGCAGGCCGGTCCGCGGTGATGTTGCGGCATTCAATCGAAGGAGAACCCAGTATCCGATAACCTGGTAAGCTCATCTACACGAAGGTGAGATGTGAATGGCAAATCTGTGGCCTCGCAAGTTCCTCAATTGTGATGCGACTGGATGTGTGATCTTCTAAACCAAGAAGACTAATTTCATTTTCCAATTATTCAATTATTATTATACATAATACGGAGTACTAAAATTTTATTTTTTTTGAGGCCCTTTTACATGAGAGGCCCTAGGCAAGAGCCTGGGCAAACTCCCCCCAAATCCGCCACTGGCAGAGCTACTTGGCATACGTGAGGCACAGAGCAGGCTTAAGATATTGACGGTACATCGGTCGAGGTTGAATCCGATTCTACAGGGGAGATAGCAGAAATACTGAACGGATCGAGCTGCTCTTCAATTGGATTATTGCGTGAAGACATCAATGATTTGACAATTTTTTTCTCGAGCATTTATTTTAGTCATATTAAGCGGTCAGCGAATAAGCCGCTCATTTACTAGCTCGGGCGGCTTGTTCTTTGTCTGATTCGCAATATTGGTTTCATTCCCCTCCTTTTATTGTATCTGCTTTAGCAAACGATTTGATTAATGCTAATTAAATCTATTTCTTTAAAAAAAAATACACCAATGAAGTACGTATACAAAATCAACTTTAATAGTGATACACTAAAATCATTAACAAAAAATTCCAAAATACTAATAGTGACCAATTAATCAATTATTATCCTATTAAATATTAAACAAGAACAATTACACAGGAGACTTTGACTTTGCACCCCATTTTTGGAGATAACTGACTTTGCTCATCATATATTTAAAATCATTAATGCATGCACCCAATCCACTATAAAATCGTTTGATTTTGCATATAATCAATTTTTTTAAGGAAACTGATTATATTATTATCAAGCAAACTTCTCAACGTACCTTCCCCTTACAATGCCAAACTCCTCAATCAAAACTCTAAGAGTACTTCCCCCATTGCAACACCAAACCTCCTCGTGAGGCTCCGCATAGCCCAAAGGCCCTCCCACTCTCTGGCTAGATTTAGAATAGACCACCCCATAAGGAGCGAGACTATTCGCGAACCACGTGAGAGTTTCAAAGTTTTTAATGGCCAAACAAGCCTTATCGCTTCCACCAACACTAGCATCCCAAACCAAGTAAGAAAAACAAACACCAGCCTACCACTAGAGTTCAAAATAATGATAAAAACAACGTGAGCAAAATAAAGGGAAAAACAGCAAACATAAAAAAGGTCTTCATGGCTCTCTGCCTTATTCAACCCCCAAAGCTGCCGGTCGGTGCCTCTCAGTGATGTGCCTGACGACTGGTTGGACAGTAAAATCCATACGCTAGTCCTGGGGTTCCTCTGTGGTGGCGGTTCCGGAGGGGGACGAGTCAACCACGTTCTGTCTTCGTCCCCCACCCTTGATTCACCCGCATTGATCCCTCAAGCACCGAACTGGATCCCAAAGTCGCTTCTTCTACCGGACTCCTCACCGCCAAAATTCCACCCAGATCAAACACAGGTGGTGTAGCTTTCATCTCAAACACTAGCAAAGCCAGAATAGTCAACCCAATCATCTGAGAGTCAGATCTCGCAAACCTAACCACAGTAGCTTTCAAAGCCATTGGACATCAACGACATCGAATTTGGGAAAACAGCAAATTTGGACCTACTTACCAAACTGAGAGCTCTTTCGTCTTCCTCCAGGACCAGATCCGACGCTGCCCTGGGAGATTCTGTGGCCTCCTCCTGCTCGCCAATGAACCAGAGTCGCGCATGAGGAAGACCCTGCACCTCCGCCTAGATTTTGCACCGCCGAGCAGAGAACTATTGCGAAAATAGAGTTCGCCCAGACCAAAGTTGCACCTTGCCGGAAAGAGATCAGCCGTCGATAAGAAAGCCGCGGAGGATCGATAATCACCGCTCCAAACCCTAGGCACGAGGCCTACCCGTCCGCTTCTGGTCACTCTTGTTGTGCACTCTTCTTTTCACATCTCTACGACTCTATCAACTCCTTTTTAGTTACTCCCTCCGTCCCAATTTACTTAGCCAAACTTGTTTTTTCAAGTCAATGGTACCTAAATTTGACCGATTATATATCTATATAGAAAAAATATTAAAAATATACAAAATATATGAAAATGTTCTTTATTGAAAATACTATTATAAAAGTATAAAATCATTTTTTTTCATAAATATATTAGTTAAAATAATTGGTCAAAGTGTACCACCTTTGACCGGAAAAATCAAGATTAAAATAATTGGCTAACTAAATTGGGACGGAGGTAGTATTTGATTTTATAATTAAAAGAGACCACAAATTTTATCAGCTCTCAATTTGTGTTTAAACCACAATTATTTACCAATCACTCTGTGTGGTCAATTCAAGACACCTTTCAGGATATAATGATATGCATTGCAATATGATGCACATTTTTAATTAAAATAAAAGTTTCTTGCGTTGATGTGATAAGGATTTAATGATTGTTTTGAAATAGTCCAATTCAATCTTGGTTGTCTGAAATCTATAAACACTTGATCAATGCACATTTGCAAAATTTGAATGTCCTTAAACACGCTATATTTGAATATACTAGTATATCACCCGTGCGATGCACGGATGGAATGTTTTCAAAATAGTTAATAATAATATTTATAGTTAGAAGATAGTAAAATGATAAAATTAAATTCTAAAATATGGTATAGAATGAGGTAATGAGACAACATAAATTAAATAGTAACAATTATTCAAATACAATTGTAATGTGGGGCAAAACAGAGTAAAACGTAAAATAAGGTATAACACTATAGCTCTTCCCACAATCATCTATACACAACATTTATCTTCCAATCACATTAACACTCATCATTATTTGATATTAAAATTTTCGACCTAGCAACATAATTGTGTTTGATGTTTAAGGAAACAAATATAGATATGAAAGATTTGTCCATTTAGTATTTATCATTTGTAATACTTGTCATAGAAGAAAAATAAAAACTATTGTAAAAGCTTTTCACATTTTCTATTATACAATAATACACTTTTTTGACAAACATTATTAACTTTTACTTTTTGAAACCATTTGTTTCTGAAACACTACTAACTTTTAGTTACAGATTTTTTTTTGAAACCATTTGTTTCTGAAACACTAAAATTAGAAAATATCGAAAAGACTGCAAATTTTATTTTGTTTACTTTACAGATTTTATACAGATGTGCATACTTTTTTGGAGGCAGTTACATATTACCTCCATCCCATTTATATTGTCCCGGAAGAGAGTGATACGGTTATTAAGAAAAGTGGGTTTGTGTGGTTGATATTAATTGATAAAGTAAGAATAAAGTAAGAATGATTTAGAACCACACAAACTTTGCCAAATATGGTATGAGAGAATTCAAGTGAGACTTCCCGAAAAGGTAAAACGGGACAATATAAATGGGACGGAGGGAGTAAAAGATTCACATTAGCTGGTTACCGTGATTTATTCGATTTTGACTGTCAGATATGAATTTCAAATGGTTTTTTCTAGGAGTAGGTAATTCTTGGCACCAATACATGTACTCCTTTGATGTGATTCCTGGAAATGTAAGAAATCAAAATATCTTGTCTTTCATATTTTGAAGTAATAATTAACTTTAGTGTAGTATTTGAAGTAAATATTATATTTTGAATATTTAAACAAAATGTTAACTATCTTAAATATTACTTGAAATTTAATTTTAATTATTATTTACTATTTCAAGTTTAATATGCATTCTTAAGCACTGATTCCTCCACCCCTATAATTGTCACAATTTTCCTTTTTTGTCTATCGCACTAAATTTGTTTCATAACATATTACTCCCTCTGTCCCTAAAAGAAGTTCCATTTCACTATTCCTTGGTCAACTTAAATCACTCTTAATCTCTTACTTTTTGTATCAAAATTTTATAAAAGTTGAATTATTTTTTGCAGGCTTTGTAGCGGGTTTAATGTAGTTTCTGAATATGTAAATTTTATTTACTAAAAATAATCTGAGTTTTCACAGGCATCATTTAACTTTATCGTCGGTCAACCTCGTAATCCGCAATTGGAACAACATTTAGGGACGGAGGGAGTACTATTATTTCTGTGACTCTAATATATTATCACTTTATTCTCACTTTATTAATTCATTATCAACCACATATATTTGTTTTTCTTAAAAAACGCACCATTGTCTCAATTTTAACAAATTTGTTTTTCTTAAAAAACGCACCATTGTTTCAATTTTAGAGGGACAAAGGTAGAAGGTACATTCAAAGGTCTCGATATTTAGTTTTAAGTCAGAATGTTTACAGTAAAAATACTAAATGCAGTGATTTATAATTTATGCCAAATAATAAGTAGACATGCATTTCTACTCCGTATATGTTTTTAAAAAATGAATTCAATGAAATGAGAGATATAATCTCACAGCAGAATTTGATAAAAAAAATCTCATAGCAGAATCCGTACACTTAAAAGAATAATCATCATAAAATCTTAATATATTAGAAATAGTGACCCTTAAAGTAATTATATTAATCTGTATAATAATATTATATTACCGAGGTGATTATTTTCGATATTTTTAAGAAGCATAAGACATACCTCTTGGGTTTTTTTTACATTTTTTTAACTGCATCAGCTGTCACTGGAATAGTTTATTCGTTTTTTGGTCATTATAATCTGCAAACTCATTCTTTTTTATTATAACAGAATAAGAACACTTACTACATTTGTACATTTGTAATACAATACTCAAAATTACAATAACATTATCAACAAATTTACATAACTCCAAACAATTTTTTTACATTAAATAACAAAACCACTTATATACTTCGTATCACTAAAAATATTAACTTCAGGATATCATACGTTCAAATTTAAACAACAATCAACTTTCAATCTTTCATGAGGCAAAATTCTACTCTCAAGTATTCCGTTTAACTTTAGACTTCTTGCATAGTTGCATATCTACAGTTTGACCAACGATGGTTATGACAAAGAAGCAACCGCAGAATTAACGATGGCAGTAGTGGCGGTAGTGGCTCCGGCGAAGGTGTCGGCAGTGAGAAAGGCAGAGCAAGTGAACACTCCTCTATAGTATAGTAGATGCTGGCTATGTCTTTTTGGATGAACAATTCCTTGTCATAGCTCTAGATCTAGATGTATATACATAAGTTGGTGAACCTAGATCTAGATCTGTACAACAGTTCGTAAAAACATACATTTTGATCAGGATTTGAAAGAAAGCAATCCCCCTGGAATAGATTTTAAAGGGAAAAATGACAAACTATAAATTTCTTTTCGTCAAAAATGACGAACTTATAGAAGAAAACAATACAACACCGTTTTCCGAAGTCATTCCTCAAACTCACAGCTGTTTTACCTATCATTTCAATGTCTTCTTTGTGGCTCTTTAACAGTACCTTGGATTCATCTCTAGAAAACAAAATTAAGAAAAAAGTGAATAGGAAGAGGTTAAAAAGTATACTGTGCTTTGGATAGGAAGAGGTTGAAATTAAAGAATGTATGCATGTTGCTTACCTCTTAATCATTAAGTCCACTTCAAACCTTTGTCCTCCCTGGGAATGAAGGGCATCTAATAAGCTTTCATTATTCCAACTCTTGAGGCATAGATACTCTCGTATTCTGTTGTGATGCTTTTAGGATTAGGAATTGCTGCCATTACTTTGTGAAGAGCCATGGTGTCAAAATGATTTCAGCTACTGTATTTAAAGCCGAGAGACTGATTTGTGAATTGAACCCTTCCACCTAATATCCAAAATAAATTATGTGTACTAAACAAAAGCAAATTACATACTACGTATATTAAGTAATTTGATAACTGATTTGACAACTCCTCATAGCTTGCGTTGGAACTACAACATTTTGAAAGACTAAGAAGCTGTTCTCTTCGCCTGATCTGAATGTTTCTGATCTGAATTTTTTAAGTTCTGATCTGATCTGATCTGAATTTTTCTGATCTGATCTGATCTGATCTGAATCTGTCTGATCTGATCTGATCTGATCTGAATCTTTCTGATCTGATCTGATCTGATCTGAATCTTTCTGATCTGATCTGAATGTTTCTGATCTGGTCTGATCTGATCTGAATGTTTCTGATCTGATCTGAATCCTTCTGATCTGATCTGAATCTTTCTGATCTGATCTGATTCGAATATTTCTATGATTATAATTATAATTATAATTATAATTATAATTATAATTATAATTATTATAATTGCAATTACAAATATAATTTAAATAAATTATAATTATAATTGTAATTATAATTACAATATTTATCTCTATAATTGTAACTATAGTTATCAATATTATTATAATTACCCCGTAAAATAATTACAATAGTAATAATAATAATAATAATATTAATAATTATAATAAAAATAATAATTATAATCATAAATTATAATTATAATATAATTATAAGTATAATTATAATTATTATAATTATAATTAATAATAATTATAATTATATTAACATTAATTATAATATTATAATTTAATAATAGTAATATAAATACAATTAATATTATTATAACGATATTATTATATTAATATTATTATTACAATAATATAATAATATTATTATTACAATAATATAATAATAATATGATTATTATTATAATTAGTAATATATTATTATAATATTATATTATAATTATAATTATAATCATAATTATAATTATGATTGTAATTATAATTATAATTATTATAATTATCATTAATTACAATTATATTTATAATTAATTATAGATATAATTATAATAATTACAATTGATTATACTTATAATTATAAGAATTATAATTGTAATTAATATTATAATTACATATAATTATAATATAATATTATAATAATATTAATCATATTATTATTATTATAATATTGTAATAATAATAATAGTCTTCTTAACAATTGCATTTATATTACTATTATTATATTAAAATATTATAACTATTATTAATATCTTTTTTTTATCATATTATTATTAATATTATTAATAATAATTATATAATAATAATCATAAGAGTAATAACAATATTAATAATAATAATTAATATTTAATATAATAATAAAAATGATAAATCATGTTTGAACTTTTCTGATCTGATCTGATCTGAATGTTTCTGATCTGATCTGAATGTTTCTGATCTGGTCTGATCTGATCTGAATCTTTCTGATCTGATCTGAATCTTTCTGATCTGATCTGATCTGATCTGAATCTTTCTGATCTGATCTGATCTGAATTTTTCTGATCTGATCTGATCTGATCTGAATTTTTCTGATCTGATCTGATCTGATCTGAATAAAATAAGAATAAGCAATAAGTAATAAGAATAAGACGAACAGAACCGCACCTAAATTTGTGAAGTTACTTTAATAATCGATATCCGGGAAAGCAATTGACCAAGTATGGTATATTTAATGCTTATGCATCTTTCGGTCTTTCCTGCTTTATTTTTTTTATTTGGGCAGAGTAATTCAAATTAACTTTAGCCAAATGCATTTATTGCGCCCAGGAATCACGTTCAAAGCTTTGACAAAGCATTAAATGAATGTACTCTACTCATATTCTAACCTAGGAACCCGTTTCAGCCGACCCGTTCAACTCAACTTTGGGCGGGAAACCCGGCTGCTTTTCCACGTTCCTTTGTATATAGAAAGATATGAAGGGTATTAAGGTCGAGCATGTTTGTTTCAGTATTTTGAAAGCGACGTACTTTAATATTATTTTAATTCCAAGCCTCAAATAAGACGGTTTTTCTTTAAAACAAATAAGACGAATTTTATTAATTACTAATGAATAATATAATAATTATTAGTCACTTTCATAACCAGCTGACCTTCCGAACTGCTTCTCGGACATAACGTGTATTACATTTTCATCTCGATTCTTCACATTCTAGAATGAAACCACAACATTACAATTAATTTTGTGCACTTTTTAATTATAAATTTGTGAATAAATAAATAAATAATGACATAAATATTACTTCTTCCGTCCCATTAATATTTTAACGAAAGAGATGACACGATTATTAACAAAATTGAGTTTGTGTGATTGATATTAATTGATAAAGTAAAATCAAAGTAAAGACACACAAACTTTGGCAAATTTGATACGATAGTATATGACAATTTTAATGAGATTTCCCTAAAAGATAATATGAGACTGTGGACATCTAAAATTAGTGGGCCATTACTACATGAAATAATTGGGCTACCGTGATGGTTGTTGGGCCTTATCAAGAAGGAAATAGCGACATGGATCTCTTGGGATAAAATTTATTAATTTAATTAATTTGGAGCATTCAAAATATCCAATTAATTTAATTATAAATTAAATCTATAAAAGAATGGACTGGTCCTATTGATTTTGAGCCCATTATCAAATAGTGGCTCAATAATAAGAGACATGATCCAATTGATAAAGAGGTCAACGAATCTGGCTAAGAAATCCTTCTATATGCATGGAAAATAGCTATGAACCTTGTTAAAAAAGCTATCCAAATACATCGGACAAATGCTGATTTTTCTAGCTATTAAAATGCAAGCAAATAGAGCCCGAAGCCCATTTTTATTGAGGCCCATGAGGTATGGACGAATTTTGGAACCCTAAAGCATATTTTATCCCCATCCACACCTATAAATAGGGGTCTCAGTTGAGAGGAAGAAGAGGAGAATTTTCAGTCGAAGAAACGCTGTAGAAAAGCTCTGAAGAACTCCCGAAAGGCTCTGAAGGATTCCGAAACATTGGAAGAGATCAAGCCATGTTTTTTTCAAGAATATATGATTAATCCTTTGTGATTTTCATCTATTCTTGATCAAACAAAGCCAAAAGTTGAAGAACGTTCGAAGATCTGAAGAACGAAGCTTGAAGATTCAAAGATCTGAAGAACAAAGCTTTGAAGATTCGAAGATATGAAGAACGAATCTTTGAAGATTTGAAGATATTCATATGAAGATTGAATCAAAATTCAATTGAAGATCAAGCTATATATCCCGGGAGGCCCTTAAACAGAAGATTAAGTCATAAAACGGCCCTTTTGTTGAAGATCAAGCCACCTGAAAACCGGAGGCCCTTCAATCTGAATTCTTTATTCAAGAAGATTTGAAGATCCGAAGAACGAATATTTGAAGATCTCAAGAACGAAGATTCGAAGATTCGAAGATCTCAAGAACGAAGATTCAAAGATTCGAAGAACGTTCGAATATTTGAAGGATTAGAGATTTAATTTTAAATTAAATTCTTTAATTATATTACTTCAAATTGCAAGTGAAGAATCAGAGGATTGATATTTACTTAAAATTTGTTTCACAAATTTTTGGCATGCCTGGTGGGACAACTCTACCTCTCATCTCTTCACTTTTGATCAAGGAAAACGAACCAATGGCATCAAGCAAGCCCGTGTTCACCTTGAATTCTAGAGCATCATCAAGCTCAAATCAAGACATGCAAGGCCCTATCACTAGGAACCGATCAAGAATCCTAGCAGCGCAATCATCTTCGGGAACTACTCCCAATACGATGGATGGATTTCGAATTGCGAAAGACATGGCCTGGAAGCTTTCTACATCCATACGCGAAGTTACTTCCCCGAAATGGACAAGTAGCGGTGAGAGTTCGTCATCTGGATCAGACTCTACTCCCCCGTCAAGTCTTCCACGAAGAACTACTCCGCAGTGGTCAAATGTCTACACTGTGATGCCCACCATGACAACGAGCACCACATCTATGGAAGAACAAATCGCTCATCTAACGAAGGTCATCGAGGGGATGAGTATGTTCATGCAAGCTCAGGACCAAAAGTTGAATGATTTGAACAACAAAGTAGAAAGCTTGAAAGGTGAGTCAAGTCATACTCATGAGAAGGATCCTGAAATGCATGAAGAAAATGATCCTCACCAAGAGGATTCGGGGAAGAACATCTCAACCTCTGGGGGCATGATCCCGATTGATCAACTCAAAGACTTCATCATGTGAACCATAAAGGGGAAGATAGAAGGAAGCAAATCTACTTACTCCTATGTTAAGCCATACACTCAAAGGATCGAGGATCTAAAGATGCCCATTGGTTACCAGCCGCCAAAGTTCATCCAGTTTGATGGGAAGGGAAATCCAAGGCAACATGTTGCCCATTTCGTGGAAACTTGCAACAATGCGGGAACAAGCGGAGATCACCTTGTCAAACAATTTGTGCGTTCTTTGAAAGCAAATGCATTTGACTGGTATACTGACTTGGAGCCCGGTTCCATTGATAGTTGGCAAGATATGGAACGTGAGTTCTTATATCGTTTCTATAGCACAAGGAGAGTGGTCAGTTTACTCGAACTAACAACTACTCGTCAATGGAAAGATGAATCTGTGATAGCTTACATAGAGCGTTCGAGGGATCTTGCTCTAAACTGCAAAGAACGAATATCTATAAGTTCCGCTATCGATATGTGCATTGAAGGAATGCATTGGGAATTGTGCTACATTCTCAAAGGAGTCAATCCAAACACTTTTGATGAGCTAGCATGCAAAGCTCAGAACATGGAGTTGAGCATTACGAGCAGTAGAAGGAAAACCGTGGGTATATATCCCATGAATGATGTTGTTGAAAAACAAGATACCAAGAATGGGGGCAAGCCCTTTTCCAAGTTTGAAAAGAAAGAAGCAATGGTCGCGAAGGTTGCACCTGTTAAGATTTTCACTCAAAATTCAAAACAAGTCCCTAGGGTTTACTTGGAAAGGTCAAAATGTGTTAAACCATTTTTAGAATACATGTTGGAAAAGAAGTACCCCTTCTTAGACTCTGACGTTCCTCCCATGTTTGAGAAACTGATGAGATTGAAGCTCATAGATTTGCCCGAGTCCAAACGACCCGAGGAAGCTACAAAGGTTGATGACCACAACTACTGCAAGTATCATCGAATTTTAAGTCACCCCACTGAGAAGTGTTGGGTGCTTAAAGATAAAATTATGGCCTTAGCCCGCAGAGGAAAGATTAAACTAGCTGATTCTGCCGCAAGCACAAACCAAATCAACATTACATTTGGTAGGTTTGCTCCGCTCATGGTCAACAATGACCCAAGTTCTTATGAGCATAAGCTCCCTTTTACTGTCAAGGAAATGAAAGAATGTCTTCCTCTCACTAAAAGAATGACACTTGAAGATGTTGATGACCAAGGAAGATCATGGACCTTGGTAACTCGAAAGAAACAAAAGAAGAAACACACACCTAAGCCACAACCGAGGAAAGTGGTAAAGAATTGGGTCAGGAAACAACCGATAAACGAATTAAAGCAAAAGAAACAAAAGAAGGATCGTGTTCGTTCCAAGACTGCACGAAGGGTGATTACTCTCAACGATTTTATGCCAAAGGATTTCATGAACGAGATGACTCAAATTTCAAGTTCTTGTCTTAGCACCCATGAAGAAGAAGTTGAGAGTTCAAGTGGATGTCCATCTCTGGTTTCGACTAAGAAAGAAGTGGTCGAAGCACAAAAATCTACTTCATACGTCACTGACATTGTCTTTAAAGACGAAGATCTCATGTTGGGTGCTACTCCCCATAACCGTCCGCTTTTTGTTGAAGGATACACTCATGGACAAAGATTCAAAAGAATTACGATTGATCAAGGGTCTGCCGTTAATATTCTGACGGTTCAAGCTATGAAAGACCTTGATATATCAATGGATGAACTCTCCCAAAGCCGCTTGATGATTCAAGGCTTCAATCAAGGGGGGCAAAAGGCGATTGGAATGATACGTCTTGATTTGATCATCGGCGGACTGAAGGCAAACACTCTATGCCATGTGATTGATGCAAAGGCTTCATACAATCTCCTTCTAGGACGCCCATGGATCCATGAGAACGGTGTAATCCCTTTAACATGGCACCAATGCTTCATGTATGAGCAAAATGGCGTTGTAAAGAAGGTAGTGGCCGATGAAACTCCATTCACAGAAGCCGAGACATACTTTGCAGATGCAAGGTTTTACCTAAAGGCCAAAATTTCTAAAGATGACAATGTTAGACAAGAGGAAGAATATCGCCCCTTGATTGGACCAAAGCTGAAAGGAAAGCTTGTTGAAGGCGTAGAAGGGCTTACATTTCCTCTTGCAAAGATTGAAATATCAAAGCCTCCTCAAAACACATCTAAGGAGGAAGTAAAAAGTGGGAATGATGTTAAGGCATTTCAGCTCCCTAAAACACGCACAAATGAAGGATTTAATCCAAACGCATACAAACTTCTGACCAAGGCTGGGTATAATCCCAACGAACCGATTTTGGGAAAACTCATTCCGAAAGCTGGTGGTGAAGGGAAACCGAAGCAGATCAATCTTCAAGGGCACATAGGATTGGGTTATGTTCAGCCGAAACCCATACGGATCCTCATAAATAGAGCCGCAACGCATCATATTAGTGCTGATGAAGAAGATGAATTGCAGTAACTTCTAAACTGAAATATTCAGTCTTTGATCGGATTGAGGGGGTAAGATCAAGGCCCACCATCTTTGATAGATTGGGTCCGAAGCCAAAGAAAGTTATGAAGATGACTTTACAAGAATGGCTTGGAATGAGCTCAATGATGATGAAACACGTTGAAGACACATGCACGGGACAAAACTTCAAAAGAACGTCTGCTCATGAACGATTGGGATTGAAACATGAACGCAATACATCTGCTAAAGTTCCTCTCGAAAAGCAAAGTCTTAATGAGTATAGAAGTTTTATCCCATCTCGTATGAAACGAGACACTGATGTGAAAGTGACCTATGGGAATGCATTTAAAGTCAAACCAGTGACCATTGTGCACACCCGTGGTCAATATGAAGACCAATATGAAGATTAAGTACCCTTGATGTCGGGGTATATATATGTCAAATAAAGTGTTGAAAGGCTTAAACCACCAATGATGTTGTAAGTGGCTAAACTGCTAAAACATTTCACTTCGTCTATGGGTGAGCATAATCATAGATACTCTTGGCCCACGAGAGTATAAAATGTGTACGACAAGCTCCTGGCCCGCATGAGTTAAAGCTGTGCACGGCACCCCACCCCTTTAAATTACCTATTCAAATGGTATTATGAACTACGTTTGACTTGATCTCCTTCACAGGAGTACGTAGGCACCTCAAAAGTTTCATTTTTGAGTTCAGTTATAACAAAATAAATCCCAATTAAGTCACTTTGTCAAAGAAAATATTAGAAGAAGGCTTACGAAAGAAAAAAGTCAGATGAATGGCAAAGGCTTGGGAATTCTTTGATCTCCTCCTCATCGGAAGTTGATTGAGTTGAGCTTCAAACGACGTCTCCACAATGACGCCACCATCCCAACAACGGAGCAAGTGGCGCTGACAACAAAAGCAATGATGTCTTGAACGACGTCGCCATCCCAACAACGGAGCAGGTGACGCCAACAACAAAAGCAATGGTTTCTTGAACGACGCCACCATCCCAACAACGGAGTGGGTGGCGCCGACAACATCAATGGCATCTTTGGAGTCTTGATCAGTGCCGCTAGCCCAACAAAGGGCCCCAAGCGGCACTGGCAGCCGACGATTGGTCTAATTCTTTAAATCGGTGCCATCCCAACAAAGGGCTAAGCAGCACCGACGATCGGCAATCGGCCTAATTCTTTAAATCGGTATCATCCAAACAAAGGGCTAAGCAGGATGATCGGAAATCGGTTTAATTCTTCAAATCGGCCTATTCCAAAAAAAGGGTTAAACGATAACCAGCAATCAGTCAAACTTCGACCTCATCATCTTCCTCGATCGATCTATTCTGTAGGCAGCTTCTTTGCACGAAAAATAATAATAATCATGAGATAGCAATAGCTCAGCATCTTCCTCGCCAGATAATCAGCATCGAGTTCAGCCGGGATTTCCCTTCCGACTGGCGAACTCAGCTTTTGATCAACAGCCCACCGATTGGATTCTTCTTCTCAAAACGCCACGGTAGACACCATCTCCTGTCCGCTGCAAACAAAAAAAAATCTGGCCAGCGGAAATCAGTATCAAAAGCTCGGCTAAGCCTTCTTCTCGGGCATCACTTCGACCTATGTTTGATAATGGCAGCAACATTGGTACTTTCCCAGGCTTGGAACGGAGCTATTCCTCTTCTCCCAAGTGAAGTCACCATCTCGATAAAGAAACGCCTTCATCTGACAGCAACAGAGGAACCCTGCGAACCTTTCAACAACAATCAACGCCTTCACCTTTACTCACAAGGCCAGGAAGAAAAAATTTGCAACTCTGCTTCCTTCACAACTCTGGGTGCCTTCAAATCATGGAATGATGGGCGAGACATAAACACAGGAGATGTCAAATGAGGGTCTCCTAGTCTTCTCACACGAATTGGGAGTTCTGTTGGTAGTCGTTTCTGTAAATTGATTCCATATGTGGCTGATATTTGTCTCCAGAAATCTTCCCTGCAAAATGCCAAAAGAAGAAAGTGAGAAGGAATTAATTAATATAAAAGAGGTTTAGCTCCTGCCGTTCTTTGCTCTGAATTTGAGATTGTTGGAGGAGCAAATTGCTATTGCCTCCTATTTATAATGTTTATGGCACAATAGCGTAAGATATCAGAAGGAATTCGACTAAGAATGTACTTGTTTTCAAAGACGTTGGTGAGAGTTTGACTGGGACTCTAATTTGACGACCATAAACTGCCTGGCCGGAGTAATTTGTATTGGAGGAGGATTGAGAGTTTTGAGATATCGTTTGCGGATCTATTTTCATCCAAATATATTCTTTGGATTGAATTGATAGCAAACACACTTTTCTTTATAAATCATACGTGCTATTAGTCAATTTCTTTTTAGACTTGAGCATTTGGATCAATTTTGCAAAATGATAAGCATTAAAGAGCTTCCAGATGGGTTTGTTAAATAAAAAGGTAAGCATATCTTATGTCCATATGTGATTTGGCCAACTTATAATGGAGAATTACTTTTCTCGTCAAAGAACGTTCAAGCAAATCTCCAGGGGCATTTGTGGACATCTAAAATTAGTGGGCCATTACTACATGAATTAATTGGGCTACCGTGATGGTTGTTGGGCCTTATCAAGAAGGAAATAGCGACATGGATCTCTTGGGATAAAATTTATTAATTTAATTAATTTGGATCATTCAAAATATCCAATTAATTTAATTATAAATTAAATCTATAAAAGAATGGATTGGTCCTATTGATTTTGAGCCCATTATCAAATAGTGGCTCAATAATAAGAGACATGATCCAATTGATAAAGAGGTCAACGTATCTGGCTAAGAAATCCTTCCATATGCATGGAAAATAGCTATGAACCTTGTTAAAAAAGCTATCCAAATACATCGGACAAATGCTGATTTTTCTAGCTATTAAAATGCAAGCAAATAGAGCCCGAAGCCCATTTTTATTGAGGCCCATGAGGTATGGACGAATTTTGGAACCCTAAAGCATATTTTATCCCCATCCACACCTATAAATAGGGGTCTCAGTTGAGAGGAAGAAGAGGAGAATTTTCAGTCGAAGAAACGCTGCAGAAAAGCTCTGAAGAACTCCCGAAAGGCTCTGAAGGATTCCGAAACATTGGAAGATATCAAGCCACGTTTTTGTCAAGAATATATGATTAATCCTTTGTGATTTTCATCTATTCTTGATCAAACAAAGCCAAAAGTTGAAGAATGCCCGAAGATCTGAAGAACGAAGCTTAAAGATTCAAAGATCTGAAGAACGAAGCTTTGAAGATTCGAAGATATGAAGAACGAATCTTTGAAGATTTGAAGATATTCATATGAAGATTGAATCCAAATTCAATTGAAGATCAAACCATATATCCCGGGAGGCCCTTAAACAGAAGATTAAGTCATAAAACGGCCCTTTTGTGGAAGATCTAGCCACTTGAAAACTGGAGGCCCTTCAATCCGAATTCTTTATTCAAGAAGATTTGAAGAACAAAGATTCGAAGATCTCAAGAACGAAGATTCGAAGATTCGAAGATTTCAAGAACGAAGATTCGAAGATTCGAAGAACGTTCGAATATTTGAAGGATTAGAGATTTAGTTTTAAATTAATTTCTTTAATTATATTACTTCAAATTGCAAGTGAAGAATCAGAGGATTGATATTTAGAGATTGTACCCAATATCTTCACATATTATTATTTGCGATCAATTTTAAGTAAATACTTAAAATTTGTTTCACACAGACAAGATTAGCGGGACAGGCGGAGCACTTCTCACTTTTGGAAGAAATTAATATTACGTATAGAGTTTTCACATCAACTGTTTTTTTACCTTAAACCAAACTACACTACCAAATTTTAGTTCGAGTAAGAACGTAACAATTTAAATTTCTTCTCTTTATGATCCCTCCCCAAGTGCTCATACTCGTCGCCCCCCTACCAATCATTGGAAAAGGTTCACCAGATTTTTTTATGCGTTTTTAAATATTAGTTAAAAATTAGTTTTCACTGCAGAATTTTACAAAATTAAAAGTGTGAAAAGGCAACCAACTAAATGGGCCTAATTAGCTCGAGACATCATAAAAATTCCAGCATCACAAGGAAGCCTGAAGAAATGTCGCCCAAAGCAACTCGAACCAATAAATTTACTACACTAAATGGCCTCTCATATATAGCGGATCAAAGCAAGCCATCTATGGCAAATGTTCATAACTTCTATACTATTTTAAAAAATATCTAAAAACTCTTATGTGTATGTTTGTGATGTATAATATGTTTATCTATAAAAAATACATTTCAAAGACACAATTATGAAATGTTTTGTCATGTGTCATGCTTTAAGCAATTCTATCATAAGGAAAAATTCCCGGGATATGACTAAAACAAAGTGAGTTTCTCAAAATGTGAGTATTTATGTTGTATTCCCAATGTGAGTAGTTTCTCAAAATTCCCAATTTCAAGAAATACAAAAAGAAAAAAGGAGAAGGGGAAGGAGGCAACCATGCGACGGGTCTGCGGTTGGTGAGCGGCGGCTAGCGATGGCTGTGCGCCTTGGAGCCCAGGTCGAGCGGACGATTGCACTAGCTATCGACGATTTACACCCAGATCGCAGTTCTGTGCAAGGCGGCGGCGTTGGACAGTAGGTTGCGGCGCTAGACTGTGGGTAGAGACTAGGCAACGAGCGGCAGTTGGGCGGAGGGGCGGCTGCGCGAGTGAGCGTTGGAGGTTGTATCTAGCGTTGTAGAATATGAATAGGAGGTTAGGGTTTTATAGGGATAAGCTAAATGGTGTTTTTGTCCATAAAAATTATTTGTTAATTATTAATTACAAATTTTAATTAATTATTATGAAATGTAATATTATTTTGAGAAAAAAACTAGTTAGGTCCTAGATTGGGAAAGTGAGAGAGTTTTAGTTATATGGGGGATAATTATATCTAACTAGTGGCAGATGCTCTTTGTTCAAGAGAGTTCATGTGAACATCCAAAAATTTGAAAATAAAATACAAAAATACATGTATAGAATTTAATATAATAGTTTATATATTGTATTTTTATGTAATATTTTTTACGTTTCCATTTTTGTTATTTTTTTGTTGTTGACAAAATTATATTTCTTCAATTGTTGGATATAACAATATTACTTTACAACATTTTAGTGATAAAGTAATTTGGAATTTTATCAATCCAGGGCTCCAAAGATAGATGAATTATCAATTCGGGATCTGAAAGATGAAATGTATCAGTATAGGACCCGAATGATGCAAAACTGTCAATTTAGGACCTATGTTTTCATAAATTTTATTACTTTTTTTATTTTAAAAAATTTAAATAATATTTAGTTTTATTAAACTAATACACTTTTGTGAAAAAAGATTCACCAAATATTAGCAATGGAATTAATAAAAAATTAAATAAATCAAAACCTATTAAATGTTAGGTCCTAGATTGATAAATTTTCATCATTCAGGTCCTATACCGATACATTTCATCTTTCCAGTTCTAAATTGATAGTTTATCTATCTTTCAGGTCCCGAATTGATAAAATTTCTAGTAAATATTTTGAATACCCAACATTTGTCAGCAAGATCCGCCACTTCATAACTGATTAAAAGCTTCCTAAAATCTAGATTACTCGTGCCGTCGTGCGTATGTTATTACTCCAAAAGCCCTGACGTAAATAGGCTTTCCAACCCTAGATTACAACTCCTAAAATCTATCATTACTTTAAAACACTTTTGTAGATCAGTATTAGAATTATTAGAAATTAGAACTCCACGCGTTAGATTAGAATTCAACCAAATTAGAATTCCAAAGGTCACATTTAATGTATAAAGCTTTCTGATTTCACAAAGTGGAGAAATTTAAAAAAATCATAACATCACAAATAAAAAATATGATAATTTGTTAGGTTCCTCAGACTTTGATGTAACCTATTGTTGTAAGAATTAGTTTTGATGATGCCATCCTCCTTTTTTGTTTAGATTTTCTGGTCAAAATTATCTACTCATTGTGCAAACAGTAGTGTGATCCACAATTGCTTAGATAAGAATACTCACAACATAGAAGAAGATACGAAAAAGAAAGAATACATTATAAAGTGACAAGATTAAAAATGTACAACTTTATAACAGATTAAAAATACTGGAAGTATAAAATGCAATAAGGTAAAATTCTTTTACCTTACAAAGGATATTCAAATCCAACCAGTATATTTAATTTTGTTATAAAGTTATCCATGTCACTAGTAAAATTGTGACCAGTTTTAAACATGTACACTTTTTATATCGAACAAATTGTACTGGAAATATAAAAAGCAATAAGGTAATTTTCCTTTACCTTCAAAGGATATTTAAATCCTACCAGTACAAATTGTTCGATACAAAAAGACTAAAGTCACAAAGTACACAGTATCTACAAAAGCACGAGACACTACACACGCAGAGTTGCATGCAAAGCCAAAAACCTACAAGTGGGTGAATAGTGCGTAGAAGGCCTAAGGTATGGGTTTACATATCCTGCTTGCAAATTAATCCAATTGCGTCTGAAGAAGATAATCTGCTCCAACACAAGAAGACGAAAGTACAAATCTTTCGACGTCAAAGATTAAATCCTCTCAACCAACGGAGGAGATTAATCAACCGGAGATGCCTATAAATATAGGCACAAGCATGAGTTCATATTCCAGCTTTTGAGAGTCTTCTAAACAGAGAAATTATACCAAGCATTCAAAGAAAAACCCAGCATAAAAGAAAGTGCTCATTTAAAATCGGCTCTCTGTTCAGACTCATGCTTCACTAAACTTCCCAGACAGAACACTCATCGCCAAATTCTGGAAGTTTAGCTATTAGTTGGAGGCTAGAAATTTTGTTACTTTTGAAAATGTTGTAAACACTTAGAAGGACAATGTTATCTAGTCCTAAGTGTGGTAGAATAGAACAGAGTACCTTTTGATCCCCACTGGATCAATTGAGAAAATCTAAGGACTGGGTAACTTGGAGTGGTGTGTACTCCTTATGAAACACCTTCAGGTCTGTGCTAGTTGGATGATAACAGCCAGATGGGCACTAAGTGTATTAGACTTAATACTTTAGTGGAAATCCATCTGAAAGAGGGTGGGACTGGATGTAGGATGATTACACCACCTCTGAACCAGGATATATTGTGTGTTGATTCATTTTCAGTCAACAAAGCACACACCAAACCTTTCTTTAACTTAACAGAAACGTGAGCTGTAACCTCCACAGCAACTCACTGCTTATTCCTATGCTCACCTCTCTGTTAAGCTTACTGCCCGTTTTTACTCTCATCCAAAGACATCTCTATGCTCTGGAAGTCTTCTTCATCCTCAACTAAGAACTCCTCTTTCAAACAGAAGTCTCTAAGCTATTATCACCTTAGAAGTTCAACAGAAGACCTTGTGAGGGATTCTGTTCCAAAGTCAACAGAAGACCTCAAGAAGGATTCTGTCACAAAAACTCCAGAACACCAATACAAGGTATTCTGATACAAAACATCTCTGCCACCAAAGCTCCTCTGTCTCTCAGACTTCTCCTTGTCCACTCACTAACAGAAAGTTGTTATATACATAGAGGTCAAGACTTCCGCTGCGGATCCTTAATCTCTCAAAAGATTACTGATCTTCATATCTGTGAGGGAAATTCTTTAAAAGTTTAAAAAGCTTTAAAAGTCTATTCACCCCCCAGACTTTTACCTCTATCTAAGACCATCATAATTTTCTAAAGAGGATTAAAATAGTGGTAAAATTCACAAATAGTACTATCATCATTTTATTTCTAAAATATAACTCATTCACTAATATTTTAGAAAGTTTTAATCAACTTATTCTTTTAATAGAACTGAGTAAGTCCTATTTAGAGAATTTAAGTTAGATTAGAATTGCTCTTAGGTTAATTTGGGACTAAGCCATTATTATGTTGGAATTCTACCTAATTCCAAAATCATAGGCGACTTTCTTCTACTTAATTTGATTTTTACAAAAAATGTATCAAAACTCATAATTTATAATAATCTTTAATAAGACAACAATATTACATCTATAAATATAAATATACATACATGCATACATATATACATATATACATATATATATACACACACACAAACACACACACACACACTTGATGGAAGCATTTTATTTATTGCCTGAATGTGTCAATAGAAAACGCTTGGATGATCCACTTAATTCTGGAAATTGGATCCAGTTAAGAAAAATTTTGAGTCTAAGAACCTCCACCAACCATATATTTAGATTTATTTTTATTTTTTATATATGCAATATCGATGTCATACGAAATATAATAATAATTTATGAACTTTGTGTTGGAAAATGTGTTTTTTTTAATCCTCCGGAAGGCAAACCACCAAAATCAGTGGGGTTGATGCCAGAGTACATTTACCATGATTTTATTAAAAGAAGGATACAAAAACAAACTAAGAGGGGGACCAAACCGAAACCTCTTAGTAAACTAAATGAAAGACTAATGGGGGGGCTAGACCTGACCCATTAGAAAAGAGCAACAAAGAACCGAAAAGGAGATAAAAACAATCAACTAATTCTGAAGTCCGGTAATCCAAAAAGGTCCATAAAGTAGTACCTCCTAGCCCGAAATGGAAGAGCCTTGATCTGCTTGTAAATAATCTGATGGGCCGAGTCTAGATTCGTTACACAATGTGCAACCCAATTGGTCTCTCTCCAAGTGCTAATAAAGGAAATCGTATTAGCTTCAGACAGATCCAACAATGCTCTAACCTGGCACGACCCTCGGCCTTCTCCCCCATTCTTGATATATCGCAACACCTCCGACGAGTCAGTCTCTACTTGGAACCCAGAAAAACCTTCTTGAATCACCCATTTAGTAGCTGTACAGACCGCCTTGTTGGAAAATGTGTTAAAAACTGCATTACATGGTCAACTTTGGGCAATATTTTGAGTGGGGTCCACTTCCAATTTTGGTCGCGTCAAAGTGGTTTCGGATTGTACTTGCCAATGGCTACAATTCGATATGTTGTACACTCAAAACGGATAACGGGTGAATGAGAAATTGAATCTCGAATTTCACTTGTTGAAATGTAGAAAACTAGGAAAATAATGGGTTTCTAGTGTGATTTATCCCACACCGAAAAACCCAAGGGATTTTCACCCCTTTATAAAGGGAACCCTCTTTGAAGGAGTTAAGATTCCTAGATGGAAAGGCCCTCTTCGCGCGTCGGGGTGGGGGTGCCGATCAAATCCCGAAAACGGAGAAGGAAAACTGCCACTTGCGTGCGCGGGCGACCTGCAGACCCGAATGCCGTCCGAAAATCTATATTCTAAAGATAAGATTAAATTTTTGTTTCTTCCCGTAACGTTCCAATTTTTTGCTCCAGGTCCAGCCGCGTTGGGAGGAGACTGCTGCTCCACTACTTCATGTTGAACGCCCAGCAGAAGGTTGTTGTTGATGTGTTACAACAAAATAAATGCCCAATGTTCTTATGCCATTATGCTGCGTTAAATGGACAATCATGGACTATTCAATGCCCACCAGTCTGATCATTGATTGCGCCATTAACACACAAATCCTTCCCTATAAATTGGCTGGCAGGTGCTTTGCAACAACACACTTTCAGAAACGAACTTACACATTCCTCACATAGTTTTGAGCTCTAAAAGCACCTCCAACATTCTGCAAAATTTCCTTAGTGTTCTTGCTGGGTTAAACTTTGAATCTTCAATCTTCGGATCTTCGCATCTTCAAACTTTCGTTCTTCGGATCATCAAATATTCAAAAACTTTGTTCTTTGAATCTTCAAATGTTCTTAAATGCAGAATTCAGATTGAAGGGCCTCTGATTTTAAAGTAGCCCGATCTTCAACAAAAAGGCCATTTTATGACTTGATCTTTTGCTAAAGGGCTTCCCGAGATATATGACTTGATCTTCAACTGAATCTAGATTATATTCAATCTTCATTTCCCTTTATTTCGGCGGGCATCTCTCCCGAAAAAGTCAATATTTTCTTGACGCAGAAATGGCGGAGCTGCTGCGAGGTACGAGAGATGCCTCACCACTTCGTCAGAACCTGCCAAATGTATTGGTATTGGGTATAGTAGCTCGGGTCCCACAAAACAAGCAACCATCAGGATTGATGGTTTAACTCTCCAGTGAAGAAGAATAAGGAAAAGGATTGGGAGGGGCCAGGTACAATTTAAGAAGAAGAAAGAGGGATGGGATGAAGAAGAAAGGGTGCGACTGGATGAAGAATGAAGCAGAGTTGGGCGGGGAAGGCAAAGAAGAAAGAATAGGGAAAAAATAAAAGGAAAATAGAAAAAACTTTTAAAAAGCCACCTAGACTGCCACATTTTAAAAATGACCGGCTAACCACGAGTAACCCACTAAATTATAAAATTGACTTTTTTTTATATAGTTCATGGGTCTAATTAAGTGTTTGTTTAGTTCAAGGGTTTCATTGACTTTTCTGATATACTTCGAGGGCTAATTTGACAGTTTTCCCTATTAATATCTTCAAATCTTCAAAAGTTTGTTCTTCAGATCTTCAAATCATCAAAGCTTTGCTCCTCAGATCTTCGAACGTGCTTCAACTTTTGGACTTATTTTATGAAGAATGGATGAAATCACAAAGCATTATTTGTATATTCCTAATAGAATTGGTGGCTTGATCTTTTGCTCTTCTTTCGAATTGTTCAGAGCCTCTCGGGAGTTCTTCAGAGCTTTTATGTAGTGTTTCTTGTCTGGTGCACTATGCTTTATATATGTAGTTTATACCTTGTATATTTTATATACATGTGTGTTGTGTACATTATGATCTATGAATATACGGAGTAGTATATACATTTTGGACACGTTATTTAGTTTTTATTTAATCTACTTTAGTCTATTTAGCATCTCTGCACATCATATTGGTTCCCAAAATTGATAAATGAATGAAACAATTATTTAATCTATTTACCATATATGTCCATCAAATTAAATTCCCCAAAAGATTGTGGCTTTCCCCTAGGGTTTGGGGCGTAGTTTTTCCGGCGAAGCTTTCGATTGAGGAGCTTCTACGCAGTGGGTTTTGGTTCGAACGAAAGGCGTATTTGGCAGCTTGGTCTCGGAGGATCCAAACAGTCGTAGGCAGCGGGCCAGACCGTGGAGAAGGGGGGTTTCAATGAAGCTTTTGATGCAGATTTGGCAAGGATTGATCCTTGAGGAAGAGCAGCAGGGGATTGCTATCTATTTTGGTGGAGACGGCACAGGGGTGATCGACGATGATGAAGAAGAGGCGGCCGAGTTGAAGGAAAACCGCTTTGGTGCGTCAACAATTATAGTGATGGTCCGGCCTCCTCCTAAACCACCGCCAAAGGGTTGAACAAGGTGCTTGGGTTCAAGAAATTTATTTTGCTTGTTTAGTTTTCTTCATGTTTCATTTTTATTTGGATCTTTACTTTGTTTTGGTTGTGCCGTGTTTTTCCGGCAAAAGAACTCTAGAACTTAGGACAGGTGATTGGGAGCCTAGTTTTCCAGTCATTGACTCAGTTAAGCCAAATTTAGGATCAACGAATCTGGTTGCTCCTTTTGAGGTGACAGGTTCTAAGTCTGGTTCAAGGGCGGACGGTAAACAGTGGGATCTTTGTCTGGTTGTATCCTGCTTATATTCTTTCTTATTAATATAAGTCACCTTCTTCCAAAAAAAAAAGTAATTCCCCAAAATCAGTCTAAGATAATACGCCTTTTTAAAAAACAAGGTCAATAAGAGTTAAAACCGGACCAGACCGGAAAATTCAGGTTCAGGCCGGACTGGACTGGTTAGTATCAACTTCAGTCTTCGGTTCTTACAAAATTAAGATTCCGGTTCCGGTCCGGTCTGGTCTGGTTTTGGACCAGTGCACACCCCTAGTTCTAGAAACTAATTTTACTGCCCTCTCCCACCCTATGCCTAAGTCCCTCTCGAATCACTTGTTGGACCACACGTTGGCTATGTCAAATAAATGACGGATTGCCCCCAGCCTCAATAAAAGAGTACCTAGGAAAGTATCTAGCTTTATAAATACGGCTCACCATTGCATCCAGTTCATTAACGAATTTCCGCGCCTGTTTTCCGATCATTGCTATATTAAATTCCCGGAATCTCCTGAATCCAAGACCCTCAATTTTTTTCAAATAGCAAAGCTCGTCCCAGCTTCGCCCGCAAAGTCCATGTTGAGATGTATCAGCCCCTCTCCACCAATAACCATTCATGATCCTCTCTATTTCCTAGACCATCCCTAACGGGAGGAGAAAAACAGTCATCGTATAAGCCGGCAATGCTTGGATAATTGATTTAAGTAGAACTTCTTTACCCACTTTAGACAAAAATTTATTGTTCCAACTCTGTATTCGTTTAATTATTTTGCTCCTCAAAAAGCCAAGCATTTCTCGTTTGTTGCAGCCAACCATAGAGGGTAATCCTAGATACGTACCCCCACCTCCTGCTTCCTGATTAACTCCCAAAACCGAGCAAAGTAAAGCATGCATATCTACCACAACATTTGAACTAAACGACAGACCTGACTTTTCAAAATTTACTACCAATCCTGAAGCCCTTTCATAGTTCTCTAGAATCTATTTCACCTCTTCGCATTCACTCATTGTGGCTTTAAAGAATAAAAGACAGTCATCTGCAAATAACAAATGTCTATTCAGGGATCTTCTCTAGCAATGGAGATCCCATGTAATAAACTTTCCTGTTCCCGGTAATGAATTAGAGCAGAGAAGTCTCCAGCCACAAGTATAAACACATAGAGGGATAACAGATCCCCATGGCGAATCCCTCGTTTTGGAAAATTTGGGTCCAAGTCCTCTTGATCAAAAGCAATTACATAACAGACTGTAGAAACACATTCCATAATTATACTAACACATTTCGGGTGAAAACCCAAAGTCAACATTACATGCTTTAGAAAACCCCATTCCACCCAATCATAAGCTTTGCTCATATCTGAGTTTCCAAGCTGCATACCGTTACTTGCCCCTAAGTTTTCCGTTTTAAATAATGACGATCCTCGAATGCTATCATCACATTATCAACTATAGATTGGCCATGTATAAAGGTGCTTTGATTTTCTGTTACCAATCCATTAAGCATACTCTTCATACTATTTGCTAGAACCTTAGCAAAAAAAATTATATACCACATTTCACAAAGCTATCGACCTCCAATCCCCAATCCCCTTCGGCCTTGCCTTCTTGGGAATCAAAAAAAAATGTTAGCAATATTAATTTTTGCAAGTAACTTACCTGATGAGAAGGCCTGCTCACAGAAAGAAACCACCTCGGGTCTGACAACATCCCAGAAATGCTGGGAAAATCCTGGGTTTAGGCCATCAGGTACAGGCGCTTTAATTTGTCCGAGTGCATATCAAATGTTGCCTTTCTCACTTCCTTCTCTCTAATAGGGGCCATTGATATGGTATTTTGAACAATTGAGACTGTATTCTCAAACAGTATAAGATGCCCCACATTTCTCCCTGACTAGAATTGAACATTTCTTCAAAATGATGCAACACTAGGCCTCCTAGTTGTTCTCTGTCAGAACCCCAAACTCCTCCCTGGGTACGCAAACCTACCATGTGATTCTTCCTTCGTCTTTGTTTTACGGAGTTATTGAAAAATAATTGAGTTAACATCCCCTTCCCTTAGCCAAAAATCCTTTGCTCATTGGCGCCAATATATGTTCTGTTACTCTAGTAGGTCCAGATATAAATCCTTGATGCCGGTGAACTCAGCAGCCCGACTCTTGCCCCTCTCATGCAATCTAGCCAAGTGTGTCCGGCAGGTATTAATACGGCGTTGGAATCCATGTTGAAAACATCTGCCCCATTTGATGCCAACTGCGCACAACTATCTCTCTACAATCCTCTTCCCTGATCCAATTATTCTCAAACCTGAGCGCCTCCTATTTGGTTTTCCTCTTTCTGGAACGGTCTTCAGCCACAAAGCAAGGTAAATGCTCGGAGAGCCCTCCAAATACATAGCTTTAGCATCCCCGAAAATATCCATCCAACTCTCAGAGGCTAAATTGCCATCAAAAGGGAAGCTTTTCTTCCACCCATGTTGGGGTCCCTCTCCCCCTTTGCCACGTAAACTGGTACCCATCAAAAGGGCAATTGCATAGCCCACTAGCCCAAATAGTCTTCCGGAAGCCCCCTTAGCTTATTAGCCAATTAGGTTGCGGAATTCGTCCTCATTTTTCATGAGCTCCCATAATATCATTGAAATCTCCCATTACTACCTAGGGAAAGTCATACCTCCTTGACTGATTTTTAAGTAGCGTCCAACTTTCCCTCATTCTCCTCCTTTCCGAGTAGCCGCAAAAACCTATAAAACGCCACTTTGGGTCCCTTGTCTCCCATTGAACCAGCACACTATAAAGTCTCGGGACTGTCCCACGACTTTAATTGTTAGCCCTTCCTTCCACATTAGAGCCAATCCACCACTGTGACCCAAATTATCAACGGAAATAGATCCACCGGAATCAAGTTGCTTGCATATTGACTCTATGTGATGGCGCCCTACCATAGTTTCCATCAGAAACATCACTCCCGCCTTCTTCATACCATACGGACCAAATCCGATAATACCTGCATCGTTGCCAAATTTCTTAGTCCTCTGCAATTCCAACTTACACAGCTCATTCTTGTACCAAACATGTCGATCTGTTGCCGAGATTTTTAAATCAAAACTATCTTCCTGTGCTGACTGGAGAGGAGGCAGAGTATCCAATTTGTCGATGCAGCAATCAGCAAAAAGAAACCTCAATGAAAACTTGAATTAAAACCCCAAAAACTTAGCACGATACGGCGAAGACTGTCGGTCGGAACAATCAAACCTAGATGAACTAGGAAATCGTCCACTTTTTCTCACTTAGCTTTTATTGTATTAGTAAAAGTTGGTGTTTAAGAACACTTGTTTTCAACTAAGACTCCTATTTATAGGTGTGGAAGGGAGAACTATGCATTAGGGTTTTGGTGAACTATGCATTAGGGTTGCATAAAAATTCGTCCGTACCCTTTGGACCTCATTTAAATGGGTTTTGGGCTCTATTTGCTTGCATTTTAATAGCTAGAAAAATCAAAATTAGTCCAATATATCTGGACAAGTTTCTTAACAAGGTCCAGAGCTATTTCTCATACATATGGACACATTTCTTAACTAGATTCGTTGTCTCCTTAACAAGTTCGATCATGTCTCTTATGAACTGGGGCCACTATCTAATAATGAGCTCAAAATAAAGAGATTAACAGGACTAGTCCATTCGTTTTTAATTTATGATTAAATTAAATGGATATTTTAAATTACCCAAATTAATTTAATAACTAGTTTTATCGGAATGGACCCATATTAACATTTTTTGTAAGGCCCAACAACCATCATGAACAGCCCAAGGAATCTGGCATTGGCTCAATATGATTCAAAAGAGGCCCAAAATGACCAATTGATTCACAGAAATGACCCAACTAAAGAGGTCCAATAACAAATTCAATCGTTCTTGTTCAATATTAAAGCCTGATTGATTCACGAAATTGACACAACTATTTTTATATGTTTATAGGGATCACAACGAGAAGTCCTGAAGCACGATCTAAGAATAAGCACAACTCCTGTCTTCGATATTCTGAAAGTCACTGAAGATGAACTTGGAGGTATCTGGTTCCTAGCCAGTCTACAAAGTTCAACATATCGACATAACTAAATTTACCTATCAAGAATCAGACTTCATGCTCTATTAGATGTTCATGATCTACAAGAATTTTAATATCAAAGGAAGAATCCTCAAAAAGGGATATGAAGCAATAATAAGGTGATTCATGTGAGACAAGTACGAGTTCATACTGCTCATGATCTTGAGATAATCCTTGAAAACGACGCTCGAAAAGCAAATCTCACAAAGCCAAAATTGTCCGGGCAGAGACTTGATGTTTGCCCCTCTTATCATATTTATGATAAGCATGAGCTTGGAATAGTTTACCTGAACCATAAAGGAAAGAAGCTTCTACTAGTGCTAAATGAGATTGCTAAATTATGTGATGTGACCCTGAAGATTATTAGAGAAACGCTGGAAGAGCTACAAGGCAATTGATCACAAAGAGAATTTTAGAATATATTTTATAGTTATGATCAATTATTATTTTAAATGTGCTTGTAATAATGTATTTCCTTATATGGTTAGCTAAAATCTTAGTCTTTAGCCTTATTAGGTAAAATGGCCATAAATGTTTGGGACCATATTAAATGTTACGGTGTCATATATAAGTACCTAGGTATTTAAACTTACCGCGCATTAGGTATTTGTGCGTACTGATCATCCCTGAGAGAGAGCATCCGTGAGACGTTGTAGAGAGCAGAGAGAGATTCCTTCGTGTAAAACCTTCACATATTATTATTAATGAATGAATTCCTCTTTGTTTCTCTATTCAATTTGTGTATGCATCCATATCTGTCATTGCTGAAATTTGGGATCCAATACTCATCTCGGGTTACAAATTGTCATTTTTAATTGATTTCATTAAATTGATTGAATGCTACTATTTAGATCAATGTATGACACTTGTTCTATATTGACTTATAGTAAGAGTTATTAAAGAACGTCTCATTATTAATAACTACTCTAGATGAATTGAAGATTTAATTTCCACAATTAATTATTCAAGAGGGAATAATTTATAGATTTGTAACAGTGATCAACGAGCATTTCACTAAGTGGAAAATAGCACAATCAAGGCTGATTACCTTCAATATTTTAATTCACTCAGCTTAGTGTTTAATTTGTTTTATTCTCGATGTATTATTACAAATCCAAACCCCTTCCTTTAATTTGATTTCTTATGCTTACACAAACGCAAAAAACACCTTTAATTTTTCCTGTGGTTTTATACATTTTTAACTCTATGTAGTGAATTTACTTTGAGGCACACGAGACCTTAGTGTCGTCACTTATGAAGTCGATTCTTATACATAATCGATGTTATTTATACATTTATATTGTAAATAAATATAAAATTTATTTACTTGGTCCCATTTATATTCTCCCAATTCCTATTTACTTGGTCATCACAAATCACTCTTAATTTCTTACTTTATATATCAAAAATTTATCAAATTTGATTCAGGTTTTTGCGACTTTGTAAAGCTTTAAATGTAGTTTCTGAATATGTAATTTTTTTTCTAAAAAAAAAATTGAGTGCGAACATGGATCTGTTTGCTTTATCGTCGGTCAAACATCGTAAACCGTACGTAAAGAGACAATATAAATGGGACGGGGGTAGTATATTTTTTAGTGCATGCAACATTTTTACATCGGTTTACAATAACTGACGTGAGATATCTATATATCTTACACATTTAATGTCGGTTTGAGGGTAACCGCCTTCATAGGTATTTTTTAGTTTTTAAATATCTATTAATGAAGGGGGTGTTTGGAGTTGATTTTGCTTCTACTTGTTTTATAAAAGCGGAAGCAGAATCAAAATTAGTTTTTAAGAAGTTAGTCTCCCCAACTTCTAAGAAACTGCTTCTAGGAGCAATTTGGATCATCCAGAAGTACTTCTACATTTCACCCAAACACTCCAATGTCTATTAGCGCAGAAAAACATGGGATTGACAGATATTTTGATAGGGATTCTAGCTTCCCTATCAAAATAGATCAAAACACCACCTAAATTGTGTCTACAACTTGTCTAAATAAAAATAATAATATTGCATCATATATTCCACAATCTACTTAGGTCTTAGGGTACTCCTATTTTTCAATCATCCACAACATTTCAACATAATCAATTGCAAATTTGAAATATATTGAAAATTACTAAGTAAAAAATCTGTCGAATACAATTGCATGCGCAATGACAATTTTAATGTTAAAAGACCTACAAACACGTACCATACGTATGTTCTAAAATTGATTTAACAAACTACATTTACGAACATCTTTACAATACAATGCGTCAATGCCCTTACAAAATCCAAATGGTCTAGTGTATATTTATCACAACGGCCAAACACCATTAAAATGAATGAAAACATTAATCACAAAAAACCAATTATATAACATATCAATCAGGAACAGAGCTAGGACCGACACAAGACCAATACAAAGAATATTTTTGAAAAAAAATATAAGAAATTTTTACATTAAAAAATAATGCATTTTTTAATTTAGTGTGAGCCGTGGCCCAGGTTGGACCGTTGGCTTCCCTCTACCACCGCTTTTAAATTATTTTACATTTTTACTGATCGAGTTTTGATTATGTTTTGAAGAAATAATGTCATACGACATGAACCTTGTGACATAGTTATTGCATTCTAAATTCGTTTGGTAGAAATATTTTCAATTCATTTCAAAAAAAGAACATAGAAATGAAAGTTCACATGACTTATTTGAATGAGTATTCAAAAACAATTTTGTGGACCGAACACAAAGTTTATTTTAAAGAGAGAATTAGTTTAGGTCAATGATCAAATAAGTTTTTCTATCCTTTTCCATGCTCATTTCGGCCGAACTCTAATTCACTACAAAAAAACATGGGATTGACAGGTATTTTGATAGTGATTTGCTTGGTAGGGATTTTGGTTGGGATAAACCAAATCCGTGTCAAAAACACTTTGGCACGAGCTATTTGGCACGAAAATCGGTAAATCCGTGCCCAAATCTCTGTCAATCCCGTAACTTTTTTGTAGTGAATTAACACCTTCAGCTTGCTAAACAAATTTAAACTTCATTTTTTACAAGTAACCAGCTGTGAACCTTTCAAAAAAAACTAACTAGTAAACTTCTGCTTATAACTGGCGATGTAAAGTTATTTTTACTTGGACTAATTTTTTGATCTAGTGTGATCTCGTCTGATATGAACTGGTCTGATCTAGTCTAGAAGATGTTTCATCTATGTGTATTGTATAACTAACGAAGTCTAGTCCGATGATCTGACCTATTAAAGTCTGGTCCTAAGTTGCCAAGTATACATCTAACATGGAAACTAAAGGAACAAATTAGTCCCTGATCAATCCGATCAAAATTGTCAATTCATTCTCTCAACCCAAAAACAACAAGGCGCATGTAGGGTGCCATGCTAGTACCGAGCACACCTAACTTTTTTTTTAAACCCGTAATTTTTTATATAAATAAATTTTGCTTAAAAAATCACCTAAAATTCTTTATGCTGATCTAGTCCAACCTAGTATGCTCGTGAGTGCATATATACTACTACCTCCATCTCACTAAGTCACTAACATTGAAGCATGAGGAGGTGACACGATTATCAAGAAAAGTGATTGATATTAAGAGCTCATTTGGTAGCACGAAAATCGGTTGATTTGGTTGATTCTGCTGAAATTTATGATGTTCTGGATGAAGTGGCTGCATTGGCTGATTCTAATGATTTAAGAAAAAATTATTTTTAAAATATACTACATCTGTCCCCCTAAATTTGGGACAAGAGAAGGTGGCATGGTTATTAATAAAAGTGAGTTTATGCGGTTGTTATTGAATTGATAAAGTAAGATTCTGGATATCTTTTCAAATATTGTAGGATTTTCTTCCCTAGCACAGGAGGAAACATTCCACATGGAGCACAATTCCATGGAATGAGGAAGCCATATCAATTTCTAAACTCATTTTTAATTTCCAAATTTAGGGAGCCTACGCCGAGCAACGTCAGCTTATACCTTCAGAGAGCCATCACAAACTACCATTAATTCAGGCGTACTCAGATGCCTCGGACCGTTATGACCCGTCAGATGACTCATATTTTTCAGACGATTTTCTGGGGCACCCAACAGAAAGCGAACGTCGACCACCAATCTCCGACCAAACCGATATTAGGAACTCAAAGTTCAACAGAGCTATTTGCCGCAAATCCAAGTTTATAACTTCAGATAACTACTTGCCAACAGATAACCTGAACACCCAACTTAAACTTTACAGGAAAACTCAGCAGAACAAGCGGCGCCATAGCATGAGGACCAGGTCTCAGACCAAACAATTTCCGTGGGCTTAATTTTTACCGTTTTACTGTACTTTTCTTTTGCCTTTTCCTTTATTTTCTGTATGTCTTTTATTTCGCATTGTACCCTATCTTTTTCTTAATAAATTCCTCTTTCAATTAAAAAAAAAAAGAATTGATAAAGTAAGAATAAAGTAAGAATGATTTAGAACCACACAAATTTTACCAAATAAGGTATGGGACAATCTTAGTGGGAAAGACCGAAAAAGTAAAATGGGACAATCATAGCGGGACGGAGGGAGTATTTTATTAATAAAATAAAGAAAAAATTATATGTAAAAATAGCTAAAATGGTCATCTACAGTAACTTCAGCCAAAAAAGTAACTTCAACCTTACTTTTTTTTCTTATTACACAATTCAGCTCGCGAAAACAAAAGTTACGTGTTTGCTGAAAAAGTTGGCTGATAAGCTGAAAAACAGTGTTGTCAAACGGTCTCTACATTGATAAAGTAAGAATAGAATAAAAATGATTCAGAATCACACAAATTTTATCAAATTTAGCATCAGACGATTTTAACAAGACGAGCTAAATTTAGCATCAAATTTAGCAACATACTCCCTCCGTCCCGAAAACAACTTCCCAGTTGGACTTTCACACACTTTTAGAAAATAAATTTGACTTTACTGTAGAGTGCACTGTTTTGCACTGTTTAATCACTGTTTGGCACTGTTTAAACACTGTTTGGCACTGTTTAAGCACTGTTTGACACTGTTTATCACTTTTTTGATGTAGATAATTTGCCAAATAAGGAAAGTATTGAAGTGTGAAGTTAATTTTGGGACATCATTTAAGGAAAGTGGGAAGTTGTTTTTGGGACGGAGTATTTTTTATGAGATCAAACTAGACTATAACAAATCAATGTGAGTGTGGTGTGGTGTGTGGTGGATGGATCTTTAGAATTTAACATAGGGACTAATATACTCCGTATATGACATTGGCCCACTGGACCATTAAAGTGGTGAAGACTACAGTACAGTAATGCCCAGTTCAAGTAATTACTGTAAGACTAAACCCGACCATATCTATCAATGGCGTGAATCGGACCGGGAAATCGTCAACTATGGTGGAAGCTAATTAAGGTATCGTCGTTGGCAATAGAATTTCGACTAGAATCTGTATCTAATTTGTCCAGAATCTGTGAATCTCTGTGGGGAGTGGGGCATAGAGAGCAAAACCCCTAAGAAAAGGTGACAGCTTTTGAGGTCCACCAACACTGGAAACATGGAGTTGGGAGTGCATGGTCGGTTGGGAGTTCCACAAGACCTGGAACCAACCTGCAAGCTAGCTGGCTGCTTGAATATTTCACCGTTAATGAAGAATATACACATAATAATGGAAAAAGGAAAAAGATTCATTCTGGAAATAGAATCTTTGAGGGGCATGCTTCACTTATTTAAATAAGTACATTCCTATACGGCTATACCACCACCACACTGTTTCCACCGTACGTTCTCCCCATGAGCACTACTCTCAATGTGCGCGCTTTGCTCCACTTCACCAATGCTTCTGTTTCTTCACTTCAAATCCTTTTTATCATGACTTATTTCATTTTCTAACCAGACTAGAATAGATCGCATTAGACCATAGACAGACCAGATCAGACATCGACACCTTCAAAATAAATGGAGACCAAACATCTACCAGATCAAACCAAAGCAGATTAGTTTGGACCAGACCATGTCAGACTAGACTAGACTATACCACAACAGACAAGAAAAAATTCAGTCCAATGAAGAACAACTTCTTTGCGCTCTACCTAAGGTGATCGACAAAAATAACTATAATATCTTTAAAGTCAATGCAGCACACACAATTAATTTTATTCTCGGTCTGACGAACTTGTGAAAGTGATGGTGAATGGTGAACAAACTTTCATTCTTTCTTTTGAGAAATCAGAACAATATGATAGTGACTCAATACGAGGAGAGAATTTCAGATATTCGGTGCTATTTCTAGGAGGAGGGAACTCAATACGAACTATCATCTATCTCAATGAAGAAAGCAAGCATGGTGTACAACTAATTTAAACTATCGCTGCACTTTGGTCTTTGATGTATACTTGAAGTACGCGAAGAACTACTGCAAAAATGAAAAAACCCTTCAGATCCAATTAAGCTTTTTTCTGGTTTTCTTTACCATAATGGCACATGAACATCGTTTCTTTTGAAAGATCCTCAAGTTTCATCTTGTGATTCACATAATTAGTCTAATTCTCTGTTTCGAAAGCTAAAAATGTGTGACTCTTGGGATCAAATCAAGAAGGAATACTAAAACCAGATTTCACTGGTGTTGATGTTTCCGAGACTTTTAGTCCTGTTATTAAACCCATCACAGTTTGTATTGTTCTTACTCTTGCTATTTCTTTTGAGAGGATCATGAGTCAGTTGGATGCTAAAAATATTTTTCTTCATGATCATCTTACTGAAGAAGTTTATTACATGCGTCAACCGCAGGATTGGTTCATCCTCAATTCCCTAATCATTTTTGTCACTTGCGTACGGCTATTTATGGCCTCAAGCATGCCCCACGGGCCTGGTTCCATAGGTTTAGCAGTTTTCTACTCACCCATAATTTTGTGTGTAATAAGTTTGATTCTTCCTTGCCCATCAATAACAATTCTTCTTCTCTTGTTAAATTAGTTCCTTCATACGTCTCTTTGCTTGACACTTTGTTATGAAAGATTTGGGTAATCTTCATTATTTGTTAGGAATCGAGGATGTTCGTACCTCTACTAGTCTGTTTCTTTCTCAGCAAAAATACATTTATGACTTGCTTATTTTCATTTGCATACTCTAAAAGTCTACCCGCACTCCTCTTGCTAGTTGCTACACGTAGTATTCTCTCACTGATAGTGAACTTCTTGCAAACACACTGAGTACTGCAATATGGTAGGTATATTACAATATTTTACTTTAACATGACCTAATATTACATATGTCACGTAAAACTTGACCAACTTTTCTTATTTGGTCGTCCCAAAAAACGTTTTCATTTCCATTTAAAGTAATTAATATGTGGCTAAAGTTGCTTTTTTCTCTTCTACATAAATTATAACCACACAATTTTTAGTTTATTATTTTACGTGAAAATCAAAATTAGCCAAGTTTTATGGCATGCAGGGAGTATTATTTATGCAGTACATTTAGTGTCTCAGATTATGTCTGCTTCTCGTACTACTCATATGTTTAGTATTAAGCGCATTTTCAGATATTTACATGGTACACTTCATCATGGATGATAGAGTACTTAATCTAGAGAGAAGTGAGAGCTAGAGAGAGAAAGTGAGCAATTAATATTTCTCACCCCCCTATAACTACCCCCTAGGGGGCTATTTATAGGAGTAAATGTGGATATGGGCTCCTAGATTGGGCTTAGGAGGCCTATTACAATAACAAGGCCGATCTTTGGGCATAATAAGACCACTAATGGGCTGAGTACATGATTATTTATCTAACTATGGAAATGCATTCTATTCGGAGCTTCTTGGCCGATGCGGGCGTCAAGCCGATCGGAGACCCATTTCGCCCTGGGCCTCTGAGCCGTGATATGAGCGTTTCTGGTTCTGGCCGATGGGGTACAACCTGGCCGGTGGGACGCCACGTGGGTGATAATCCTGTGTTTAATCTTCTGAGTATGTGGCCACTAGGTTTGGGCCCATATACTCTATCAGGAGTCCCCCACTCTCTGAGCTGAGATGCAGACGAAGTGAAAGGGAGTAATCTTGTTGCTTTTGTTGCTTTTGGTTGTAGTGAAACCATGTGAGGTTGATGCGTTTTTTGTATTGTTCTATCTTCGTGCTTTGGCCGAAGAGATGCCTAAGGCGTGGCCGTTGGGTCGGCTGCTTGTGTCACGGCTGTTGTATGACCCACTGATACCTTGTCATACTATTTTGATAGGTGTGGGTGGCCGATAATGTGTTCTTGCTTCTTAGCCGATGCGTACTCCGCGGTGTGAAGGAGTAAAATAATGTCCTAGTGTAGCCTTGAGCTATTGTATTGCTTTACCTCTTGCTACTTTCATTATTAATAAATAAGTCTTTTTCTTTAAAAAAAAAAAAGAAAGAAAAAAAAAAGAAAATGTCCTAGGCCGAGGCGGCATCCCTTGCGTTTCTCGTGACTCCAACCCCAAGGCGATCCTGCCCAAGGTAACCTTGTGGGAGAACCCTTGGACGAAGGTCACATGCTAGAGCCTATTATCAAACGATTTTTGCATGAGTGGCCAAAGGCTTGGGATTAAACTACGTTTTGTGGCCGATGAAGTGCTAATCCTGGTTGCAGAGTCATTTTGGGCCGTAGTGAGTGTCATTTTCTGGTGATGCGGCCGTTGCTTGGCCCATCGTTGTAGCTGGTTGAGCCGTAGTGGAAGCGTTTGGTGAAGAAGTTGAATGGACATCGTTTGATTGGTCCTGATGGAGGTGACCGTTGGTGCACCCAATGGGCGTACGTGTGCCACGTGTAGTGACCGTTGGTGGAGATTGCTATAAATACTTTCAAACCCGAAGCGTGCCTTCATTCGTTTCTTTGCTGAGTACCGAAGTGCTGCCCATTTGTAGAGAGAGAAATTGTTTCCCAGATCTTTCAAGTGTTCACCGAGTTCCTTCAAATCTTCATGGTTAGGTTCTTCAATTGTTCTTGCCATTTCCTTTATGTTTTGCTTCCTCGGGGGTTAGATCCAGTGTTTGTAGGAAACATTACTTAGATCGAAAAAACCACCCTTAAGGAATTATTTAGTGGTTATGTTGTTCCCTGACGGGTGCTCTAACCAACTGAGCTATGAAAGTACCAAATGATAGAGTATTTAATCTAGACAAAAGTGAGAGCTAGAGAGAGAAAGTGATCTATTAATTAATATTTCTCAACCCCCTATAACTAACCCTAGGGGGCTATTTATAGAAGTAAATGTGGATTTAGGCTCCTAGCCTTGGGCTTAGGAGGCCGATTACAATAATAAGGCCTCTCTTTGGTCATAATACGGCCACTAATGGGCTGAGTACATGATTATTTGTCTAAGTATGGAAATGCATTCTGTTCGGAGCCACATAGCTGATGCGGTGTCAGGCCGATGCGGGCGTCAGGCCAATGGGAGACCCATTTCGCCATGGGCCTCTGGGCCGTGATCTGAGCATTTATGGTTCTGGCCGATGGGGTGCCATCTAGCCGGTGGGACGCCACGTGGGTGACAGTCCTGTGTTTAATCTTCTGAGTATGTGGGCCACGGGGTCTGGGCCCATATTCTCTATCAATGGATTGTGGGTACAGTCCTCCACATGGTCTATGAGTGTTTTGGCTTATTCAGGTGCAGATTGGGTTGGTTGTCCGGATAGCTCTTGTTCCACCACTGGCTTTGTTGTTTTCTTGGGCCCCGGTCTTGTGTCTTGGAAACCCATAAAGCAGTCCACTGTCTTCAAATCTTCTACTAAGGCAGAGTATTGTGCCATTGCTTACACAGTACAAGATGCCTTACACATTCGGTTTGTTCTGTTTGAGCTTGGTTTTCAAGTCTCGATCTCAGTCCAGTTTTTTGTGATAATATCTTAGCATCTTACTTGACTGCCAACCCTGTTCAGAAATGCGAGATGGGGATTCTTATTTGGACTAGAAATGCGAGATCCTGATTCTTATTTGGACACTATTTTAGAAGATATAAGACCCAGCCTTCGTAATGAAGCTAGGATATAAGTCATTCATGGTAGAAGATCCACGAATGTAGTAGCTCATAAGCTAGCTAGGGTGCTCTTTCTATGTCGGATGGTTTTATGTGGTTTGTAAGGGAGAATTTGACTTTCCACCCCACACTTTTTGAGTGATATTGGACTTTGCACCTCATTTTAAAAAAAAACTTTGACTTTGCACCCCATTTATAATTGTTTCTTCACAAAATGTGATGTGATGGGGTGCAAAATCAAAGTTTATTCAAAATGGGGTGCAAATTCCAATATTATCCAAAAAATGGGGTGCAAAGTCAAATTCACCCGGTTTGTAATCTGCCTGATTGTATTGTCTCTCTGTTACATACTGAGAGTTTGACTTAATTAATGATATGCTTTTTCCTTTAAAAAAAAATTAAGTAGTTAACCATATTTCTAGCAACCCATAAAGCAGTCCACTGTCTCCAAATCTTCTACTAAGGCAGAGTATTGTGCCATTGCTTACACAGTACAAGATGCCTTACACATTCGGTTTGTTCTGTTTGAGCTTGGTTTTCAAGTCCCGATCTCAGTCCAGTTTTTTGTGATAATATCTTAGCATCCTACTTGACTGCCAACCCTGTTCAGAAATGCGAGATGGGGATTCTTATTTGGACTAGAAATGCGAGATCGTGATTCTTATTTGGACACTATTTTAGAAGATATAAGACCCAGCCTTCGTAATGAAGCTAGGATATAAGTCATTCATGGTAGAAGATCCACGAATGTAGTAGCTCATAAGCTAGCTAGGGTGCTCTTTCTATGCCGGATGGTTTTTATGTGGTTTGTAAGGGAGAATTTGACTTTGCACCCCACACTTTTTGAGTGATATTGGACTTTGCACCTCATTTTAAAAAAAACTTTGACTTTGCACCCCATTTATAATTGTTTCTTCACAAAATGTGATGTGATGGGGTGCAAAATCAAAGTTTATTCAAATGGGGTGCAAATTCCAATATTATCCAAAAAATGGGGTGCAAAGTCAAATTCACCCGGTTTGTAATCCGCCTGATTGTATTGTCTCTCTGTTACATAATGAGAGTTTGACTTAATTAATGATATGCTTTTTCCTTTAAAAAAAATTAAGTAGTTAACCATATTTCCAGCAACTCCATTGCACAAAAAGTCTACTCTAATATAAATAATATTGAGTATTATGATTATTACTATTATTAATTGACAAGAATTATATGCTCTAGAACGGATGCAACTCTTTGAACAAAATTTGCTAGTTTTGTAGGTGATTAAACTGAGGGATATACCTCTCAGAATCTCTTTAAATATGGTGAATTTCTATGTTCAAGTTCATAGTGTGTCATATGATCTTATGATAGATGCTAGAAGTAAAATAAGAAAGTCAAAATTAACTAGGATGATTTGTAAAAATTGATGCAAAACAAATTGAAGGTAGTTGGAAAGGCTAAGAATTAGAATTTGTCTCTTTATAGGGAAACCTCTAAAGATCACATGTTGTTCACATGGGCTTTTAATCTCACTAGAATATGAAGAAGAAAGTACTTTGCATGTCAACACTACCGTGGGATCATCCCACATTGAGCATCATACTCCCACATATAAAATGGTGTCATGTAGATTTACGCTTAAATTTTAAAAAATCACATGAACAGTAGTGCAGTACCCTTACATTTGTCTCATTTTGTTTCATGATGTAAATCGTTTGTATTGATATATAACTCGCATTATTGTGAAATGCAAATCCAGTGTATTATACCAATGTAACTCATGTGTTGGAATGTAACTTGTTTTACTCTCTCAAGTGGTATAAAATGAAACTTGCACAGGGATGTAAAAGGCGTGCTATAAGATGTAACTATAGGCAAGCAAAAATGTAACTCGAGTGTATTCGAAATGTAACTTGAGAACAGTAGAAAATGTAAATCAGGTTAATTGAAATGTAACTTGATGGAATATTAAAAATGTTAATTGGAATGTAACATAAGCCAAGTTGAAATGTAACTCGCATTTATGTATATGTAACTTTAACAAAATCGAAATATAAATTATCTAATAATATCATGTATATATATTTTTGTCGAACTAAAATTTTAAATATTGAAATGAAATAAACAAATAATTACATATGAATATAAACATATTTCATATATTATTAAATGCAACTCCAAGAATCAAAACAAACAAACTCAATGTTTTACAAACCTCTAAAAACATATAAAAGAGATAAAAAAAAATATTATACAAAAAGTGTATGATATAAAATTATATTACATAAAAGTGTATGTATAAAAAATATATTACAAAAATATGTATGAATATAAAAAATATTACAGAAATAAAAATAGTGTATGAATATTTTCGTTGATACGGAGTAGCAAATAGTATATAAATATGAAATGCAATATACTTATTTAATTTAGATTAATAAACTTATTTTGATTTACTGATAAAGAATAAAAAACAGATTCAATTGTAATTTAAATTGAAGATAAAGAAAAGTAATATTGCATTTAAACTTTTAGTATTTAATTTGATGGAAGAAGAGAAGAATTGAAGAAAAGAAAAATAAAGAAAGAAAAGCAAAAGAAAAGAGAATAGTGAAGAAAGAAGTTCCAGGAGCAAAAAGGAAAGCAACTTAACGGCCCAAAGGTGGATTGACACACCATACAAAAGGTGGGCGGATCCCACCGTATAATTTGCGGTCATATGCGGAACATACATATATGAAAAAGAATTAAACAATTTTCTCATATTTCCAGCTACTTCATTTTATAAATTCGTATAAATTATACTTCCTCCGTTCTTTAATTCTTGCAACATTGTGATTTTTGCACTATTCACAAATCTTATTTGAGATATTACCCAAAATAGGACTAAAAAAGTTTGAAAATTCCAAAATAGGACTTCCATGTTTTTATTTCCAAAACAGGACTAATTACTGTAATGTTTTGGCAGTACCAGACTTCAAACATGGCAATATTTTTCAAACTTGGCAGTAATTAGTCCTATTTTGGGAATAAAAAATGACAGTCCTATTTTGGAATTTTCAAACTTTTTTAGTCCTATTTCGGGAACTTTCCCATCTTATTTTGATCACGATTTTCTACTAATATACATAATCAAATTATTACGTATAAAATGATATTGAATTTCTATCAATGTGAATTACCAAAATATCGACTTTATTTATAATTTTTAGTAATACATAATTAAATATAATAACAATCAAAGTTGTGCGTTGACAAACGTGAAATTCAAACTGTTGCAAGGATTAAAGAAAGGAGGATAGTATGTGTCATTATTTCTTTTCACGTATGTGAAGATGAATTTATGAATAAGCATTTCATCATATCATATATCCTAAGTTAGCTATTTCTTTTTGAATGATTTCTAAGTTAACTATTCGAATAATTGGTTGCATCTTTTTCCATCTTTAAAAATATTTTCGAAGTTATATACTTCGTAATAATAGTCAATTGTTTTTTATATTTGGATAGAAATCTCTCAAAATTTGGCGGAAAACGTTCAAAAACTTTATTATTTTTAGTATTATCCAATAAAAATAAAATGGCAGATTTATTAATATATAACCGAAATTGGCATATATATAATTATATAAATGGTCCTCGATCATGGTATAGTCGTATCGATATGGGAAAATAAATTACATTATACATGAACACTATAATACCTATCATGGCATTTGTAACGACTAAACCTATTTTTGATAATTAAAATAATTTAACATTATCGATCCTATACAGCAATTCACGAACTTTTCCATGACACACCAATAACCCAAAAAATCAAATCGAACCGAATACCTGACAATAACCCAAAAATAGAGTTGTAAACAAATCAAATCGAACCGAATACCTGACAATATTATTCGTTTTATTACTTGTAAGAATACTGTTTTTTATTGGATTAATTTGATGTGTAGACCAGATCAAATTTAGGATGTTTTAGATAGGATTGGAATTCTCAGGTCCATCTAGTCTAGTCTGATCTGGTGTGGAATGTTTTAGTCTGATCTGAATTGATTTGGTCTGTATTTGTCTGGTAGATGTCTGGTCTATGTGCATCTTATAACTGTCGAAGTCTGGTCTGGTCTGTTAAGTCTGTTATCATAAGTTTAAGCATGTTCTGGTTTGATTTGGTATGAGACTGAAATAAATCCAAGTAAAAACATCCTTAAACCAAACAAACCAGACCGAACCGGATCCGACCAGACTTCAGCACTTGTAAATACACATAGAACAGACATCTTCCAAATTAGACCAGTTCAGACTAGAACATAAAGACATCCTAACAAATACAATGACCAGATACTATTATCAAAAGTGTCAAACTAATACGTAGTATATTCTACACTACAAGCCCGTTTTGTGGCCCTTTTGGCTTATAAACGTTATCAGCTATTCTTTAACAAACACGTATCTTTTTGAATTCGCACGCTGAATTGCATAATAATCAAAATAAGTAAGGTTTAACTTACTTTTTTGTTGAATTGACTGAAGTTGTTGTGAAAGACCATTTTATCTAGTTTTCATACTACATACTTCGTACGTAGTACTCTATATTATATTTTCTTTATTTTTTAACTAAATTATACCGAGTATGTTAAATATTCCGTATAATTTTTAACATATAGTTCATGTTAAGATCTGGGGTTCCATCCTAAAAGGTCAACCTGTTAGGAAGAGTACTCTGAAGTTTAATATAGTACTATAATGCTTTTCAATTTACCGGTGTGAGACTTTATCACCCCTCCTCACGACCAGACATTTTGTCTGGATCGTGCCGTCATTCATTTTTTTCGCCGGTTCGTCATTTTCATTGTTTTATAATCATGTCGTCATTTTTACATAGGGGGGCCACACCATGGATCGATTTGGCTCTGATACCATGTTAAGACATGAAATTCCATCCTAAAAGGTCAACTTGTTAGAAGAAGTAGCCCGAAACTTAATATAACACTCTAATGCTTCTCAATTTACCGGTGTGGGACTTTATCAATTCCCGAGTAGCGAATTCAATTATATGACTCAAAACTCATCAATTTGATTAGAATCGACCAATTTTAACCCTACAGAATGGAGGGAGAGTGGTACAATTTGTGAAAAAACATTACCTCGTCCCTTATAAATACACGTGAACAACACCTATAAACTTCAACAACGGGAGTACGGGACAACACCAACTGCGCGCCTGGTTATATTACCCTTCCTCACCATTATCAAAATCCGGCGGCCGGTCTGTCCATTTAATGGCAACATTCCGGTTGATGACGATTCTCCGATGTGCCTTGTTTCTGGCACTGCTTTTCTGCTCCGGGATTCACGTGTCGCAGCAGAGGCCACTGAACGATCCGCACTTTCTGCAGCCCACCACCGTCACGTCATCCACCAACCCCTCCCATGACGTCCTCCCAAAACTAAACAACGTCCGTCATGCCCCACCACCTTCCGGTGATGACGTCAGCTCCGCCGCCGCAGCTTCTCTTGACGGCGACAATCCCGGCCACAGTCCGGGCGTCGGCCACGGTGTTCAGTCTGACACCCGCGTTGGCCCACATGCTTAATTGGAGCATGTTAATTAATTACTATTGTGTACGTACGTGCAAATTAATTATCTGTTTAGTATCTATTCTTTATCATAATTAATTAATCATCTAAGGATTGTATGCTTTCATGCATGCATGAAATAGATGAAACGAATTAAATTTAGCTACATAAGTCTCATTTAATTACGTGGTCGCGTCAGTATTATATTAGGTGCACTGTTCTATATATCATTCGTATGTTGTCTTTTTAATTAGATTTATTTTATTTTATTTAGTTTATTTTATTTAGTTTATTGAAAAGAATTGTTGAGGGTTGGTTATCGCCCAAGCTAATTAAGTGTCCAATAAAGCAGTAATTAATTAAGTATATGCGGATTTTAGCTAGCTTTCATCTTTAAAAATGATCTTTTGAATTTATATATATGTGTGCCCTTTATTATTGCATTTTACGATCACGTACCATATATACTATATTGGCCTTTATTATAATTCCAAAGGAAGGAAAAATATGGAAAATATGGTGTCCAACATCCCGACAAGATCCTCCGTTCAGTTACCGCGGTTTAAGGCGGTTTTTGGTTTAATTTTTTTATGAAAAATATGCTCAAAGATTTTGATCATAAAATTACGCCGTAAATCGAACCAAAGATAATTACGTCATTACTCTTCGAAGAATTATCTTATTGCATATATTATCGCTGGTTATTACACTGTGTACTATTACTAATTAATCACTAAGTAATTAATTAACAATGATCGATCAAGTTCATGTGTTTATGTGGAACTACTGGAACTGCAACTCCTAGCTATATACAGTATAATCCGCATGGGCGTCACGTTTGATCGAATAGAAACTAGCTAGTCTAGCTTACAGTACACTTCTTTATTTTGATTATCAATATACTTAATTAATTACAATCTGGAAAAATTAAATTCTTGTTGTATTATTAAAATATATATGTTGACATAAATTTAAAAACATTTTATTGCCCAAATTGATCTTTGCACCCAATTTTAGAAACATATGTATTTGCACCCAAATCCCGTATGAAAATACAAAATTGTTTCTTCATTAACAATTTTGTTGACCTTCGACATATTCCTGATCTAGGGGCAAATGCTTTTGTTCTTAAATAAATGCAACATATTGAATTTTACAATATTCATATGTACTACTTTGACTACGCTTTATTTACTTATGTGTTAATAAATTATTTTTAAAAACTATTGTTAATTTAATGTCGTTTTAAATTTGCAAAATCATGTTGTTTTCTAATTTTTTTACGAATACAAAATTATACTCCCTCCGTCCCAAAATGGTTGGGCAATGTTAACTTGCACGTGAATTAATAAAGTAAAAACTGTGTGGTTGAAATTTGTACAGAGGAGAGGGAATTAACTTTACCCACATATACCTTATTTTAAATGAAAATGAAAAACCTTTTTGGGACGGCAAAAAAAAAATTGGCCAACCATTTTGGGACGGAGAGAGTATATATTAATGATCAAAGTTGTGCATCGGCAAAGGTGAAATTTGGATGTTAGAATTATATAATTAAGAGTAACTAATTTCAAAGTAGAAGCAATCACAATCACTCACTTAGACTTCTTAGTGCTTAAAAATTTGGGGAAATACTTAAAATAAGAGTAAAATATGAGTACATCGTTATTATTATTTAAATAAGAGTAACTGATTTCAAATTTAGAAAATATTGTCAAAACATGAAAATAATTTTTTTTGCAGGAAAACATGAAACTAATTACTCATGTACGAGTATAAAAGACAAAAACATGCGTAGTAATTATTACTCCTCTTTGGATATATAATTTCTTTTTATTACTCTCTTCGGTTGAACAACATTTTTCTTTTACTTCATCTATCCCGTTATGATTGTCCTATTTTTCCTTTTTTTTGGAAATCTACTAAGATTGTCTCATACCAAATTTGATAAAGTTTATGTAGTTTTAAATCATTATACTTTATATTTACTTTATGAATTCAATATCAATTATTTAAACTCATTTTCTTAATAATCGTGTGACTTCCTCATATGTAAATGTTAATGAGACGGAGGGAGGGTAGGGGTCGTATCTTGTAAACAAATGCTACTCCATATATACCAATGTATTAGCTCCGTTATGTTTTAATTGCAACATTAGACTTTTTGCACTATTCACATATTCTACTTTAATTGACTATATTTCATTTATTAATGTATTATAAATTAAATTTTGAAAAAATATTGTTAAATTCTTTTCATTCTAAATTTTCAAAATATGAATTTTTTAAAATTTTTACTAATAAAGAATGAAATATATATATATATAGTCAAACTTGTACTGTGCATTAACAAACGTAAATGTTGACTGTTGCAGTTAAAAAGGGACGGACAGAATACCTAGTACTCCGTATCATAATTTTGATATGAGCCGTAGGTGAGCCCTGATGACATGATGCTTATGCTCGAGATAATTATTTATCTGAGTGGGGATCATCTGTTTGTGACATATTTGGGTAGTCTAAAATTTCTAGCTAGTTTCATAAAGTGGTAACAACACATGGGTATTCGACTACTAGTAGTTGTTACAAGCTCTTAAAATATACTGTATGCAGTGCTCCATTAAGCTTTATGAATTTTAAGTTTTGATTGAAATGAGTGGATTGATAGATTAAATTATATTTATAATACTTCATTTTATAATGAAATAAAGAAAAACTTATAAGAAAAATAGCTAAAGTGACACTCTATAGTAATTTCAGCCAATATTGCCAGAAAAGTATCTTCAACCTTATTTTTTCTTATTATTACACAATTAAGCGCGCAAAATTGAAATCGCTACGTGTTTGGTTTAAAAGTTAGCTAATAAGCCTGATAAACCAAAAAACAAGAATACCAAACGCGGTCTTATTAGTATTTTGATATCAGAAGTTTTCATTTGCACTTGTTTGAAAAAATTCATTTTTTATTATTGGACTAACATTTAAAGACCAAATGGCCTAATGAGTAACTAAATAATTTCCGACTAATTTATGCTAGCCGGTCTGGTCTGTATTCAGTTAGGCCCATGATCGGATATACTGAGCTGATAGTATCGGATCGACCAGATTCATTATACCAACAAATATATGGTTTAAAGGAGCATCCCACACCCAAAGGTACCACATATATAAGGATCAAAAAAATTATTTATATCCACTCTTATACTCACTTTTATATCTATCATGTTTGTGCAAAGTCTTTTTTTTTTCTGTGAATCCGGGTCACAGACAAAATATGTCTGCAAATTATTTTTTCTGTGAATCGGATTCACAGAAGAAAAAAACTTTTCACAGACATGTGGGTATAAAGTGAGTATAAAAGTGTCTACAACAAGTTCTCTATAAGGATTGTCTATGGCAAGGAGTGGTCTTGTCTTGTTTGCTTGAGCACAAGTTTTAAGAAAGTTGTTGAAAAGATAATACTCCATAAAAGTTATGTTTGAGTTTTGAGTACACAAAAAGTGAATTGATGTGTGCCACATATTGTTGACAAAAGAAGAAAATAGACAATTATTTTGGAGCATTCCAAACACTACCAAAAAATACGGGATTGACAATGATTTTTGGCATGAATTATGCGAAACTCGTGTTAAAAACACTTTGGATCGAACTATTTGGCACGAAAAGTCGGTAATTTGTGCCAAATTTCGTGTCAATCCTGTGATTTATTGTAGTGAAAAAGGAAAACAAGACAATTAGTTCGAGACGGATGAAGTTCATCTGATCATTATCAAATATGGCAGAGTTATAGATTATAGACATCTGTTGAATACGAGATTGTAGTTAGAATTCTTGTTTTTCATCTTTAATACTCCTAGAAACTAAAATTATTCTCCTTCCGCCCGAAATTGAACTTTCAATTTGAAGTTTATAAAGTTAATTAATGCTAAAGCCAATTCGTTGCTATGAATAAATTAAAGGAAAAATTGAAAATATTAGTCTCAACTATTGTTGGTCCGTCATTAATAATCTTAACTATCGATTATTCTTGGTTGGTCCCAATGATAGGGGCCATTTTCCAAAAATAGTCTCTAATATGTTACAACCTGGAATAGCAGGTCACTTTTAAATGTGAACTATGTGTAAGCTTTAAATAATCACAACTCCGTTTATTTATTAATCCCAAGTATCAACTTTCAATTTTTTTAAGATGTAAAAATATTTTTATAAATTTCCAAATTAAATATTTTTAAGCATGAAAAATAATTATGAATACTCTACAAACGTACCGAAATTAAATAAAAAAAATTAGTCATTTTTTATTTATTATCACTAAAATTTCATTTTATCCTTTTCCAATTTGTTTGTCATAGTTATATTACCAATTTATGATTTAGTATTATTTTCTTTTATTCAAATTTACAATTTCTATTTTCAAAAAGTAAATTGTGATTAGATGTTTTACGATCTAGATCTTTATTCTAGCTTAATCTAAAAATCTAAATTTTTTATTTATTCCATTTTAGTATTTGTAATTTTTTTACCAAAAGTCCACACTTATTCTACATACCAAAATAGTTGGGATTATTATTATCATTTTGATACACCTTTTCTACATGTTTACAATTTCCACTATATCGCTTAAAATTATAATATTAATGCATTTTCATTAAATATAGTCAAAAGCTTCAAAACCTTTACCCCAAATAGCTAAAATTTAATGATAAACTATGTAATATAATTTATAAAATATAATAATATAAAATAAATAAAATAGAAAGAAACTAGAAATACTAACATGGAAAAATAGATCATTTAGGTTTTTAGAATTTAGATAGCATAAAATAAATAAATGAAATTATAATTATGATTCCTTTTTTAAAACAGTGTGATTTGAATAAAGGAAAATAATACAAAATCGTAAATTGGTAACACAACTGGGAAAAACAAACTGGAAAAATTGAAACCCAATTACTGGAAATAAATCTAAAAATGACTACAAATGTTTTATTTAACTTTGGTACATTTGTATAATTTTTTAATGGTTTATACATGTTTAGAAATATTTAGTTTGGAAGTTTATAAAAAAAATATTTTTACAACTTCAAAAAATTGAGAGTTGATAGTTGGGATTAATAAAAAAAATGATCAACTATAGTTGGAGTTATTTAAAACTGACATATAGTTCACATTTAAAAATGACTTGCTATACCAGGTTGTAACAGGTTAGAGACCATTTTTGAAAAATGATCTTTGTAGTTGGGACCGCCCAGAAGTAATCGATAGTTGGGGTTATTAATGGCAGACTAGTAATAGTTGAGATATTTTCAATTTTTTCATAATTAAATCATTTTTAATAATTAGTAGTTTTTTATCGAAATAATTAGTAGTTACAAATTCAAAAGCTATCTTTAAATTTTAGAAAGTTACAAAATCCAAATCACATGAGATAAAGTTTTGAAATCCAAAATAAGTAAATAAAACTAAATTGTGTTTATTAAAAAAAAAGTAGACTTTCAAATCATCTTACCGCATAAAGAGCATTATAATATTGTGTAGGAAAAATTCACACCAATAATCCCAACTATTAGCAGTCTTCCAATATTAATCTCAAGTATTAGTAATTCTAAAATAATCCGAAATTAACATGACATCTTCTCAAATTGATCCCCATTACCCAAGACCTGCTAAACCGGTATACAAAGAAGGGAAATGCAAACAAGTAATAATAATAGGGGACAAAAAACGAAAAGGATAAAAGAAATCATGTGTCGAGACTTTTCTTCCCAAAATAAAGCTTCATTGTTCCGAGCCTTAACCTTTGAATCTTGGATGAAAGATGATAGATTGTCCATGAACGTTACAGATCAGATAATGAGGATGATGACAGGAGACGATTCAACTGAATATCCCGCGATTGGCCCAACTTCTTCATTAAGTCGCCGGAATCCCTTGGACGCCTCAATGGCACTAAAACGTTGAAAAAATTTACAATCAAATAATGGAAGAAGGAGATGACCGACAGATCAGATGACCGGCAGGCGCGAATGTCGACATAAATTCGAAGTAAAGAAGGAGAGAAGGGGACAAAATCCAGAAAGCTGTGAAGAATTAATAAGAGGAGGGCAGAGAACAGAGAAGATAGGAAAATGAGAAGCAGGCAACGAAGAAGGGGTCAGTGGAAGAGAAGAGAACTGAGGAGAGAGAGAAATAAAAGAAAATGCAAGAAAAGAAAAGGAAAACATAATAAAATATTTAACCCAATCAGATACTGACACGTGATGGGGTGACCTAATGAAATTTTGTATTCCAGTTATCAAACTATTTTGGGAAGATACCTTCTCTAGATCGGATTATTTTAGAATAACTCATACATGGGATTAATATTAGAAGCTTGAAAAGGTGAGATTATTCATGTGAATTTTTCCTATTTTGTATTATTATATTCCAAAGTTAGATGGTTCGGAAATGTATCTGTAATAAGTATGTGAGTCTGTGACTGATAGAGATATTTTCATTGTGATCAATGTTACTTAGCCTTTTTGTAATAGTTTATTTATCCATAGAATAGGCTTTATTTGTTAAGGCTCTTTTGCCTAAATAGGAATGAGCCTCCTTGAAGTTGGAGCCCAATCATTTGTTAACCTACCATTCTCCAAGGCTATAAATATGCCCCTTAGGAGAATGAGTAGGTTAAGCTTTCCCAGATATTTCATACCTAGAGCCGCAGAGCCTATTCTCGTGCAAAGGTTTCTACGCTAAGTTTTCATATCATTCTGTAAAACCTTCTGATAAGTCCATTTTTGTACTTATTTTTCTTATCAAATTTAAGCGATTTTTGATTGAAAATAGAAAGAAAAGGCATGTTTTAGATATTTTGGTTCAAGTTTCATGAAATCAGGTGAAAACCACATTCATCGTATGTTTGTCGGAATTTCGGGTCAATTGAGCACAAAATGAGCCAATTTGAGCAACAAATGATATCATACCGAAAGAAGGAGACATTATTTCAAAGTGGTCCAGAAGACAATATTGAAGAGCACAAAATAAGGAACAAGCCGGACAAATAATCTCACAGGCGGCCGGGCAGGCGGCCAAAATGAAGGCCTTCGCGGCCGCCTACGGTATTTTTGGAAAGTCAAACTTTGACTCTGACCGGATTCGGAAAAGACCGTAGGCCGCCGACACTGGACGGAAGGCGGCCGCCTAAGGTGACCGCCTGCGGCAGAAGACGACGAAGCAACCGCCGGCCGGTGGGATTTGACGGCAGGCGGCCAGACAGGAACGGCAGGCGGCCGCCTGCTGGACCGCCTGCGGCGGCCGGGATCCGCCGGGATCCGCCGCGATCCGATTTGACCATGAAAAGACGGCAGGCGGCCAATGTGTGACGGAAGGCGGCCTCCCTCTGTGGCCGCCTACGGCTGACGGGACCGGCCACGATCCGCTGCCGGCGATTAGACGGAAGGCGGCCGGAGAGAGGCGGAAGGCGGCCGCCTGGATGGCCGCCTACGGAGAAAAATTTCCTATAAATTGCCCGATTTTTGCTGAACTCAAACACACCTCTTCCAACCCTAAATCAGTTCAAAACACCTTCTTTCTTCCTCCATTTTCGAGCTCCAAAGGTTTTAGAGAGAGAGAAACTTCAAATCTTCATATCTTCTTCATTTTAGCTCCAAATTGTAAGTTCTTTATATGTATTTTCATCTTCTCAACGTGTAGAATCTGAATCTGTGCTTTGTTTCTTCGATCTGTTCTTCGAAAATTTCCAGATTATTTTTCAAGTATTTCGCATTTCTTTCCAAAAATTAAATAAAATAGTTATTGTTGTTGAATTCATTCCAATTAATTATATAGTTGTTCACTAGCCACAAGGTAGTTATTCATCTGAAGAAATTAATTTTTCACGAAGTAGAAGTAATTTTTAATTAATTTCGGTAATTACTTGATATTATTGCTTAAATTTAAATAAATACTCAAAAAAGGAAAAAAATTAGTTCGGCCTTATTTTCAGTTTAATTAATTGTTATATCACTACCAGTAGTTAAAATAAAATTTATAATGAAGTTAGAGTATTTTTTAGTTGCTTTTTGCATTTTCTAGTTAAAGTTGAGAAAATTATCAATTAGTTGTTAAAATTGGATTTTAGGTTCAAAATTTGGTGAAAATTTCCAGAAAGTTATATTTTAGTTCCTACAAGTTTATTGTTCCAGAATATAATTTTTGTTTAATTTTTGCTATCATACATGTTTAATTCCTTGTTAATGTTGAATTTAATCATTATATTGTTAATTGTAAAAATGATGATGAGTAGCTAAATTTGTTAGGGCATGAATTGAGAAAAGGAATATGGATTGACTTGTTGACCTAAAATTAGGGGTTAAAATTAATAAATTGGACTAGTTGTTTAAAATGATGAAATAGTAATTAATAATAGTTAGCCATTTTCATTAATTAAATTCTTTGAAAATTAATTCTAACTTGTCTATGAGATTAGAAATTAATTTAAGCCAACCATATTTGAGCACATTAATAAAGCCTAGAAATAGGATAATTTAATGAAAAGGATTTACATCTTGTCTATGAGAAATAAATTCAATTGCTAAAATAAAGAGTTTAACTAGTTAATGAATTTGGCTATTTTTATTAATTAAAATATTGGAAAATTATTTCTACCTTGTCTATGGGTTTAGAAAATAATTTAAGCCAACCATTTTAAACACATTAATGACACCTAGAAATAGGATAAATTAATGAAGATAGTTTCTATTCTTGTCTATGAGAAAAGAAATTATTAGTCCAACTTTAGTCTTAATTTCCCTAATTAAGAGGTCCAAGAACATATCCATTTCTAATTACTCAATTCATTGCCCTTATTTGCATCCTTGAATATTCAATCTTAATACATTAATCTTTAAATTGCCCTTGCTCCTAGTTATAAACTAGCATAATATTGAACAAAATCACTTCCTATATTGAAAAAGCTTCCAACGATTAGCGATAGCCCGTGACTAAAATTAAATTAAGAAACTTCTCCGCCATTCCTCAAGAGACACGACACTCGGGGAAAAACCGAAAGGTTAGACTCCGTTTTACTACAACGCCGCGAAAGCGGTTATAAAATGGCGCCCTTGCGACAATTTGTATAAAGATTTCAGGATAAATGAATGCACACCCGCTCTAAAGGAGTGGAAGGTCTAATTGAACTTGATCCTGAACCTGAACGAACTTTGTGGAAAAATCTTTCAATCCACAAGAAACCAAGCATGGCGGGAGAAAGGACGGTGTTGCAAAATCTTACGCCAAACTTCATCGAGGATGATAGTATCAGCGCACCGGCAATCGAGGCAGCCAATTTCGAGATCAAACCCGCCATTGTCAACATGATGTCCAACCATCAATTTGGCGGGTCCAAGCAAGATGACCCTAGGGCCCACATGTTGTGGTTCACCCGAGCATGCCAAACGTTCCGCTTTAACGGAGTGACCCCCGACGCCGCAAAGTTGACCCTATTTCCCTTCTCATTACGGGATAGGGCATCTTTGTGGCTGAATAGCTTTCCAACGGGTCACTTCACAACATGGGCGGCACTGCACCAAGCATTCATGCAAGAATACTTTCCTCCATCGGCAGTTGCTAAAATAAAAACAGCAATCCAAAATTTTAGGCAATTCCCGATGGAGTCCTTAAGTGAAGCATGGGATCGTTTCAAGGATATGAGAAACAAATGTCCACTCACACTGATGGATTCTAGTAGCTTGATGTTCCATTTTTACAATGGACTTCAAGTTAGTAGCAAAAAAGAACTTGATTTCTCTTCTCAGGTGGGATCATTCCTTGACATGGCACCCAACACCAACGAAGCTCTGGTGGAGAAGGTCACTTCAAATGCAAGATACTGGTATGACGAAAGAACTCCAGCAGCAACAAAACCAGGTTATCTTGAAGTTGACCAACTCACGGCCCTAACAGCGAAGATTGAAGGATTGGTCGTGGAAGTGAAGAATTTGAAGAATGATAACAATCACACCAACCAAGTCAACAACATCGGTGCTGTCCCAAATCAACAATCATCCCGATACTTCGGGAACTCAAGCTCTGCTCCACAGTCATCTCAATTTAATACTTTTTCACCTGTTTCTCATTCAACTGAACTTGTACTCTCATGTGAGATATGTTTTGGTCCACATTTTACCAACTCATGTCAATTAGTCGATGAATGTAATGTAAACAACAACAGGGAAGTGAACATGCTGGAGTACGGCCGAACAAAACAAGAAGGGCCATGGGCGAATCAGGGCAACAGGGGGGTAACTCCAACTACCCTCCTCAGAATTTCCAGGGAAGGAATTACCAAGGTAACCAATGGCGGGGGGATTACAACAATGGTCCTCCTCGCGGCGGTTATCAAGGTAATCAAAACTACTCCAACAACAATCAAGGCAACAACTTCCAAGGTCGTAACCAGGGAGGTGCATCAAGCCAACAAAACAACCAAGCTTATGTGCCTCCACACCAACGACAAACGGAGGCTGCCCAGCCATCAGAGATAGGCTTGTTGGTAGCAGAATTGGCAAGGACGCGGGAGGAAATAACAAGATACAAGGCCAGCACCGACAATCAGATCAAAAATCTGATGATGCAAATTAATCAGAACAATGTTCCTGGTCGTCAGCCAGGCAACTTGCCTAACACCACGGAACCAAACCCCCGTGAACATGTGCAAGCCATCACTCTCCGAAGCGGGAGACAAACAACCGTGGCTGAGCAGAAAGACAAGGAAGAGGAAGGTACCCCGACCATGGAACCTGAGAAACAAACTGATGCTCCAACTGAGAAGAGCATGGAACCAACACGCCCTAACACAAGGGTGACTATCGTCAAACCTTCTCTCCCGTTTCCTTCACGGGTTAGAAATGATGACGATAGCAGGAAATACAACAAATTCCTGGACCTACTCAAACAACTCCACGTCAACCTGCCGCTGATGGATGCCCTAGCGGAGATGCCCAAATATGCCAAGTTTTTCAAGGACTTGCTGACAAACAAGAGGCAGCTGCAGGAGCTCTCAGTCGTGGACTTGAACGCAGAATGCTCGGCCGTGGTTCTAAGGTCAATACCCGAAAAGCTAAAGGATCCAGGTAGTTTCACTATCCCTTGCTCTATTGACAATTTCAATTTCAATAATGCTCTAGCTGACTTAGGGGCAAGTATCAATCTGATGCCTTCCTCTATAGTCGAAAAGCTAGGACTTGGGGAAATGAAACCCACCAGGATGTGTCTTCAACTGGCTGATCGCTCAGTCAAATATCCGAAAGGAATTGTTGAAGACGTCTTGGTCAAGGTTGACAAATTCATTTTCCCAGTCGACTTTGTAGTAATGGACATGGAAGAGGATAGAGAAACACCTCTTATTCTGGGAAGGCCCTTTCTGGCTACCGTCAGGGCCTTAATTGATGTCACTGATGGCTCATTAACTCTAAGAGTCGGAGATGATCTATGCACCTTCCGACTCTCAGATGTTATGAAACACCCCACAGATTCCTTTCAAGGATGTCATTTTCTTGATACCTTTGAGTCTATTGAAGGGTATCTGTTTGGGGAAGAAAATGGACATGTAACTGATGAAGCATGTCTGTTAAAAGAAGCCAACAGTGATGTGAGTGATGCATGCGAGAGTTGTGAGGGTGCGCTGATTGATCAAGCTTCTAACGAAGTATTGATTGAGTTTGAGGGGGAGAAAAATGAACAAAACTTGAAAAACGACCACCCCCTCGAACTAAAGAAACTGCCCGACCACTTAGAATATGCATTCTTGGATGACGAAGGCAAATGCCCTGTCGTCATCGCCGCACACTTAAGTGAGGAACAAAGGGAGAAATTACTTGGAGTCCTTAAGACACACAAGCAAGCAATTGCTTGGAAACTTGAGGACATCAATGGAATAAGCCCCGCCTTTTGTACCCACACCATCAAGATTGAGGAAGGGTTTAAACCAGTTGTCCAACCACAACGACGTTTAAACCCAAACATGATGGAAGTAGTGCGTGCCGAGATTGTCAAACTGCTGGATGCGGGTATCATTTACCCCATCTCTGATAGCCAGTGGGTAAGCCCGATTCATGTTGTCCCCAAAAAGGGGGGAATGACCGTCATGAAAAATGAAAAGGGCGAACTTCTACCCAGTCGAACTGTTACCCGGGTGGCGAATGGTAATCGATTACCGCAAACTGAACGAAGCCACCCGGAAAGACCATTTTCCCCTTCCCTTCATCGATCAATTAATAAAGAGTTTGGCAGGCCATAGTCACTACTGTTTCCTGGATGGCATGAGTGGATACTTCCAAATCCATGTCAACCCGGAAGACCAAGACAAAACTACGTTTACATGCCCTTTTGGGACCTTTGCTTTTCGTAGGATGTCTTTTGGTCTCTGTAATGCCCCTGCCACCTTCATGAGGTGCATGATTGCCATTTTTGAAAAATACATTGGCCACTTCATGGAGGTATTCATGGATGACTTCTCTATTTTTGGGGAAACATTTGAAAAATGCCTTGAAAACCTGGAAAAAGTACTTATCCGCTGCAAGGAAACCCATTTAGCCCTAAGTTGGGAGAAATGTCACTTCCTTGTGAAAGAGGGTATAGTACTTGGACATAAAGTGTCAAGTAACGGGGTAGAGGTGGACCGTGCAAAAATTGAGACGATAGAGAAACTTCTTCCACCAACCACGGTAAAAGCCATCCGCAGCTTCTTAGGACACGCGGGCTTTTATCGTCATTTTATAAAGGATTTCTCTAAAATTGCAAAACCTCTCACCCGGTTACTTGAAAAAGATGCGGTTTTTATATTCTCTGATGAATGTCACCATGATGCTTTCCAAGCACTTAAAACACAACTGATCAATGCACCAGTGCTTGTGGCCCCAGATTGGAGTTTACCCTTTGAACTCATGTGTGACGCTAGTGACTTAGTAGTGGGGGCCATTCTTGGTCAAAGGAAGGACAAGAACTTCCACCCAATCTACTACGCTAGCAAAACTCTGTCAGGGCCACAACTCAACTACACTACCACCGAAAAAGAATTCCTTGCTATTGTTTGTGCTTTAGAGAAGTTTAGGACTTACATCATTCTTTCGAAGGTTATTATCTATACCGACCATTCGGCCATTAGATATCTCCTCCAAAAGCATGATGCTAAGCCTAGACTGTTACGCTGGGTTCTTTTGTTGCAGGAATTTGATATTGAAATCAGGGACCGAAAAGGGTCTGCTAATCAGGCAGCTGATCACCTCTCAAGGTTAGATGCCGAGTTAGCAGAAACTTTCGGAAAATGCGAAATTGAGGAACTTTTTCCTGCTGAGAGACTGATGGCGATTTCCGCCAAGGAGCAAACACCGTGGTATGCCGACATTGCCAACTACCTTGTTGGTAAAGTCGAGCCTACCGAACTGACAAGGCACATGAAAAGGCGGTTCCTATCAGAAGCAAAGCACTATTTTTGGGATGATCCATATCTATTCCGAATTTGTGCTGACCAGGTGGTGAGAAGATGTGTTACTGAAGCTGAGGCAAAGGACATTCTGGAGCATTGTCACAGTGGTCCTACTGGGGGCCACTTTTCAGGGAATAGAACCGCAAGGCGGGTTTTGGACTGTGGGTACTTCTGGCCCACGATTTTTAAAGATGCTAATGAATTTGTTTCCTCTTGTGATAACTGTCAACGAATCGGGAACATTTCTGGGCGCAATGAGATGCCCCAACACTTTATCTTACCTTGTGAGGTATTTGATGTTTGGGGCATCGACTTTGTTGGACCTTTCCCAAGCTCAAGAGGAAACAAATACATTCTTGTGGCCATTGATTATGTTTCTAAATGGGTTGAAGCCCAGGCCTGTGTCACCAACGACTCTCGAGTAGTCGTGAATTTTCTGAAAAAGCTCTTTACCAGATTTGGTGTGCCTAGGGTTTTGATCAGCGATAGAGGGACTCATTTCCACAATGATCCAATGGCCAGAATTTTGGCCAAATATGGAGTCCAACATCGAAGCGGAGTAGCGTATCACCCCCAGACTCAGGGACAAGTGGAGAACGCTAACAGGGATTTGAAGTCCATTCTGGAGAAAACTGTTGCCCAGACCAGGAAAGACTGGTCAACTAAACTTGACGACGCTCTTTGGGCATTTCGGACTGCTTACAAAACCCCGATCGGAACCACACCTTTTCGCCTTGTATACGGGAAGTCTTGCCACTTACCCGTCGAACTCGAGCATAAAGCACTTTGGGCGATGAAAAATGTTTGTTTTAAACTAGATGCTGCAGGGAAGGAACGATTTTACCAGCTGAATGAACTGGAAGAATGGAGAGCGCAAGCTTTTCATAATTCCAAACTTTTCAAAGAACGGGCCAAACTCTACCATGATCAACACATCAAGGCTCGTGATTTCAATGCTGGAGATAAAGTGTTGTTGTTCAACTCCCGGTTGAAGCTTTTTCCAGGAAAGCTTAAGTCAAGATGGTCCGGACCATTCAAGGTCATAAAAGCTTATCCCTACGGAACTGTTGAGATTGAAGATGCTAATGGGGGTCCCTTTAAAGTCAACGGCCACCAACTTAAACTCTACCATGGCGGCCCGATTGAAAAAAGCAAGGAGATTCTCTATCTCCAAAAAATTTGAACCAAAGGAGGACATTCGTCAAGCTAGTGACGTTAAAGAAGCGCTCATTGGGAGGCAACCCAACCCAAAAAAAAAAAAAAAAAAAAAAAAAAACTAACCCAAAAATATTTTACTTTGTTTATTTCTTGCAGATGTCTGGAGGAAGACGTGACGATCCCATTTTCGAGGAGCCACCACTAGGACGGGAAGACCCGCCGCCACAGCCTGATATCCCCTTTGCTACTATTGCTGATCGCAGACGCTTCCAGGCATGGGGGCAATACCGCACACTCCTTCCTCCCATGATCCTGGACCCGACGATGCTAGAGGAATGGGGGTACTGGGATGACATTGATGCCCTGCTAGGAGACTCTTTATGGCGGAGGATTCTATTCGTTCAGGAGAGGGCCAGCCTTCCATTGACGATGGAGTTTCTGTGCTCCGTTCAGTTCACTCATTACGGACAGGCTGTGCAGGAGGGTGCTGTTATTGGGTCAGAGTCTCGGATGAGGTTTACTATTCTAGGCATGGAGCACTCCATCACTGTGGCTGAGCTCGGATGGAGGATGGGGCTCTATACCCCAGCATACACACAGACTGAGGAGTTCCGCGCTCTTCCGACCCGCTTACCCGAGGCATTTGACATTGATGAGTTCTGGCACAGACACTCCACAGACACCAGATCATTTCTCCGGATGCACCCCCATTCGAACAAATGGAGGGAGACTCACTGGTACATACTCTCGTTCGTACTTTCTTGTGGTTTTTTTGGACGACCTAACAACACAAACAGGTTGTCCAAAAAGGACATACTATTCTTTTGGAGTTTGATTCACCGCATCCCGGTGAATATGGCTGTCCTTATGGCTCGTTTCTTCCGGAGCCAGGGGAAGACTGTGCGGCGCACTATCCAGGCAGGGCCTTTCATCACTACTCTCGTTAGATCATTCTACCCAGATCTAGACATTCCAGGACTAGTGCACTTACACGATAGCATCCGCGTTCTTCGATCCTCATCCTTTACCAACATGAGGATCAAGAAGAAGCGGAACACTCAGGAGCTCCCAGGTATTGAGCAGCCGACCCAGCAGAGTAGTTCTTCTCGACCCTCAGGACATGAGGGATCTAGCGAGCCCTTTTCATACATGCCTAGCGCCGCAGATTGGAGAGCGATGATGGATGGGATGAGGAGTCTACAGACCTCAGTCTCAGAGATGCGGGTTGCACAGGACAGAGGATTCCAGGAGATGCGAGATGCGCATGAGACGGCCCTGGGAGAGTTCAGAGACTTTCGATTAGCTCAGGAGAGAGCCACCCGGGATATGCAGGCGGAGCTAGAGACCCAGAGGCTAGATATTGATGAGATGAGAGATTGGCTTAGGCCACACTATCGCCCCCAGGATGGCGCAGGCGATTTTTAGATTTGCTTCTTCCTTAACATTTTTATCATGTTTGTTTGTTCTTCAGGTTGGACATTGCGCTGCTCTTTTGACTTGAATGCTCTTACAAACTGACTATGGATGATGTAAGGATTTTTAAAACCATTTTTTCTCCTGTTTCATTATTCCTCTTCACAAAATCTTTTCAAATCTTAAGTGTGAGGAAAGAACCAAAAAAAAAAAAAAGCGCCTTTATTTGCTAATTTTATGCCTCAAAAGAAGACCTCGAGGGCGAGGTCTAGCTCAAGTGTGAGGAGGTTGCGTTTTACACTCAAAGTTAAAACCTTGTTTTAGAACAATCTTTTTACTATTTTGATATGAAACATTAATTTCTCAATTTGTTATCAATCACAAAATAGTTTAGATAATCACCCTTATTATAAGAATTCACTTTTATTATTATTTTTAGAAAACTTAAATTTGTTATGGGTTTTTGGTTGCGAATGTAAAGGGCCGAATTTGTTTTAATTGGACATTCATTTTTTTTTCATAAAAAAAAATGTTACTATTAATAAACCTCTTCAAAACTCATTGTTATAGGACAATTCCATCTCCGAAAAGGGGCTCTGTTTCATTCGTTAATCACAGTCTGTGAGAATGAAATATGCATTTACCATGGGATAACACCGCCAACAAGAGTGAAAAAGAGCAAAAAAAAAAAAAAATGGTGAACAAGATGAATGTCCAAATTAGAATAATGAAAACCTTGGGATAAGGAATTGATCGGTGGTTTAACATAATCAATAGTTTTCTTTAGTAATAATAATAGTAAATTCATATATCTTGGGTGATTTTTCTAAAAAAAAAAAAAAAATTGAGAATAAAAGAGAGGTTTTTGTTTGTACTTCTTTAATAGCAATTCGATTGTGATATAGTCATGTTTTCCCTTTTTGAGTGTGTTTCCAACTAATTCGTCGCTTGAGGACAAGCAACGCTTAAGTGTGAGGAGATTGATAAGTCCATTTTTGTACTTATTTTTCTTATCAAATATTAGCGATTTTTGATTGAAAATAGAAAGAAAAGGCATGTTTTAGATATTTTGGTTCAAGTTTCATGAAATCAGGTGAAAACCACATTCATCGTATGTTTGTCGGAATTTCGGGTCAATTGAGCACAAAATGAGCCAATTTGAGCAACAAATGATATCATACCGAAAGAAGGAGACATTATTTCAAAGTGGTCCAGAAGACAATATTGAAGAGCACAAAATAAGGAACAAGCCGGACAAATAATCTCACAGGCGGCCGGGCAGGCGGCCAAAATGAAGGCCTTCGCGGCCGCCTACGGTATTTTTGGAAAGTCAAACTTTGACTCTGACCGGATTCGGAAAAGACCGTAGGCCGCCGACACTGGACGGAAGGCGGCCGCCTAAGGTGACCGCCTGCGGCAGAAGACGACGAAGCAACCGCCGGCCGGTGGGATTTGACGGCAGGCGGCCAGACAGGAACGGCAGGCGGCCGCCTGCTGGACCGCCTACGGCGGCCGGGATCCGCCGCGATCCGATTTGACCATGAAAAGACGGCAGGCGGCCAATGTGTGACGGAAGGCGGCCGCCCTCTGTGGCCGCCTACGGCTGACGGGACCGGCCACGATCCGCTGCCGGCGATTAGACGGAAGGCGGTCGGAGAGAGGCGGAAGGCGGCCGCCTGGATGGCCGCCTACGGAGAAAAATTTCCTATAAATTGCCCGATTTTTGCTGAACTCAAACACACCTCTTCCAACCCTAAATCAGTTCAAAACACCTTCTTTCTTCCTCCATTTTCGAGCTCCAAAGGTTTTAGAGAGAGAGAAACTTCAAATCTTCATATCTTCTTCATTTTAGCTCCAAATTGTAAGTTCTTTATATGTATTTTCATCTTCTCAACGTGTAGAATCTGAATCTGTGCTTTGTTTCTTCGATCTGTTCTTCGAAAATTTCCAGATTATTTTTCAAGTATTTCGCATTTCTTTCCAAAAATTAAATAAAATAGTTATTGTTGTTGAATTCATTCCAATTAATTATATAGTTGTTCACTAGCCACAAGGTAGTTATTCATCTGAAGAAATTAATTTTTCACGAAGTAGAAGTAATTTTTAATTAATTTCGGTAATTACTTGATATTATTGCTTAAATTTAAATAAATACTCAAAAAAGGAAAAAAATTAGTTCGGCCTTATTTTCAGTTTAATTAATTGTTATATCACTACCAGTAGTTAAAATAAAATTTATAATGAAGTTAGAGTATTTTTTAGTTGCTTTTTGCATTTTCTAGTTAAAGTTGAGAAAATTATCAATTAGTTGTTAAAATTGGATTTTAGGTTCAAAATTTGGTGAAAATTTCCAGAAAGTTATATTTTAGTTCCTACAAGTTTATTGTTCCAGAATATAATTTTTGTTTAATTTTTGCTATCATACATGTTTAATTCCTTGTTAATGTTGAATTTAATCATTATATTGTTAATTGTAAAAATGATGATGAGTAGCTAAATTTGTTAGGGCATGAATTGAGAAAAGGAATATGGATTGACTTGTTGACCTAAAATTAGGGGTTAAAATTAATAAATTGGACTAGTTGTTTAAAATGATGAAATAGTAATTAATAATAGTTAGCCATTTTCATTAATTAAATTCTTGGAAAATTAATTCTAACTTGTCTATGAGATTAGAAATTAATTTAAGCCAACCATATTTGAGCACATTAATAAAGCCTAGAAATAGGATAATTTAATGAAAAGGATTTACATCTTGTCTATGAGAAATAAATTCAATTGCTAAAATAAAGAGTTTAACTAGTTAATGAATTTGGCTATTTTTATTAATTAAAATATTGGAAAATTATTTCTACCTTGTCTATGGGTTTAGAAAATAATTTAAGCCAACCATTTTAAACACATTAATGACACCTAGAAATAGGATAAATTAATGAAGATAGTTTCTATTCTTGTCTATGAGAAAAGAAATTATTAGTCCAACTTTAGTCTTAATTTCCCTAATTAAGAGGTCCAAGAACATATCCATTTCTAATTACTCAATTCATTGCCCTTATTTGCATCCTTGAATATTCAATCTTAATACATTAATCTTTAAATTGCCCTTGCTCCTAGTTATAAACTAGCATAATATTGAACAAAATCACTTCCTATATTGAAAAAGCTTCCAACGATTAGCGATAGCCCGTGACTAAAATTAAATTAAGAATCTTCTCCGCCATTCCTCAAGAGACACGACACTCGGGGAAAAACCGAAAGGTTAGACTCCGTTTTACTACAACGCCGCGAAAGCGGTTATAACCTTCTACACATCAATGGAAAGCTTCATCCTCATCTGATCACTCTTCCATATATACATATTCTAGAATAGAAAATAGGGACCTAACATCTGGTATCGATCGATTGAAGGCTGGAAAATACTCTTGCGCGATTCTTCATCGATGAAGTTTTGCACTTGAGCGATTTTCTGTTCTGTTTTTGTTGTCATTTTGCAGGAAAATGTTTACAGGGAAGTGTTTCTAGGCTTGCAAGGATTCACTCTGTGAAAAATCGCACCCAGAAATTTGGCGTACAGGTTAAGCCAGAGTTGAGCGATTCTGCATTTTCGGGCAACTCCCAGAGAAGAAGAACAGGTTTAGTGCAAAAGGACTCCTGCGCGATTTCCACTTTCGCGCAACACAGCTTGCCCGATTTTGGAGTTAAGCGATTTCAATTTCGCGCAAAACACTCTGCGCGATTTTGATCTTGAGCTATTTCAGGACTTGAGAGATCTTTTGGAGTTGCCCGATTTCACACCTGCGTGAGTTTCACACTTGCCCGATTTGAAGTTGCCCGATCTATGGAGTTGCCCCATTTGGACTTGAGCGATCTTTAAAGTTGCCCTATTTCAACACTTGCCCCATTTCAAAGAGTTGCCCCATTTCAACTTGAGCGATCTTTGGAAGTTGCCCCATTTCAAAAGTTGCCTCATTTCAGGAGTTGCCCCATTTGAAGGCTTGCCCCATTTCAAGACTTGCCTTATTTCAAAAAGTTGAGCAGTCTCAACACTGAAACATATTTGCAACACCAACAGTGCATCAACCTACTGCTTGAAGTTCTAAACAAACAGAAACAAGACTTAATCAATCAACTGATCAGCCCAGTCAATTATAAAATGGACGCTTTGTCAATTGGAAACGACACAAGACCCCTTATTCTACGAAGAGGAGAGTACAACGTTTGGAAGAACAGATTCCTTAACTTTCTTGAAAGTAAGGATCAATCATCAGGACTGCTTGACTTCATTACTAATGGACCTGCTCAACTTCTCATTGCCATTGACAGAAATGAAGTGAACAACCCACCGGTTGAAGTTGAGTGAAGACCCAAGACAGCTGAGGAGTACGATGACGAGGACCGAGCTAGACTCCGAGCTGACTTGCTTGCTAAGACTTATCTGCTACAGGCTATCCCGAACGACATCTACATGCAGATTGACAGCATGTCAACAACAAAGGAGATGTGGGACGAAATCTTCAAGATTATGCAAGGCACGGAGATTGGAGTCAAAGCAAAGAAAGCCAGCACCATCACAACATATGATTCTTTCAAAGCTAAACTCGGAGAATCCCTTGAAGATACATATCTCAGATTCTTGCAGCTAATCAATGAGATGAGAAAGATTGGCGTGCATAAGTCTAATATGGAGCTGAATGTGAGATTTCTGTCTGCTCTTGGACCTGATTGGAGGAAGCTGTGTTCACAGATAAGGCACACTAAAGACCTTGATGAGATGGATATCCATGCTGTGTACAAACACACTCGACCAGTATGCTGAGAATTTTTCTGATTTTGTTCACACGACAGTAATGGCTGAAAAAAGGAAGGCTGATGTGGACAAACTAGCTGACACCCTAGCCCTGATACTTGAAAACCCCTCAAAATCTGGTTCAAAGAAGGACAAGATGAAAGCTGATGAAAGTGAGAATGCTGACAGTGGCATAGGTTTCTGGGATGAAACTGATGATGATGATGATGATGATGAACTGCGTGACTTCCAGAAGCAGATAGCCCATCTTACCTCAAGGTTCAACAATCAGATGCAGAAAAAGAAGAACTCCTCAAATAACAGGCTCCGCAAAACCTCAACCAGCAACAACAAGAGGAAAGAACGCTCATTTGAATCTTCTGAGAATGGAAATGCTGAGGATGCTCCAAAGTGCTTCAACTGTGGGAAGACTGGACACCTGACGAAGGATTGCAGGATGCCAAAGAGGAGGAAAGACGCTGATTATTACAAGCAGAAGATAAATCTGAACAAGAAGAAGATGCTGCTGGTTATGGAAGAAAGCAGTGACAAAAGCGCTCTCATGGCAGAGAAGGATCATTGGATGGATGATTATGATAATGAAGAAAATCTGGCCTTAATGGTAGTTGTTTAAGAAGAATAGAAAGAGATTGTTCCTAATGATGAAGGTGAGAAGAAATCAACCTCCGCTGCTGATGAGAAGAAGGAGAAAGACACAACCTCCACTGCTGAGGAAAAGAAGAGTCTGGCTACCTCAAACAATGCTGATGAAGTTACTGCCCTTTCTGCTGAAAACAAGAATGCTGACAATGAAGTAAGTACCTCTAATCCATTTGTTTATACTTGCTCTAGAACTGACACGCATGATAAAGTTAAGGAGCTAAAGGAGAAATTTGATAGAGCCTATGGTATCTATAATAAACTGCGTGAAAGACAGACATGCTCAAACATCAAAATAATCAATTCAGAGAAAATCATTACTAAGCTGACTGCTGAGAATAAAAGACTTAGTGCTAGCGAAAAGGAACTGACAGAGAAACTTAGAACTACTGAGAAAGAGAGAATTAGACTTTTTGGGTTAACAATTTTCTTTATGAGATAAGGGACTCGCTTTACACTAAAATCAAAGAACTCGAAGACCTGTTAGCTAAAAGCGGCCAAACCGACCAGACCATTTTTCTTAACCAGCCTAAGGACACACGTTTCTATAACTCCAAGGAGGGCTTAGGATTGACCAATCCTAAGAACCTGAAAAAGGTCGACTGTATCCAACTCTACGATGTTAGATACATGAAAATAGGATTGACCAAACTTGTGGCCTTCACTGGAGCTGAAGAAACGAATGCCCTCGAGGATAAAAAGAGAAAGACAAAGGCTGGTGCCGAGGTTCCTTTTGACTATACAGAGTTGAACAAGAGTTACAAAACCAAAACACTCCCATTGACCCCCGCTGAGGAAATTTTGACTTATCGTCCTGAAAAGGAAGTTGTGAAAGACGGAGAGGAACCTTGCACATCTGAACCCATTGTGAAACCAGCTTATTTTCCACCTCTTGTGAGGAAGTTCGCTGAGTTAAAAGAATCCTTTGAGAAGGAAAAACAGGTTTTTGAAAAAGAAAGAGAACAACTTTTAAAAGAAATATCCATTTTGAAAACCTCCTCTCAGTCTGACACAGCTTCTCTACCCTCTTCCCCCTCTTCCTCGAAAAACTCCGTTGAAACTTCTACCGATAGTTTTAAGACTTCCTCTTCTCACTCTAAGAATCTTCTCCGACAGGGAAACTTGTGAAGAAGAGAGTAGAGAAGAGAGTAGAGTGGAATGAAGACAAAATAAGAAGGAAGAAGAGAGAAGAAGAGTCAAGATTAGGAAATAAGAATCAGCGATCGAGCGCTCTATTTTATGTTAAGAATAAGTCTAGTTCTAGCATTAGCGAGCCTTCTACTAGTTATACTAGAAGAGCGGCTCCTAAGTCTTCTAGTTCTAAGATTTCTGTCTCGAATCGCTATCCTAATTGTATTTCTCTGAATTGCATTAAGTCAATGAAATGTTGTTGTTTTAAGTCTGATTCTTCTACCAAAATAAATGATCCTGTGATTGTTAAGAATGATGCGAAAAAGCCCAAGATTGATAGGGTGAATGTTGAGAGTGAGGTCAAATTGCCATTTTTAAGGTATCCTCTCAAGATTCACTCAGTCAAACATCTTAGAAGGCTATCACGTGAACCAATTCTGAAAGATCATATATCTGAACAATCATTTAGGACAAATGAAAATTCTCTCGCTCCAAAATTGAAACAAATATGGGTTCCTAAGGCTGAAGCTAAACAATTAAAAATGAAAAATTCTTCTCAACCAGCCAGCCTAGGACCCCAAATCAAAAAGAAGTTGAAACAATTGCTCACTGTTGATAAGGAAGGACCCATCTGGCGATGGGTACCTAAGCGGAACTAATCTGTTTTGCAGGTAAGTCATGTGTGGCATCTTGATTCGGGTTGCTCGTCACACATGACTGGACAGATAGAACTACTGAGCAACTATTCTGAAAGGTTTAAAATAGTACAAAAATAATAAAAATTAAAAAATAAATTTAAAATAAAAACACTAAAAAAAATAATTTTTTTTAAATTATTAAAAAATAGTAAAATAATCATAAAAAAATTATGGAAACCTTTCCCACCGCCTCCCAGAACCACCACCTTCGATCGGTAAAAATTATGCCACTTTTTATATAAAAAAATCCATTTTTTCTCGAAAATGCCAAGAAAATGGCATAATTACTCTTCATAATGCCAAAAATCTCATTGAATATGTCATTATTATATTATTACTAGAATTGTTGGCATATTTCTGTTTTTTATTTTTTTGAAAAAATTAATAAAAATCCATAAAAAAATTTTAAAAAAATAATGGATAATCCGATTGGTACATATTCCGCCATTATTTGTAAAAAAATGCCATTGTTTTGTGAAAATGCCAAGAAAATGGAATTTTTACTCATCATAATGCCAAAATTATCATTGATTCTGCCATCATTATGGCATTACTACAAATTTTGGTAGTTTTCCAACCTGTGATGGGAGGTGGTGGTGCTGGGGGTGGAAGAGGCGGCGGCGTTTTTTTTTGTTTTTGCATTTTTAATTTTTATTTTTTATATATTTTTTCGTTTTTTAATAAATATTTTACGAATTTTTTAATAATTATTGACATTTTTTATTATTTTTTTTGAATTTATTATTAATGAAGACCTTTCAAAAGTCTCAAGGGCATATTTGTCCAAATACACATAAAATAGTCCTACTAGATGGAAGAAAAAACATGTAGTCCTATTTGTGCTCTTGGCTCACTTTTTTGCCCTATATAGGCAATTAACTCTTAAATTAAAGAGAAAATTGTTATTGCTAAGACAAAAACATAGGTTTTTTCCAAAAATAGGACTGAATGTTTGGTTTTCCCTAATAAGGACTAATCTAACCCTTTTTACCCCTAATTCTATTTAATTAATTAATTGGTCTAAATAATTGCCCCCTAGTTCTCTTGCACAACCAAGGCAGTCCGTTGGTGGCAGGGCAGTCAGATTCCAGCGGAAACGGCGAACTCCGGCGGCGCCCGACGGCTGAAATGCTTGGAAACATCGAGAAAAAATTCTGGAAAATTTTCCGGCGGTGGTCGTCGGAGCTCTGGCGGCGGCTGGCGTCAGTCTGGCGGCAGCAGCAGGTGGTCGGCGGCAGGCAGTTGGCAGCAGTCCAGGGGCAGAAATAGGGGTATTTTGGTCCAATTACACATAAAAAGTCCTATTTAAGAATGTTTAAACTAAGTGGCCCTATTTTGGGAAAAATGTTATGTTTCACTCTTAAAAACGCCTAAATTAAATTTGAAGCTCATCGGATGAACAAATTGACTAGTTGTCTCTTAAATCTTAATATAGAACACCCATGTTTTCCCCTCTCAGGGTTCCAACTCCCAAGTGGATGGCTCAAATTAAAAATGGGATCTGATTTAAAGTGTTGTTGAATCTATAAAAAAAATACCGAATATCAAATTAAATATTTTTTATTATGTTTTTTAATCATACCAGTATGGCATATAAAAAAATGCAAAAAAAATATATTTTTCCTAAATATTTTTTTCTAGGTGGATTTTATTAGCTTTAAATATGTAATGTTGAAATTATTGGTGCCATATAAAGATCATAAAAAACTACTAATTTTGGAAATATTTGGAGCAAAAATGAAAATGTTATACGTAGTACTCCCTCCGTCCCGCAATTAACTTCACACTTTGACTCCACACAGATTAAGAAAATAAATTTGACTTTACTATGGAGTTCACTATTTTGCATTGTTTAAACACTGTTTGACACTGTTTGGACGTTGTTTGGCATTGTTTGGCATTGTTTTGATGTAGAAAATTTGTCAAATAAAGAAAGTTTTGAAATGTGAAATTAATTTTGAGACTGTCCAAAAAAAGAAAATGAGAGGTTGTTTACGGGAAGGAGGCAATAATAATTATCGAAATAAGACCAAATGATACTTCGTATGTGCTAACAAATAGGGAGTAGTGAATCACCCTCAATTTCAAGATTCTTTATTCATTTGAGGTAGTCTTCGTTCTTCTTAGGGATAATATATCTTGGATTTGGCTTTGAATCATTACATATGAGACTTTTTCCTTTCAAATGGTTTTCGTATATGATTTTTTTTGTTTTTGTTTTAAATTGATGATTTTTAAAAGCCCCTGGTTCTAGGTTGTAGAAATTTGGTGAAGTTTGGCCTGAGTTTCTTTTCTCCTAAATAAATTCCGTTTTTAGTACTCGAAACTAGAAAGGTTTCAAAAGTGGATTAAGAAAAATTCGGCCATTTTTTACTGATGTATATTGGATATTTGGATGTGTGTTTTCACGAAGAAAAGTTGCATAGCAATTTGAAGGACACAACAATTTAAGGAAAGCAACAGCATATATAACAATTTAATATCCTTTTTGATAATTTTACTTTCAATCAGCCATTTCAGCCAATATATAACCAAACACTTTTACATCAGCAGATTCAGTCTTTTCAGTCTTTTCAGCCATTTCAGCCACTACAGCCATTACCAAACAGACCCTATAACTTCAGTTAACTTCAGAGTATTTTCATGTTCGGTTTTCAAGCCAGGTATTAATGATTAAAAACATTAATTCTACTTTATCCTTTTCGGAAGAATACGACTTATATCGAAACTAGTTTTTTACATGTGCGTTGCACGCAGTGGCGGATCTAGCCCTTATAATTTGTGTGTTCAAACTAACATTAAAATTATTTTTCAAATGATAGTATTAATTTATGCAAGAATTATCCAAATGCGTCATTTTCAATTAAAAAAAAATTACTAAACGGCTAATAAATTATAGCAACATGTTTCTAATAAAAAAATACTAAAATGTCAATAAATTAAATTAGTACACCGTTTTACTTTTCCTACTACTTTTTAAAAGATCTAAATTTCGTTGCTATTGGTACTAAACGGCCATTTAATCACTATGCTGAGTATGCTCCAAAAAAGACAGCTCACACAGGATCAGATTTACTGATTTAAGGAGATTTTTCTCTATGCTAATGTCCAACATGGTTAATTGAGGCGGTGAGTTTACCATTTGTTCGAGTACCACAGATCCTTAACTCAAGCATCATTCTGCCATTCATCGTCTACTTCACACACTCGGGTTAGGGTAGATATTTGGAGCATAGATTGCTAAATAAGGGTGAAAAGATTGAAATATTTGCAGTGGCACTCGAATACGTGCGAGGATTTGGACAATTGATTTTATAGGCGGACTGAATCGGTAGTCTCAGGATCCAATCTTCAAAACGACGCTAATATTATCAAAATGCAGCAAAGATCCTAGTTCTAGTTACTGGTTCTTGAAAATTCAAGGTGTTCACTTTGGTGTTCAAGTGAACACCCTTGAACAACACCAGGTCCGCCAATGGTTGCACGATGGGATAAATGCCCAAAATTATGTATGTAGAATAGATTTTTCTAATATTTAATCGGAATGGGAGTAAATTATCCAATGAACATATAATCTGAACAATTGAATCCATGTATTTATCACCATATTGTTATCATCGCGGCCTCACAGTATACAAAAGTGTGTTTGAGATAGATTTGAAATAGTAAAAAATCTAGCAAAGCAATACAAATCCCTATTATAAAAACATTCAAAAGTAATCACACATGATTTGTTTAAAAGTCATGCTTTGGGTACACTTTCATTTTTTACAAATGAAAGAATTGACATTGTGTTGGTCTATTGGATTAAAATACAAGATGACAACAAATGAATACACTCAACTTTCATTTTTTCAAAAATTAATACCGGTGGATTTAAAAAATTGACTACAAGTGTGGGATTTAAAATATAAAAGTTTTAAACATGCTTTTACCTAAACTAATCTTAACATGTTTTTATCTAAACAAAAAGAATTGTGAAACTCATTTCCTTAAATAATTTGAGATCCGAAAACATTGATTTTGGACTTAACGGAGTAATAACAGATGCGTTAAAACCAAATAAATCGTACAACAAGTTAAAGTTAGAGTACAACCTCTTTTTGCTTTTGTGCTACACCAACTTTTTTAGATGCCATTGAAGCCCTTACCCTACTCGTGCTTATAATGTTGTAGATGTAGATATCACAATTCGGACAAAAAACTAGAAGACAAAAAGTTAGTATCCAATCGTTAATTCTCGAACTAGACTCAAAGTCATGAATTACCTCCCAAAAAGTAATATGACTCGTTGATCCAATAATGAACATAATTGAGGTAAAGTTAATCAAAATAGGTTTTTCATCACTCAACCTAAATTCAAAAGTCTGACTGGAAAAGACAAAAATGCATTCAAAAAAACAATCTGATCAAAATAAAAAATGACAAGAAAAACACAGCAAGTAGACAAAGGTTGCTTCCCCAATATCACGAGAAACACGAGTGATGTCAGTTTTCTTGAACTTAAAATAGATTGTAGTAAAGGGTAGAAGTATGAGTATCGTCTCCACAGGGACGGACAAAAGGGAATTAAGAATTAAATAAATTCAGCGATTAAAAAGAAATAAAATAAAAGCAATGGTGCGAGATTTTACTGATTGGAAAATTAAAATGCAACTAAACAATTAAATAAATGGGTTCTCTCTAATTAATGACGAAGAAGACAAGGATTGATTCCGGGGTACTCAGATTTCTGGCAGATCAGGCTTAATCACATGAAAATTATTTAATTGAGCAAATCTAATCAATACTAAGTTCTAACCACTCTCGCGGCGTAGAGTACAATACTTTAGGAAACAAGACTTATCTCTCATGCGACAGGTATCTAAAGTTATTGTCAAAACGAGCGAGTGTACGGCCCCTTAATCGCTACTAATCTCTTTGCGAGCGATTAAGTATGTCTTAAGGTGTCCTAGAACAAATTAGATCTCTCTTAATTTATTCTATATGCAATTATAATCCTAGAGGTCATTCTAGGTTACAAGTGATATCAATTAAATCATTCATGCACAAATTAAGTAAAGGTTCATGCAAATATTCCATCATGAATTTAGCCATACATCAAGATTAACCCCTTCATCAATCCTAAATCCCCAATTAAAACTACTCACAATTCATAATTGAAGAATCAGTAGAATTGGGATGAAAAGAATTAATTGTCATTAATTAAAAAGATGAACTTACAAAGAATCCCAAAATATTGATGAACAACGCTGAAAAGCTCTCAATATTTCGTGTTAGGCTCTCTCTCTAAGCTCCATCTTGAAAATGGGGGTTTACAACTTGTTTAAACAGAAAAAAATAGAGCAATTCTTGCCGAAAAAGGACACCGGGAGCGCATGGCATGGCACCCACGCACGGCGTGCGTCCCCCAGTGCGTCTGGAGCAAGAAAAGCACGTCCTGTGGTCAGGCACGGCGTGCCTGACCGGCAGTAGCTATCCTGTGATTTTCTTCTTCCACGCATGACGTGCATACTTCAGGCGCACGGCGTGTGTCTTTCTCTTCCGAATTTGACGATGATTCTTTCATGCAAGATGTAGATAATGAAGTCTTCTATCCACCGTAACTTATAAAACTGTATTTGAATCATCTAATCAAAAGATATGAATAAAATGGTCGAAGGTCGCATTCTGAAATCTCAACAGCGATTATCTGACTTCCTCATCTGTTTTCACCTTGCTCTCTCCGATTCTCGCAATAGTGTCTTCATATGATTTGAAGCCCTTGAAGTTGGCTTTCATATGGAACTTGAATCATGTACGTTAGATTTTTCCACAAAAAGATATGCTTGAACGATTGACAGAACATCACCCCGATCGCCATTTTCAAGCTCTACTCATCTTCTTTTGATCGTGTAGCCAATCCTAGAGCTTTTTACATCAAATCTTCATCGCGAACCTCCCGGTGACTTCCAAAGATTTTGATTCTATCTCTAATGCATCTTGACTCGTTCGATTGATTCTCAAGCGTCGGTTCCGAATTCCCTGATTTTGACTCCAAAAATAGCAAACATGAACCAACGTCCGGTAAAATATGACTTGAGCTAAAAATGATACTACTATTTATGACACCTTGAAAAGTCGATCTCAACACGCATCAAATGTGTGTCGAAATACAGACTTATCCAATTCCTCGACACTTAAGTCTTTGTTTGTCGTCCTCAAGCAAACTGAACTACGTGACTTACGATAATCACCACACGACATTAAAATTATTAACATGCAAAGGTAGTTAAAGGGATACTCACTGAAAAGACCAACTAAACCAAGAAAATTCTTTTCTAAACTAACTCTTTGTACTCTGGCTAAAAATATTGACAAAATTAATCACAATATCCTCGAGGTAATGACATCATACACTAATAAACTAGCTACTGATCAGAAGGACTTGTGAAGGTGGTGGTGAATGGTAAAAGAATGAACAACCCTTTTCTTGAGAGTTTGGAACAACCTGACAAAGACTCGATGCATTCAGGAATTTCGGGGCTATTCTTAGAATCAAGGAGTTCAGCAAGACACTAACTAGGAACTATCATTTAAACTTATGCAAGGAGTAGACATGGTGTACAACTAAGCTAAATCGTCGCTGCAATTGGTGCTTTGACATATACTTGAAGTACGGGAAAGTCTAAAGATAAATTTTGCAAAATCCTTCAAGTTCAATTCATTCAGTTTTGTTTTCCTTGTCATGTGACTCATGTTGGCACGAGAACGCCATTTCTTTTGAAAGATCCCCAAGTCTCATCTTATTGTGTAAAACACTTACGCTTTTTGACCAGGTCTCACATTCTCTTTTTGCAAGGTAATTAAGAGGTCTAACTGTATTAATTAAATATTTTCTATTTTTGAGATTTTTGCTAGACATTACCCCATTCTAATCTCGGCCTCACCAAGGAAAATTAGCAATTATGGTTCATCATTTAATAATTTAAATAAGGGTGAATCCATGCCTACAATGCAATCCTCGAAAAATAAAATTCCTTATAAGTGACTGCTCTTACCCCATTTGGGGCATAGGAACGGTGCCAAAAGGGACACTTACTAAAACTCCCTAAACTTAATCCCTTAGTCTTCTAAACAACAAGACTCGGTCAGAATTATTCACGGTTAAGGAAACGGGCCATTTGGCTATGGAGCTCAATTAATGAGTAAAATACAAAATGGTTAAGCTCATCAAAGTGGCTTCTCCTAAAGGAATTCTTCAAGTGGGGTGGAAAATAAATGAATCCAATAGGTGACTAATGTCTTCATCCTTTCAACAACTAGATTAGTGCAAGCAATTTAAGTCCAGACACTTCAAAGATGTTCTAAAAGCATAGTCAAAACTCTAGCCAGCTCATAAAGACGCGGTTCAAAGAAAAAATTTGAAAAAATTTGACATGACTTTTCTATGAATATACAACTAACACATGTGCATGCTAATAGAATTAATCTCATGTAACAACTACTGCCTAAATGCCCATGTCACTCCCTCAAACTTGAACTTTGGCGTTGCCCTCGATGACCAAACATGCACTATGCACAAGGGGGTAAAGAGGAAAGGGTTACACGTGCTCAACTCAACTCAAGTCAACATTTAAAAAAGGTGAATAGAGAGATCATGGAAACTTCCCTGATGACGTTGTTCGGTGCAGAATGAAACTGAGTCAACGCAAACCGCGGCGCATCATCGCTTGGGAGAAATTCGGAGCTGCAAAAACAAAGCACACAAACACAAAAACTCACAGAAATCCTAACTGAAAAGCTCTCTAAATTTCGTTCTAGGCACTCTCTCTAAGCTCTGCCTTGAAAACGGGGGTTTACAGGTTGTTTAAATAGAAAAAACAGAGCAATTCTGACCGAAAAAGGACACCATGAGAGCACGCACGTCACCCACGCACGGCGTGCATCCCCCAGTGTGTCCGGAGAAACAAATGTGTGTCTCGCGGTCAGGCAAGGCGTGCCTCCCTTGCAAGCACGGCGTGCCTGACTGGGAGTAGCTATCCCGTGAATTTCTTCTTCCGCGCACGACGTGCGTGCTTCAGGCGCACGACGTACGTCTTTCCCTTCCGAATTTGATGATGATTCTTTCATGCAAGATGTAGATAATGAAGTCTTCTATCCACTGTAACTTATAAAAATGTATTTGAATCATCTAATCAAAAGATGTGAACAAAATGGTCGAAGTCGCATTCTGAAATCTCAATAGCGATTATCTGACTTCCTCACCTGTTTTCACCTTGCTCCTCTCCGATTCTCGCAATGGTGTCTTCATATGATTTGTATCTGTTGAAGTTGGATTTCATATGGAACTTGGGCCGTGTATGTTTGATGTTTCTACAAAAAGATATGTTTGAAATGTTGACAAATGTGACCCTGATCACCAATGATTGAATTAAGTAGAAGGTTGTGATTAAAGTTCTCATTATAACCTTCTCATTTTAAGATGTGTTCTCACTAAAACTCTTCCCTCTTTTAAGATATTATTATACAGAATGCATAAACTTGAGTAATCTCTCTAGGGCTTCATGCCGCTAGAGCCTATTTCCGCTATCGACGCAATTGAGGAGCGGCCTTCTCGCGACGAGGAGTTGATGATGAAGGAAAGTATATGGCTAGATAGAGGAGAGTTCGGTGATGGAGGGAGTGCTTGGCTTCAGGCGGTGCGGTTTAGCTTTCTGGATTGGCAATCGTGGAGGCAGGTCGACGAGGAGGGGCAACAGACTGTTGCTAGAAGCGGAGAATTGGATGGAATCAATCGTTAATCTGTACAAGCAGATGGCTATTGGCGAGGAGAGCGAGAAATTGGACCTAGATGAGGAAGAGGTTAGTGAGGTTGCGGCGGCGGAGGTTCGGCCGACGTTCCCGGTGGTTACGTTCCTGCTCTATTAACGGACATGATAATCACGTTTCAGATTTTCAAGGATCTTATGGCTTCGCTATGGAGATCGGGTAAGGGGGTGTCCATCAAAGAAATTGGCGAGAAAATAATGTATCTTTTTTACTTTTTATCATAATGTCGATATGAAACATGTTTTAGATGGTGGTCCATGGCTGTTTGAAAGGAACTTGTTGATACTGAAAGAGGTCAAACCAAATGATATTCCACTCAAAATTGAGTTTAATGAGTCATAATTCTGGGTTCAATTTCATAATGTTCCTTATAGCGTGATGAACCTAGGTACTGCTAGAAGAATTGGTAATTGTATTGGCAGTTTTGTTAAATATGATGACAATCAGTTTGAAGAAAAATGGAAAGCCTATTTGCGTGTTACAATTTGTATGGATGTGTGCAAACCCTTGAAAAAAGGAACATCTCTTAAGAAGGCTGGAGTTGGGTGTTGGGTTGATTTCAAATATGAAAAATTGCCCAATTTGTGTTTCATTTGTGGAATCATTGGACATTCTGATAAATTTTGTCCTTTAACATATGAGGACAATCTGTTATTGGGAAAATCTTTTGGGACTAGTATGAGAGGAGAAAACAAGTGGCTTGTGGAGGGATCCAACAGTACAGCTCAAAGTCACTTTCTTCAGGAGAATTCCAAGACGGGAGACGACTCAGAGAGACATGGCTGGAAGGAATCTATGACTGGGACGAGATATAACACGACTAAGGATGGGGACTTGGGAAGTACTAAAGAAGTGTCAGGAGAACAAAAGACAAGAAAATTTTGAAAAGATTAGGAGCAGGAGGGGTCAGGCGAGGACTCTATGACTATTGATACGCCAAAAAAGGGGGAGGAGGCGGGCTCAGATATCTAAGCCCGCCGAAGGTGCAGATGCAAGGAACGGGTTCGGGATGTGAATTGGAAGTCACAACAACGTTTTTATTTTTATTTTTTATGTTTTTTTCTTTGGGATTGCGTATTCTGTTTTTTTTTTCAGTTTGTTATTTTTGTGCATTGTAAGACTTTGAGCTTGGATTTGAGTTATATGATGTCTGCATCTATTGTCATTGGTTCAATTGCGCCCATAAATGGATCAACGAGTTATATTGTTTCTTTTGAGATGGTTAACCCTGAGTCTAGTTCGAAAGTCGGTGGTTGCATGTGGTCTCTTTATCTTTTTAGCCCTTATCTATTAATTTAAGCCACCTTTCATTAAAATAAAATCATATAGAATGGTACTATAATGATATGTAAAAATATATGTAGGATACTCTCTTCGTGTTTTAATGTTTGTTACACTTTATTTTTTAGATGTATTTAAGAATTTTTACACTTTCTCTTTTTGGTAATTTTTTCTTTAAACATACTCAATTACCCTTACTTTTTCTAATATGATTTGGGATTGAAAACAGTTCAAATAAAAAACATCAAATCCTGCAAGCACCGAATATCCAACGGCTGTAGAATGCGTAACGCCCATCCTATCCAACGGCAGCAAAGCCATCCTGCCATCATAGAGTCCTTTTCTCTCATAAATCCATCCTATATGATTCAGTGTAGCCTTCTTTTCCTCAATTTCCCCCTTCTCTCTAACTGCTTCAGAGTCAGCTATACGTATACAGTATACTATATCTATACTTCTTATCTCAAATACGCACACTCACATGCTTTCCTTGTTTAATTTTACCGAACATAATCATTATTTGATCATAAAGACCGTATAATACTCCGTAATTTCTTACTTTTTGTAATTTATTTAATACGGGATTACAAGGCATAATTCGGTGTGAGGGAAGGAGCCAGATAGAAATGAAAAACGGTTCTGAATCACCGGATAACAAGGAAGAAGTAAAGATAAAGCCGCCGGAGCAGCATAAGGACCAGGCCGCGGCCGCAGCCGCGGCGGCGGCAGTTCCGTGGGTGCCGGTGCAGTATCCGCCGCCTGCTATGATAATGCAGCCCCACCACTTCATTCCGCCACCTTACCCAGCTCATTACATGCCGTTCTACCAAGATCACCACCACCAGCCATTCTCTCCGGCGCGGCAACCTGGAGGATCCAATAGCGAGAACAGAACGATCTGGGTTGGTGATCTCCACCATTGGATGGACGAGGATTACCTCCGCAGCTGCTTCGCTTCTAACCGAGAGGTATAACTGTAATTTTCACTTTCTTGACTCTTATAGATATTTAATCATTCTGTTAGTTACAAAGGTTCTTCTGTTAGACTGTTACAGAGCAATTAAATGTTTTAATTCCTAAATCCATGTATGTTAATTAGTAATGCTTGAGGTTGAATCTAAGTGTCAATTAATTAATACTCTAATATAATGTCTGAAAATTTAAGCTGGTATCCTGTAGTTATTGTGTTTGGAAAGTTAAAAACATATAGAGCTATGTGGAGATAAATGTAATATTTAATGTCATAAAGTTCTCTTCTTTTTCTCAAAAAGAAAACTATAGTATGCATCAATTTCTATTAGAAGCTTAATGGCATTGGTTATTGTGTACAGTACTAAGCTAAAGAATCATTTTTGGTTCATTTAAAAGAAGGGAAAACAATTTTTTCATGAATATTTAGTCATTACAAAGAAAATAATAAGTAAAATATTGTTCAAGCTGGCAGACCTCAAACAGCATAAGAGTATAGTAGTTATAGTTTAATAAGAACATTACAAAAGGAATCTAACATGATAAAGATGTAGTTCTGGTCACCCAGTGAGACCTCTACTATGCATGTTTCTTAAAATAGCCCTGTTATGAGTAAAAAATACTGTGGGATTTTTTTAGGTAATTACCCGGTGAGATTTCATTAGGTGTTACCTCTGGAACTTTCCCTTTTCTTATTTTTGATCTGTTGAGAATAAAAAAAAAAGAATTGCTTATGAATGATCATATTCTTGTTAATCTCTTGCAAATACAATCCTTTCTCAAGTAATTTCCTATACACAGGTTGCCTCTTTAAAAGTCATCAGAAACAAACAGACAGGTTTATCAGAGGGATATGGTTTTATAGAATTCCTTTCTCATGCTGCTGCAGAGAAAGTCTTGCAAGCATATAGCTGCATTGTGATGCCTAACACAGACCAACTTTTCCGTTTGAATTGGGCTTCATGCAGCACCGGAGAAAAACATTCAAATAGTGTGCCCGATCTTTCCATATTTGTAGGAGATTTAGCTGCTGATGTTACTGATACCTTACTACTTGATACATTTTCTAGTAAATACCCCTCTGTTAAAGCTGCTAAAGTGGTGGTTGATGCCCATACCGGTCGTTCCAAGGGTTATGGTTTTGTAAGGTTTGGGGATGATAGTGAGAGGTCACATGCCATGTCCGAAATGAACGGTGCATATTGTTCAAGCAGGCCAATGCGAATTGCTGCAGCCACTCCTAGAAAATCATCTGGTTATCAACTGCAACGTGTTCCGCAAGGTACGATGTGTATTGTGTACTGTTGTTATTGTTGGCGGTGGCTGTGTTACCCCCCCCCCTTCAGTTATTATTTATTTGTCTATGTTAACCAATTTTCCTTGTCCTTTTTTATCTATCCATTTATGAAAGCTATGCACATCAAGTGTTTTTTTCCCAATAAACCCTTCATATGCTATTCAATTTACCCTTTCTCCTAATATGAAGATAAATGAGAGGGTGCCTTTTAATGAAGGCATGTTAGGAAAAGTATTAACATATTTGATTAATTTATCACATCAAAGGTGATAGGGGCAGAGGGAGTACTTGTTCATTATTTTTTAGAAACTCTCTACATGCTTTAAGAGTTGCACAAAGCCTTCATAAAAACATTATTAAATAAAGTATAGGATTCCAATAATATCTAATATCTCACTGTTGCCTTACAAGTCGAATAGGTAATTCTTGTATCTTCTCCAATTGGCCATTTTACTTCTCCAATTGGAAAATTTTCATTACCTATTAATGCATGATGATCTACTTGACTCTCTCATTGCTTGATATTTAAATAAGGCGGATCTTCTTCTTCTTCCTCTCTCTCTCTCTCTTTTTTTTTGCTTTCATGGTTCATAATATTTGTTCATTTTGTCATCACTTAGTTTCTTTTTCTTAAAGAATTTAGTAGGTGAAGAACACATAGCTCAGTTCAAACCAAAACTCCTATTTTCTTCTTCTTCTTACCCTCAATATTTATTAAAGGGTCATCTCTCTTGGGAGCAACAGCTATGACCTAGAATTACAACAGCCAATTGAACTGTGGAAGGGTACATGTCTAAAAGTCTATCCTCCAGAATTATGCCTTTATGCTGTACTTTTAATCATCGTCCATCTCCAAATCATTAGGTTCAAACTGGTGAAGCCATACATTTTCTATTCACTTTATCAATATATCTCTTCTACAGTTAGCTGCATAAGTAGTCTCTGGTGGCGGCGATAACATTCAGCGTCAAAAATAAATTCTCTTCCTCATTGAAGTCTTCGGGTTCTTGATTTTTAAGGAATGTGTATGTACTTTTAACATCAAACCATTCTAGCCTGGCCCTAAGGCTGCCTAGGACAGGGGTTGGACTGGATTTTAGGAATTTTTTAGATGTTTGTGTGCAAGTTTTTAGATTATAGACTAAACATTGTAGGAAATATGAATTTGGAGCAGTTAGCCCAAAGCTTGTTAGCTCATGAGCACATCCACTTGTTCACACCAAAAGTCCAAAACCCAAATATATGATGCCTTTGATATTCTTGACTAGATGAGCAGGAAAGCATTGATATCATAGTGGTCACTCCAATGTCTTCTAAGAGGATATTCAACTGTGGAGTAGTCTTCTTGTCAGGCCGGCCTGACGGGAACCTCCATCCGGCTGAGCCCGTTTGGGCACCTTCCCGGTTGAATTTTTTGATGAATTTTTTTGAGCATGTTCTTCATCAAGTCTAGTTTATCCATACCAAATTTGAGCTAAAAATTCAACCGGGAAGACAGTCAAATGATTTTTTGAAATGTACTGCGATGTTTATATATTAACTGCGCAGTGTTCGTAAATAATTTATTTGACTGCCTTCCCGATTGAATTGTTAACTGAAATTTGGTATGGATAAACTAAACTTGATGAAGAACATGTTTAAAAAAAATCATCAAAAAATTCCACCGGGAAGGTTGGCAAAAAGGGTCGGCCGGACGGCTGTCCTGGTCAGGCCGGCCTGACATGATGATTTCTCTCCAATTGTGACACTTGGAAAATATGAACTCATAACAACAACAACAACATTCAAGCCTTAATTCCATAAACTTTTGGGGTTGGCTAACATGAATGGATCCACGATATCGATGCTAAAAAGAGGAAGACAGAAAAAAAAAAAAAAAAAAAAGAGAAAAATAAGTAAGATAAAACAGATAAGATAAAGATAAATAAATATCAGATATCAATAACATAATAATATACTACCTCTGTCCCAAAAAACTTTGCCAATTCAAAAAGGAATTTTATCAACTCAGGACCCGAAAGATAGACGAATTATCAATCCGGGATCTGAAAGATGAAATGCATCGATATAGTACCCGAATGATTAAAAACTATCAATTTAGGACTTGAATGATTGAAAACTATCAATTTAGGACCTAAGTTTTCATAAATTATGTTTTTTTTTTATTTTAAAAATTTTGAATATTATTTAATTTTATTAAATTAATAAACTTTTGTGAAGAAAAGTTTACCAAAAATTAGTAATGGAGTTGATAAAAAACTAAACAAATCAAAACCTATGAAACGTTAGGTCCTAAATTGATAGTTTTCCATCATTCGGGTCCTATACCGATACGTTTCATCTTTCAGGTCCTGAATTGATAATTAATCTATCTTTCAGGTATTGAATTAATAAAATTCCATTCAAAAAATTTGAACCATGATTTTGATTAGTATAATATTATGAAAATTATAAATTTTATACTTTTATGAAAGTACTTTTAACAAAGAACATTTTCATATAATTTTTATATTATAAATAATTTCCAATAAAAAGATATAGTTGGTCAAAGTTGTGAAAATGACAAATTTTTTTGGGACGGAGGTAGTAAGAAAGATAAAAGAGCGTAAAAACTAGAAGATAAAAATAACATAAGAACATAAGAGATATATAAGATAAACAATAAAAGAAATTGAGAGGAATGATAGAAAAGAGATCAATCGTACACACGAATGTGCATCCTCCACTTTGCTCTCTCTAAATTCATACTCTCATCCAACCCAAGAAGACGCATATCAGTTCTGATTCTTCTTATCTAAGTCTGTTTGGGTCTTCCCCTCCCTCTCCTCTCTGTCTCTTCTTCCCACCCCTCAAGTCCTCTCTTATCTTCTATAGGTGTTACTCTCACCTTTTGTCTAATTATCTCATTCCTCAAGCGGTCTTTTTTCGTATGTCCACACATCCATCGAAACATACGCATCTTTGCCACATTCATCTTTTAAATGTGACATTACTTCACCGCCCAACACTCTACACCATACATTAATGCAGGCCTAATTTTTGTTCGATAAAATTTACCTTTCAGTCTAGTCAGCATACTTCGATCGCATAGAAGTCCTGATGCACTCCTCCATTTCATCCACCCATCTCTTGATTCTATGGGATACATCCCCATCTAATTCACCATCCTTTTGGATTGTGGAGCCCAAGTAACGAAACATATCACACACTGGTATCTCCTTACCATCAAGAGTAATCCCACTGTTGCTGCTACTTGACTACTTCTACCTCTACCAAACTTGCACTCCATATATTCAGTCTTGCTTCGGCTCAGTTTGAAACCCTTGGTCTCCAAAGTTTGTCGCCATATTTCCAACTTTGCTTTAACACTTGATTGTGTCTCATCAACCAATACAATATCGTCAGCAAACATCATGCACCATGGTATATCGTCTTGAATTGACTTTGTAAGTTCATCCATGATTATAGCAAATAAGAAAGGACTCAGAGCCGATCCTTGGTGCACTCCGATAGTAATAGGGAACTCTGCGGTCCTCCTTACACTATTACGGACACTTGTAGTACAAACTTCATACATACCCATGATGATACTGATATACTTAAGTCATATGCCTTTTCCAGTTAAGGCACACCAAAGGACTTCTCGAGGTACACTATCATATGCCTTTTCTAAGTCAATGAACACCAAATGAAGATCCTTTATAATGTCTCTATACTCCTCCACAACTTGTCTAACAAGGTGAATGACCTCTGTTGTTGAGCGTCTAAGCATAAAACCAAATTGATTCTCCGAAATTTTCACACTTTTCGGAAGTCTTTGCTCAACCACTTGCTCCCAAAGTTTATGATGTGACTCATAAGCTTAATCCCTCGATAGTTGGCACATTCTTGTACATCACCCTTATTTTTAAATAGGGGAATTAGAATACTCTTCCGTCAATTCAGTGCCATTCGGTTGTTTCTCCAAACCAGGTTGAAGAAACGTGTCAGCCACTTAATGCCTTTATCTCCCAAACTTCTCCAAGACTCGATTGGTATGCCATTTGGGCCTACTGCTTTCTTCTGCTTTCTTCCGCCACATCTTTCTCAGAGCCTCTTTAACTTCTGTTGTTTGGATCCTTCTCACGAAGTTCTGATTTACCATACACTGGTATAGTAAGATCATCAATACCTTGCACTTTATTCCCGTTGAACAAGGTACCAAAGTATGACCTCCACCTCTCTTTTATTTCCTCATCCTCCATTAATACCCTTTGATCGACATCTTTCACACACTTAACTTTTTCGATATTTTGAGTCCTACAGTCATGAAGGCGAGCAAGTCTGTAAATATCTTTTTCTCTTTCTTTAGAGTCCAATTTTACATATAATTCGTTGTTCACTTTTCCTCTTGCTTCCTTTACAGCTTTCTTTGCTTTTCTTCTAGCCTTCTTGTACTCCTCTATGTTCTTGTTGCTACAACTCTTACCCAATTTCTTATAGCATCCATTTTTGGTCTTTATTGTTTGTTTTGCATTATCATTCCACTAAGATGTGCCATTTTTTGTGGCAGACATCCTTTAGATTCTCCGAGTATCTCCTTCGCCACTTTGTTAATGGTGGACTCCATTGATAACCACACATCATCCACATGTGCGTCATTATCAATAGACCATACATCTTCCTCAAACATTTTGTGTGCAAAACTTTATTGGAGATTCCCCTCGAGCTTCCACCACTGGATCTTTGGCTCCCCTTGTACCTTAACCCGTTTTCTCTCTTTTTACCTTAAATCAAGCACAAGCATCCTATGTTGAGTGACAACACTCTCACCTGAGTTAACCTTACAATCAGTGTAGCTAGTTCTCCAAGTCGTCCGTACTAAAAAGTAGTCAATTTGGGTACTATTAGCTCCATTTCTATAGGTCACAAGGTGAGAGTCCCTTTTCTTGAACCAAGTGTTCCTCTCAGCCAACTCATATGTCGAGACAAAATCCATAATGTTCATTTCTGATTCATTTCTAGTTCCGAAGCTATGTCCTCCATGGACACTCTCAAAACTATCACGACTTAGGCCCACATGCCTGTTATCCTATGACCAGCTTCTCTCCCCTTGGCACTCGTTGCACCAGTTCCTCAAGACCCTCCCAAAATTGTTAAGTGAGTAGGCACTTACCACGCCCACGGTCTCTTCTCCTATTATCAACTTAATGCTCATGATGCGGTCGTTCTTCCTAAAGACTTCCACCACACCCTCAACATAATCATGCGCCACCATAATGCCTACTTCATTTCTGTTCCCCTCTCTCCCCGAATACCACGGCTTAAAACCTCCAGGATTAATCTCACGTGCCTTTTCTCCAATCCACTTAGTTTCTTGCATGCACATTATGTTAATATTCCTCCTATTCATAACCTCAGTTATCTCAGATGATCTTCCTGTAAATGAGCCAACATTCCACGTCCTAAAAAGCAATCTAGCACCCTGCCTTCTCTTCTTCAAACAACATCAACCCCCACCATGCCATTGCATATTTGACACCATCCCCGAGCATTGGAGTGGCGCGTCGCTTTCGGGCGACGACCTAGCAGTCTTAGCATTCTTATCACCACATTTAGGCCTATGAAGTGTAGCGCGCCGTTGCATATTTGACACCACCCCCAGACAGAGGGATGACGTGTCGCTTACAGGCGACGTAGCTGTAGCGATATTCCTATTCGATTCATGTCATGTGATGTGACTAAGTGATACTGCTGGCCATCACGCGCCTACCACAGCACCCTCCTCCTTTATCCTGGCTTGGGACGGACATGATACCAAAAAATGATTTCATGGCGGAGTTTTTGAACTCATTAGATATTTAGATCGTTGGGGTGTTTTGTTGTGTTAATGACATAAATGGTTGGAAGATCGAGATATCAAAGCATATATTAGTACTTGGTTATTACTCTGTATTAGATTATTGCATGTTAGTGCTGAGACCGATCTGGCCCATATTAACATCTCTAGTCATGAGTCCTTTCATCATGTAACTGTGTAACACCATATTCACTCCCTCAATTTTGTCCTTATGATGCACTGCCATTGGCCCATTTGTAGCATAACCTTATCTGGTGCAATCAGTTGAATGTCTCAAGTTTTAAGTCGAAACTCAATTTGAAGTGATTCAGACTCCAATCAAGCTTCAAGTTACAAGTCTAAATTCAAGATCAAGTCATATATAGTTTCAAGATTTCAAGAATTTTTTTCATATTTAATCAAGTTCAAGTTAAAAGTCAAGATATTAATAGGTGTCCTACATTTTGCACACGGATAATGCACTGATTGCACACGTGTGTAGTGATTTTCTGTGTTCAAGCTCAAGTCATATGCAGTTTCAAGATTTCAAGTTTTTTTTTTCATATTTAATCAAGTTCTAAGTTAAAGTCAAGATATTAGTAGGCGTCCTACATGTAGCACAGATAATGCACTGATTGCACACGTATTGTAGTCAGTGGCGGATTTGAAAATTAGGTTTTGGGTGTTCAATACCTTTTTACAATTACAAATTTAAAGAGTAATAAATAATTATACCAAATTTACACACATATACCTAAATGTTTTTCAAAATTTTGGGTGTTCATGTGAACACCTTTTAACATGAGTGGCTCCGCCACTGATTGTAGTGAAGTGTTCAGCATAGCTATATATGCAGTTTCAAGATTTCAATTTTCCCCATATTTAACCAAGTTCAAGTTAAACTCAAGATATTAATAGGCATCCTACATGTAGCACAAATAATGCACTGATTGTGCACGTGTGGTAGTGAATTGCATTCAGCGTAACTATACCAAGTATGTATGTTGTGTTATAAAAAACGTCATGCGTATACATTTGTTGAGAACTTGTATCTTTTACCTAGTCTTAGTATCACATGTAAAATGCTGTTGTAATAGATTACTCACCTTTTGAAATTGCTGTGGTAGGTGGATATGAAAATGGTTCTCCAGCCCGCGGATCACAATCTGGTGGAGATTCTACTAATACAACAGTTTGTGATCAAACCCTGCTTTCTTTTATTTTTGGTTATCACTAGCCTACATATGCTTCTTTGGCTAATGGTTTTCCCTCTCAGATATTTGTGGGAGGCCTTGACCCAAATGTTGGCGATGAAGATCTTAGGCAGCCTTTCTTGCAGTATGGTGAAGTAGTTTCTGTGAAAATTCCAGCTGGGAAAGGATGTGGATTTGTGCAATTTGCTAATAGGTGGTTTATATATTTTCATGTCTCATTTATGGAACTGCATTAACTATCTATCTCTTTTTTGGGATTGAAGTTATTTAGTAACACATAGTTTTTGGCAGAAATGACGCTATAGAAGCCCTAGAGAAGACGAGAGATCTCGTGATTGGGAAGCGGACGGTTCGCCTTTCTTGGGGACGAAATCCAGTGAGTAGACAATCAAGACCTGATGTCGTCAATAACCCATGGACTAGTCCATACTACGGTGGACACTTCTACGGAGGAGGTTACGGATATGGGTATGGTTATGGTTTCCCTGCAGTACGCCCTGACCCCAGCATGTACACTTCTACCCCTTATGCCGCTTATCCAATGTACGGTCCCCCCCGCCGGCCACGAGTGAGCTGAACTGTGTTGCCTCCACATGAGCAGAACCATTTTTTTATTGGAGTTTGAGATAGTAGTTATACCTAGAGAATCTTATGGATAATTGACTTCGAAGTTTGGACAGTTTTATATTTTATTGAAATAAATGTCTTTTGGAAAACAGGTTATGTGTGGCTTCATGCTTCCATTGAAGTAAATGGTGAGCAAAACCAGGTAAGATCATTAAGTATGTTTTCCATCAGATCCCTTTGTGACCATTATTATTCTCAATTCTCATCATTGAATATTCACTTATGTGCGACGCATGAAGTGACTATAAGGCAATGTTGAGAATAATAAATAAAAAATTAATTTGCACTTAATAAACTATAAGAGCAATAATGAAACTAAGATTCGGATCTAGGCTCCATTCGATTTGACGACTTGAAAAGTTCCTACCAATTCTGAATTGTGCCCAATTTATAGCACTTGATACTCCGTAGCTTGTAGCGTCGTTTATTAATCAGTTTACCACATCTAAGGCCATTTGGAGTTCTTATTTACTTCATGCAGACATGCAGTCACTTAAAGTTGCGAAGAATTATTAGTACATTCTTAGGGCTCATTTGATAACAATGAAATTAGTTGAATCGTTTGATTTTGTTGAAATTTATGAAGTCTTGTTGCAGTATTTGGATGTGATTTTGCTGAATTATGAAAAAAACTATGTGAAAAATAGATAAAATAATCATCTACAATAAGTTCAGACAATTCAATCAAAAAAGTAATTCAAATTTTACTTATTTTGATTATTACAATTCAGCACGTGAAATCAAAAGTTACATATTTGGTGAAAAGATTTTTTTATCGTTGGTGAAAAAGTTTGTTGATAAGGCTAATAAGTTGAAAAAACAAGTGTGCTTAATCACTCTATCATTCCGGATCTCTCCGGATCTGCCTCATGGATTTATATATTTTAATCAGGCCTGGATGCCTGGTTATCTGTAAAAGGGTACATTAACAGCATACTTTTTCATTTTTCGATAAAACGAGACATTTCAGATCTTTTTAAATATTGAATTAAAAGATTGAACCTCTTAGTTAGAGCTGTCAAACGGGCCGACCCAACCCGACCCGTAACGGGTTATGCTTTATGCGGGTTGGGTCGGGCCAACCCGTTTAATGACGGGCCATAATTTCTTCAACCCTAACCCAACTCACCTAACCCGTGGGTTAAACGGGTTGGCCCGCGGGTCAATGTAAAAAATATATATATAACAAAAAAAACTTTAAAAATAATTACCCGGAAGTATATATTTATATTAGTAAGTAGTAACAAAGGAAATTTTGCCATTACGCTTGGTTCAATAAAAGATTGGATTTTCCAAAAAAAAAAGTAATAACAAAGGAAATATAAGAAATCAAAATACTAAAAATTCAATACTTGTTAAGTTTAATTAAAAAATATTAAATACTAGTTATACGAGAATTTGAAAACTATAAGAGGGTATGCGACAAAAATACTCATTGTATAAAAATAAAGATCTACACAAACCTTTTGATTGATTATTTGTAAATAATGACTATTAATTGTTAAATATTGTATCGAACTTCACATAAAATATACTTTTCAACATTTTATTTGATTATTTATTATAGAAACAAATATTGTTTTGTCATGGTTGTAATCTTTTAATTGTAATTATAATAATATTGATAGTAAAAGAACAATATTTATGATAATAAAATTCAAAACTATATTTTTATATTTTGGCCCGCGGGCCAACCCGCAACCTGGTGGGTCAACGCACTTATACCCGCAACCCGCATGGGTTGACCCACGAAACCCGCGAACTAAATGGGTCAGAAATTCTCAACCCTAACCCACCAATAAATGGGTTTAAACGGGCCAGCCCGCAGGTTCCGGCCCATTTTGACGGCTCTACTCTTTCAAATAAAAATATTAAACCTCTAAGTGGGTTAAGTTGCAACTAGTATTCGGATTGAAGCTCTGATTAATCGCACATTGATAAGTCTATATTAGAGTATGGTTTAGGCAATAAGTAGGGCAAGATTTAAAAATTATTGTGGTAAAAAGAAGTCTAATTTTTACCTAAAAATAATTTTAAAAATAAGTAGGACAAAATTACACTATTATTACTGTTATTGTACATGTGATTCGTATCAACCGTAAGTTATTGTTGTAGCCTTGTAGGTAGTTTTCAAAATAATGAATTATAAATATAGTACTAATGCTATCATTACCCATATGTCATACTACGTATAGTAGTTATTAATATATAAAACCATATGTTATCATTATTACCAGTGATAATATAATTAGCACACAATTATTATTAATAATGTATTTTTTTTGTTATGCGTATGTTAGTATTAGTACACAAATGCAGGTTAATGGTATTTGTAATATAATAATAATAGTAGTAGTAATACTACATAATACAATGATTTGATAGTGCTTATAAAACTGATAATCCTAATTATAAAAATTAACGGTAACAACAATTATATTTATAATTATAATTACAACAAGATTTTTGACAATTCAGGAGTTAGTGGTTAAGTCTACCATTATGTGAAACAAAGCAATTATAGTGTCATTATATTCGCTTTAGCATCTTGAATAGCATGTCCAAAACATCCTAATCATTCACCTTCTCATAATCTAATTGTTTCAAGTTTCATAAATTAAACAAGAATTCAAAAATACCTTAAAAGGCTTTCATCTTACTAAATTACTTTGCAAGGAACTTGATGCACCATGCATCATAGATTCATAATGGTAAAAAAGAAACACTTGGGAAACATGTTTTAGGTTAATTTTGTCATCGTAAATACTGTATAAGCTAGACTTCTTTCAAGCCTGATGAAGTAAACATGTTTTATTATAGTCAGGTTGTTCTAAAAATAAAATAAAATAATAGTTAGGCCCAAGATTATTACGAAGTAAACATAAATTTAATAAACACTTCTTAGTAAGCAATGTTTATTAAGCGACGAAGTAAATGTCCTTGGACATAACTTCATTGTCTTCTTCCATATCTTCATTAAAGTGTTTTTCTCCATACCATATTACCAACCCGTTTTCAAGAAAAAGTGGTTGAAGTCTCATTTCTAAAGCGATATAATTAGATTCATTTAGATCAAGTTCAAGCACTTCATTTCTATACTTGATTAAATGAATAATCAAATGATTCATATTGTAACATTATGGTAGTAAAGTGCTAACTAAAAGGCCTAAACCCCCAAGAGAATGCAACTAACAAATTACACATATACTTTGAGTTGACTAAGTGTTGTATTTACATCCAAAAAATAAGCAAGAAATATTGGGCCAAAAAGGCTTCTCAAAGCATACATAACAAATACCATAATATTTAGCCTAAAAATGTTCTCCTTTTCCTGACCTAGGGTGGTCGCCTTTGTTGCACCCCATAAGGCCACCTGACGGGCACCCGTGAAAGAACTCTCAAGTCTCAACTCCTTTTACTTACCTGTTGTTTTATAATATCAGCTGATTAGGCAACAACATCAAATAACACGAATTTCTTTTTATAGAAAATCTAAAGAAACTTGCAAATATGCAGAAAAACTTGTCTAAGGGACAGGAGTCACATGATACAAGAACTTCACTACAAATAGCAAGTCATTTGAACCACATATTAGTTTCTGTGAAATATGATGAACTCTACCCTGAGTTGGAGAACTTTAAGGTTACTCATGTTTTCTTTTCAGGTCGATCAAATTATTTAAGGAACAAATTTCACTTAAAATATTAAATACAATGGTTCGCTTTTCCCTGCAAGTGGGTTTTGAGATATTTGCCAATGAGGCTAACACTGAACTGTACAAATGAAAAAGAATGGTCATCACTTACATAACCACAACAATCTCAGGAAGAGTTTCTTAAGAACCACCTCTGATGGCTTATTCTTTCTTCACTTGGAAGACTTTTCCAGTCTTGGAAGATGTAGTTACTAGTGTTCCATTATCAGACATATAGTAGTAGTTGCAATTGATTCTAGTAACCAAATCAGCCAAATGAGGGAACTGTCCAACATTTAGCTTGAAAGACAGAATCTGCAATTGCAAAACATGTAAAATATGTGTGATCTGCGCAAGTATTGAAATTTCCGCTAGGCTATTGTTCTAGTTTATGAAACAATAATAGAAGTAGAGGAAGGTAGAAGCAATAAATACCCTGAGAAGAAATGCTATGCAGTCATCAAACTGCTGCTCAATCCTATCTGCTTCCATCTCACATCTTGCCTTGATAGCTGAAACACTTCCACCGCTGTTCAGAGTCTGCTGTGTGGTGTAGAAGTCCAATGCAAGTCCGAGGATAGTGTTGATACGGCTAGCAATCAATGCCCACTGGAGGAGGAAGAGGATAAGAAGAAGATGGCATTAAAAATCCTGTACTGCCTCATTTAATGGGAAGCTTGTATCCACGAGCACTCTCCAGTCAGTCCAAAAATAAGGGAGTCTTTGTTTGGTCAAGGTACAACAGTTTTTAATTTTGAAAAGGTAGAACTCTTAAAAACCACGCCACCCGTGTTTTAAAAATATAGTTCATCTAAACTTTGCCATATTTAAAATGTTTGTAACTCTTTCTTGGCAAATTACATGAAACATTAGTTTCGCTTGATCGAAAAGAACTCTTTTTTGGACAAAAACAATTGTAACAGAACCTTTTTTGGATGAAGCAACATTTCTCAGTATGCTAAACAAAATAAGTATTACAAAATTTGATAAATACCTCTGACCCTAAATATTATCTTTTCCTTAAAGGAAAAATGTGTGGTTGATATGATTTTACACTTTCTAATAAATATCAACTACAGAATTTTATTATCATAGAACTAAGAACTCTGAGCAAAGTCAAACTTTGAAATGAAAAAGGGACGAAGGGAGTAGTAACGAGAAGATGGAGAGATTATGTACTAACGAGTTTGTCTGGAGCAACAAAGCATTGCCTCTGTATAGATGTCAAATACGCCTCATGTACTTCAATGACTTCATCCAATGATGCCGCTGCTGCCATGCCTTCACACAGTTCGCGCCATGCACTGTGATACACCTATTCAGGTTCACATTACCAGAGAGACCCTAAGAATGTTAGTTATACTTCTATTAAGGTTTGGGAACTATTAGAGAGGAATCAACGATAAGTGATTACCCTGTCCATCACATATTGGTGAAAAGCATCAACAAAATGGAGAAGCTTTTGTTCCAACAACCAGTGTCGCTTGCGATTAGCTGTTGCAGTGCTTCTATCCTGCCAGACACCCACCCAATAAAAGGGGAAAAAGAAAGTTGATCAATCACCCGTTAGTTAATTGCATGTTCAAATGCAATTTCAAGTGGAAGTAGTTTAAGAAAAGACCTTCAACATCCATCTTCGCACTTTATCCAGGACAAATTTTGCTCGTCTGATCTTTAATAAGAACCTCATCACCTGTATAATATTGTAAATTTCAATTTTCATCCTCCAAGTAAAAACTTATCATTATTGGTGCATGATATTGGTGTCCTCTCGCTTTTATTCGTCACACATTTCCAGCAAAAACTGATCAAATCTTGAGTAAATCTGTCCTAATTTCAACAAATTTGTTAAACTTTTTAACTTAACTTTTAATTCAATAACCAAATTTGACAAGGACACCAAAGTCATGGGACCAAAGCATGATACTTAATAACGAAAGAGAAGATAAAGTGATTTGCCATAGTAAAAGAAAGTGAGAGCTACCCGGTTGTATTTTTTTATTGCCTCTAAATTAGCAATAAGTTCAAGTGGCCAAGAGACCTGTTAAAAAATATATGCGAATCAAAATTTAAAATAATGTCAGGAAATGGAAACAGTGCTTTGGATATAAACAATACCATAAATGCAAAAGTTACCTTATATGTGAATGTCAGTGAATCAAGGCTATCAATACCAAAGTTCTGACCTCGACTTATCCGGGGGGTTAAAGTAGGAACCACTAAATTATTTTTCTTATCCTCAGTAGCATTTCTTGAGATGGACACAACCAGCGAATCTGGTGTATTAATCAATATGGCGTCAGCAGAGTTACGTATTGATTCCTGAGAGAAATTACAGTGGATGCACTCAACTTTAATAAACCAAACCACGTGGCAAGTATACCCACTCGAAGCACTCACCTTTGATTATTGCTCCCCCCCACCCACCCACCCACAGGAAAAACTAACTTGAAATTGCCTAGTATATGCCAGGAAGAAACAATGTAAAGGAAGAAACTATCTTGGCAAACACATAATAAAGATTGTGGAATCACTTAAGTGTGTGTTTGCTGTTTACTCAACCATCACACCTGTAAAATCATGTTTAAATCAAATTCATCATCCAAAGATTCTCCTTTGTCTAACTTATTGAAAACCATTGTGAAGAAGTGCTGCAACAGATCACCTGGAGAAACCAAAAGTCCCAAATATTATTAAAGACAGCCATAGAAACCCATCATTCAAATAGAAGTGAACAGAGCACACAGATTATCTAGAGAAAGCATGGATTAGTCTTGCTAACCAAAACTTATAGTCTCACACAAACTGAACAAGTATTTAATACATAAAAAAGATGAGAAAAGCCCAAACTCTAGAGGTTTACCAGAACCTAGCAAATATATGGCACGTAAGACTCCCAGCTCATCTAGAAGTCTCCAATCACATAGTAATTTTGATAATATATTCCTGCCAATACAATTTGCCTGCAAAGTGTAAGGCAAGGTCCATGCATATTATATCTTTAAAAAATAAAGAATGCACAACAGATCTATAAAATGAGAAACTGCCAGCAACCTGTTTCTTGATAAAATTAATGAGACACTCTTGTAGAATAACCAAGGGAAGGGGAGTGCATTTTGGCTCAATGTTCTCAATCCAGCTTAGGGTTCTTGATGGAAGTGTGCTATTTTTTTGGAAAGGTAAAACATCAGAAAGTTGAAGGTCTTCCTGTTCAGCACACCAAAGAAAAGATTCAAACTCCAAAAAAACAGAGTACACTTGAGCATCTATTCTCGAGAGTTAGCAGGCAAACAGAAACTAAGGGAGAAGCAAATAAAGGAAATAATAGTAGACAATTTGCTTGCTCACTGATGCATTTAGTTAATAAAAAAGTGAAAGATATAGGAACCATAAATCTGGGAGATCTATTGGAAGATTGCACCAATTCACTGTAAAACAGAGTCCTTGACATGTCATGACAATCCATTTTGACACATAGTCAGTTGTAGTTGTAGTTTGTGATATATGAATGCATCCTACAAAGTTTAAAGCACTGGGACACAATTTTGACTATTTCTAAATTTTCATTACTATTTATGCATTAGAAAGACACTTATTAGTACCTAGAAAGACCCCATCTCAAATTACATGAAACCCTGACACAATTTAACCCTACGGTGACCAAAGAGTTTGGGGCCAACCATTTCAACTGAACTAGCTTTGAACTCTGAATCTATACAAGTATATAAAGTTGAGCCCTCCAAACTAATGATCAACTCATACAAAAAGATATGAGAATGAAGCTGAAATTTTATCAAAAACAACCAAATGATTCTTTTGTATTTCAGCGATGAGAAGTTCTGAGCCAAAAGGTGAATACCTGGAATGGTGGAAGAAGAGTTGGAAAGGGAAACAACTCTTGAAGAAATTTAGAATCCTCCTCCATACGAATACGTTCAGATTCACCAAACTGTGAGCCAAATACGTAGTTGGTATTTTTAGGGGTCAGAGACACATCAACGCTTTCACTAAATATAGCAGTTCTTAGCCCCTCATCGTCTAGAGGGGGCAGGAAGTAACTTTTAGATAAATTCAAGGCATCCCAATAATCTCTATTTTCAAGGAGAAAGTTTCGGCTCACAGTCATTGCTGGATTTCCAGGTATAAATGTTTTCTGGAGCTCATCTATCCCCAGTAAAGTTACCTTCTCCCGTTTCAGATCAATGCCATCTGCATTATCATTACTATTGGATTCCTTTTTGTTTTGACAAGAAGTATATCGCAACAGCTTATACCATTCTTTGTTTGAGCACATAGGTATATTTAGAGACATGCTCTTCTCCATTTCCTGATTAAATGATTCAAATGATGGACGGACTTCACTTTCCAGTTTAAAGTATTCGGAGATGTGATCCCCATAGCCAATAAGAGCTGCTAAAGAGATGCAAAATATCTCTGACAAGGTTAACGCTGTGGTTCTCTGACTGCTCCCTTGACCCCTAATAGGTCTTATTAAAGACATTGATGGAGTATATCTGATCAGCTGCAGAGACTTTCCAGCAGAGACGATTGTCCTTGATATGCTTTTCATGAACAAGGGACATGCTGAACAATCAGTCCCCTGTATTTCTTTTCCGTTGACCAAGGAGACTGATTCTCGAATGGATATATCTTTTCTCTCCCTGGTTAGTGGTATAGAATCACAAAGCACATCAAGCTTCTCAGAATTTTTCAATCTCAGCAAATAGCTTTTCTCCCAAAACTCCGCCTCATTAACGGTGACTGCTTCATTAGCATAAAAGAACATCTGCAACATGCCAAAATAAGAAGGCATTAGTTTTGCATGTAGTGTGGAACTGGTGGAACCATGGAAGTAAACAATAACTTAAATGTATCAGAGCTGGGGATGCCTGGCGCCTCATGTGACATTACAAAACTTATCTCTTCCTGTTAGGTTCTCCAGATAAGAAAAAAATTACAAAAAAAAGTTACCTCCTCAAAAGGATCATCAAGAGCTCCTTCGAATAGCCATGAATCCAAGGTTTCAATATACGGCAAAATAGTTCCAGCAAACACATGCAGCGTCATCCGATATGCATCCTCCTGAAAGCACCAGATCTAGTTCAAGTAAAACAACCATATAATCCAAGGATATAATGATATGCACATGTTTGATAAGTGCCTGTATGGTTTTAACAACCTCACCCCCTTTCAAAAGACAAACTTCATTCAATTTGTTATAGAGATGGTTAAGAATATGCACAGCAATATCAGCAGAAGATATGGAAGAATCTTGTTCAATGTAGATTTTTGGGATTGCCCCATGCACTATCTGTAGCAGATATTCGGCCCCTGCACACAGACTAATAGAGAATAATTGCTGTCAAGAATAGCACCAAATTCCCAAAGATGATGAAGTCCTATTTATGCTATGCTTGTGCGTAAACACATGATGCAGAATGACTAGTGAAGAAAACTTAAGACTGGGTGAGGACCCATATACAAGTAGGCAAATCAGAGGTCACATAAAATTGTTGATGGGATTCCTGGGCATTTCAAGCAAAAAGAGAAGAAAATGGATGATTAAAACAGGAAATAATGACAAAAAGAATCCAAAAAGGGAGACTAAATGCAATAATAAATCTCAAACACTCCTGCTATGAGTCACAGGTAGAAGTTAGCACTTGCAGTAACTGCGAAATATGCAGTAACTGGTATATGAATGATACTTTCTTCAAATGACTGAGTGCATGAGCAGTAATAATATTGCTACAAGCTATCATTCTATCAGTACTGACATAGGGTATGTTTGGCACAACTAGATAAAAAAAAGATTTTTTATAAGCTTTTTAAGAACGGTTAGCTTTTAGTGACTGAAAAGATTTTAAAAGGAAAAGGTTGTAGCTGTTTGATAAAAAGCTAACTGTTTGATGTAGTTCTGTTTGGTATAACAAGCTATTGAGAGTAATTAATGCTAAAAGCTACTGACTTTCTCCTAGATGCTACCCACTGTAACATCTCAAAAAAGATCTTTTATTTTGTAAAAAACTATTAAAATTGCCCTACCAAACATACAACTAGAAGCTTTTGAAGACTTTTTAAATAGTACAAAAACCAGAAGGCGGGGATCTGCTAAACATGAACATAAATTTACTGACTTTGATAAAGAATTGGACAATCCTAGGAGGGTTGGAGAAGTTCCCATATTTGAGTTGCTTATCTTATTCTCCTCTTTCAGAGCATCATCACGTAGCCTCTGCACCAAGAGATTAAAGAAATGATTATGTTTCAATAATGAGCAAGAAAACTTAAAACTGAAAGATTTCATATGCTAGTAGATTCATACTCTGAGCCACGTAGAGATAGAGAATACAAATGCCCTCACAGTGGGTGGAGGAACTCTCGCAGATTTCTCAACCTTATTGACAATTATTTCAACTATTTTTAAGGATGTTGCAGCATAAGTAAACTGATTGAGGATGAGATTAAGACTTGTCTGCGACAGGTGGGCAACGAAAATCCCTCTTTTAGGGAAAAACTTTTCTCCTGTATCATCCCAATAAAATAAATAGCTGGACAAACCCTGTAACATCTGCAAAACTCCTTTCACCTAATGTACAAAGATAAATGGAGAAAAGATTTAGCAGAACTGTAGCAAGTTTTACCCCCATCAAATGCATTGACTAGATTATATGACTTACTAAATCAACTTCATTTGTCCGGAGTGATGCGATTGGCTCCACAAAATGTAATCCGCCAGAGAAGGAATCGTAAATTTTTTCTATTAAACTTGTAGAGGTTCCCATGTTTCTTCGACGAGATGGAAAGGCTGGGTGCAACAAGAGTTGATGGGCTTCTTTTTGCAGAAAAAGAGCGGATAATTGGAGGCGACGAGAGGGAAGCAGTGCACACTCCACTGCACAGTTACACACCGGAGAAAGCTAAATATCTATTGGCCTTCGGCGGCTCATAATAATGGTCTAAATCATCCCAAATTTTAATTTTTGCTCTTAATTTTTACTCTTAATATCAGGTCATGGACCATGAGGACTACTCAGGTCCTTCCGGAGGGACGAGAGGGACCGTCCGAACTTTACTGTTTGGGGCGGTTCCCGGTGGAATTTTTTGATGAAATTTTTTGGGCATGTTCCTCATCAAGTCTAGTTTGTCCATACCAAATTTCAGCTCAAAATTCGACCGGGAAGCAGTCAAATAAATTCTTGAAACTTACTGCACTTTATATATGCGCATAATGTGCAGTAAGCTTCAAGAATTTATTTGACTGCCTTTCCGGTCGAATTTCGAGCTGAAATTTGGTATAGACAAACTAGACTTGATGAGGAACATGCTCAAAAAATTTCATCAAAAAATTCCACCGGGAACCGCCCCAAACAGTAAAGTTCGGACGGTCCCTCCCGTCCCTCCGGAGGGACCTGAGCAGTCCTCCATGGACCATTATTGGCGGATGGTCCATATAGTTGGGATTATATAAAAATAATCAATAGTTGGGATTATTGTTAGCGGACTGACAATAGTTGGGATTATTATTTTCAATTTTTCCTTACAAAAATAGATTATTTTCAATTTTTCTTTTTTTTTTGCAGAAGGGGGCTTAGACACATATCACAGCATTCAGATAGATGTTAAAATAACAAAACAACCACATGTAACCATTCGCACTTGAATCGGACTCAGAGTTACTCACCTTAGACAAAGCAATAGAGAAAATTCCCTAAATGGGAGTAAAAATGTTTTGAAATTCCAAAATAGGAGTATCATGTTTTTTATTTCCTAAATAGGAGTAAATTTCTGTCAAGTTTGGCATTACAAGGCTTTTAACATGGCATTTTTTTCCAAACTTGGAAGATTACTCATATTCAGGGAATAAAAAACATGATACTCCTATTTTGGAATTTCAAAACGTTTTTGCTCCTATTTAAGGCAATTTCTGAAAGCAATATAACTCGTTGATCCTAATTTGGTCATAACTGAACCAAAGACTGTTACCGCAAAACTCTCATCATACAATCCTAATGCAAAAGTCTTACAGCACCAAATAAAATAAAAACAAAGAACAACAATCTTGACGTGGAAATTAAAACGCAAAACAGCATTAAATAAAATCCAAAGCTTGTTTTCATCGGCAGAAGCACCACTCGCATAATCGGCGGGTCTAGAAGCCCGGACCCGCCTCCACCCCACTTTTTTGCTTTATCCAGAAACATGTTCTCGCTTACTGGGTCCTCTAGTGACTGCTCTTCTCAAATCTTTCTACGCTTTTGGTCCACTGGCACCTCCTCGGTACTGCCTATGCCTCCTTTGGTAACACTATTATATGTTCCTACTGTAGACTCTCGCCCTCCTTGTCCCCCAGTACCTTCACCCTCTTGATATGTTCTCCTTTGCTGTCTGACCACCCCTGAGCTTGAAGATTTTTTCACTAGCCATTTATTGCCCCCTATTGGACTAGTCTTCACCCCACCACCCACTCGAAGCTCTACCCCAAAAGATTTTTCCAAAATTATATCCTCCTCATATTTTAAGGGACAGAATTTATCAGAATGCTCAATCACCCCACAAATGAAACAATAATTAGGGAGGACTAGTTTTTCATATTTGAAATCCACCCAATGTCCAATACCACCTCTCTTAAGGGTATTCTTTTCAAAACTTTACTTATCCTGTAATTGATAGCATAACCAAAAAAGTCATAAAAAAACAATTTAATTCTTCGAAAAATTGGGTCATGAATATTACTAATCAAAATAATTTGGACAAATATAAGACTTGTTTTAGTAGTTACCAAAAAAGAGACCATCGTGTCCATGTGTCTCTTTCATAAACTTGAGGATTAAAATCTCAAAATTACCGATGTCTAATTATTACACAGTAAATATTTTTCCCAACTAAACTAACGCTATTCCTTATATCGATGATTGGACACTAAAACACTAATCTCATATTACGTTGATCGCAATGTGAAGCGGATTCATTGACGAAACTATGGGGAAGAAACATGAAGTTTTCGCTGGAATGGAACAGAAGAGTACACAAGGTTGAACATGAAATTTTGAATCGTATATTTATTACACAGTTCTTTTTTTGCGAGGTGTATTACACATTTCGTATTCGAATTTGACTGTCTCTATTTCGAAATTTACATTAAAATTTAGTTGTTGTAAAACGCAATAGTAATACATAGCCTTGGAATAAAAGTGAAAGCATATGAGTGATTATTTGTAGTTACCAACCATTATGTATTTCTGTTTGAGGTATGTAGGTATTTTTGATAGAATTTCTTACAAGTTGTGTGTAACTATATGAGCGGATGATGTAACTATGTTTGTTCTATGTGACTGCAAATGCAATTGAAAATGTAACATTCTATATATTTGGGGGCGGGTTATGTAACTGGTTTTTAAAATTTGTTAAAGTAATCTTACTATTAAAACCAAGTGATTTACCGTAAAACTGTAAGTACAACAATATCTAACTGTAATTGTGAACTCAGAGTTAAATGAGTAATTGTAAATGTGAATATAAATGTAATTGTAAATGTGAATAATAATTGTAACTTAAATATGAACACAAAGTGGTAACTGTAAATGTGATCATGAAGTGGTAACCGTAAATGTGAACATGAAGTGGTAATTGTAAATGTGAACATGAAGTGGTAACTGTAAATGTGAACATGATGTGGTAACCGTAAATGTGAAGATGGAGTGGTAAATGTAAATGTGAAGATGGAGTGCTAAATGTAAATGTGAACATGAAGTGGTAACTGTAAATGTGAAAATGTGAATAAGAAAAAAAGTTCTAACTGCAAATGTGAATGTAAAGTGGTAACTCTAAATGTGAACATGAAGTGGTAACTCTAAATGTGAAGATTAAGTGGTAAATGTAAATGTGAACATGAAGTGGTGACTGTAAATATGAATAATAATCGTAATTGTAAAAATCAGTAACTGTAACTATAATGTAAGTATGTAATTGTAACTAAAATGGAATACATAATGTTGACATTATTTTTTGAGTTTAATCGAATTCGGATTCATTTATTTGTTCAAGTTGCAACACGTGATGTTGACATTATTTTTTTTATGGAGGATGGAACAAGGATAAAACAAATCTGTGTAAAGCAACATACAGATTGTTAATTTATCCAAATGCCTCTTATTGTGACTTGCTTTATGAGATACGAGGTGCTTTGGAGCTTCAATCAAATGTGAAAATGTTATGTATGTCATATCAAATAGACTAAGCATTTGAGCCAATGATTATAGATAATGATCAGTGTAAGATTTTATTTACACCTTAAGATGGGTGTCAATCCTGATGTTAGAAAACTCATTGTGTATTCGAATTGAAAATGATAAGGTAGTTACTGATGTGGATATGGACAACCACATGACACTTGGGAGGAAGGTCTTTCACGGTTCAATTTGAATAATGAATATCCAGGAACTCTGAACTATGTACTGGAGCACCATCCACATCAGGTCAACTTACAACTTCTTCAACTAGTTCATTATTGTCGTGGAAAGACGATAATAGAAGTGGAATATTGGATGGAATGGACACAACATTAAGGATCCATGGGCTATATTCGAGTAAAGAGAAATTGAAAGGAGACTTTACAGATATTTGCCTTGCACAACAAATTTGAATTCAAAACAAGAACTTCGAATCCTTGGGTTCTCCATGTTATTTGTGTTGATGAAATGTGTAGTTGGGCTGTCCATGGAGTTAGAATTGGGGGAACAGATTGTTTTGAAATATGGAGGTAGTTCCAGAGGGTATTTTTTTGCATTACTTAAATTCATTTGTTAAGAAATGAAAGTATTGTTTTTTTAACAACTTTTATTTAATATGTGTAGGCTTGAAATGGTGCATTCTTGCTCAATCGATTATGACTTCGAGCGAAAAGACAAGCAACCACTGCGGTTATAGGAAAACTGAATAAGCATCAATACCTTGATGCTTTCAGAAAGTCGTATCAACCAAAAGCAATAATTGTAGACTTAAGCAGGGAGTTAGGGTTGAATGTGAATTGCAAAAGGCATGAAGGGGAAAACAGTGTGTCTTGACTTCAATATACGGAACATACATAGAATCGTATGCAAAGTCACCGATTTTATGCTACATGCTAAAAAAACAAATTCAGGCTCACTTATTTCACTTGACACTGATTCGAAAGGGAATTTCAAGACATTGTTTATGTCACTAGGAGCTTGGAGAGAAGGATGAGCTTCTTGTCGTCCAATTATTAGTGTTGATGGTTCTTTTCTGAAAGCCAAGTTTCGCGGAACAATTTTGAATGCATGTTCACTTGATGCAAATAGGCAAACTTTCGCAGTATCCATTGGAATGTGTGAAAGAGAGAACAAGAAGTCATGGTCATGTTTTTTTTTACTAAACTAAAGGAAGCCATTGGGGTTAGAGCTGATATTTGTATTGTGTCTGATAGGAAAGAAGGGCTGATTCGTGCTGCAAAAGATATTTATCCTGATGCTGATCATGGGCATTATGTCCAACATATACTGGGAAACATAACATCCAAGTACAAAAGCAGTGCAAAGAGAAATACTACTTTTTTCAATGCAGCTGCAGAGGTAGCAACATAATGCAAATGAGAGCACTTCATAAAGTTATTAGATACAGAGGATCCTCAAATAAGGTAATTTTTGGCATAATTGGTTATGATAAATGGGCAGGATGTAAGTTTAAGCGGAGGAGATACTCTGTGATGCGATCAAATAATGTTGAATCACTAAACGCAATGGATGTAACCGCAAGAGAACACCCAACATCAATGTTGATTGAGTTCCTAAGGTCAAATATGCAAATGTGGTTTCATGGAGAAGGGAATTAGCAATTGAGAATAATTAAAAATATCTCTTGCAGTAGAGGAAGTGGTAGTTAACCTTCTCAATGATTCTACAGGGATGATTGTAAGTTATTATGTAATTTTATTATAACACAATTAACTATTGAAGCATATATACGAAATGTAAACATAATATCTAGTTGTAGTATAAAATAGTTAACTAGTGCAATGCATAATAATAAACAAATTAATGATTGCAGGTGAGACCAAGTATTGCTTACTTGTTTGAAGTGATTGACAAAGTCTGGAGAGCATATATTGTAGACCTACTGGAAATGACATGCAGCTATAAAAAAAATTCAATTGGAGGACTTCATTTGTGTACATGCCGCGATAGTCTTTTCGCACCGGAAAGGTCTATCTTGCTATGACTATTTTAGAATACTACATGAATAGTGCATGGTTAAAAGCATATAGTGGAGTGGTATATCTTTTACGAGAGTATTCTGTTGATGATATTTCAATGGAGCACCACAACAGGGTTGTAAAATCACCAGTCTCAGATAAACGAACAGCTGGAAGACCGAAAAACAAAAGAATTCCTTCAATGGGTGAGTTTGTGTCACGACAAACTTGTGGGAGATGCAAGAAACATTGTCGCAACCGAAAAACATGTCACAACCCAATGCCACAGCTTCCTAGATAGATAACAAATGAAAGCATTTGCAAACGCATTCGGTATTTGTAGAACAATTGTAGTGAAATACTTTACCTAATAATACTAGTGCTATATGAATATTATGTCATGATTACAATGATGTTGACTCAAACAATAATAATGCATGAGACAGAGAAGTGTAATTTTCTGGCAATAACCAAAGCACAGTAGCGTATTAAGTGATATATGATTGTTATTACTTCTTTTTTTAAATAGATACTCAAAACATATGTTGCATGTGTCGTGTGTAGGATTGACACATAAATATCATTGAATAAATGTGATTTCGTTGGTCACAGAAGTGTTAATCTTCTTACAATGACCAAATTTCACTTTTATAACTACACAGTATTGTATCCTTTTATAAAATTTTGCACTTTGATGAGACATTGGTGTACTTGAATACAATGTGTATGACCTGATTTTCACCATATGTAATTTAAAATCATATATATTATAGACTAAAAGTGACCAAATGTTGTACATTATATACTTAGTCTACATAGCACTTTTTATACTATCTCACCGGGGTCTTCAAAGTGATCAAGGGTTCAGGGGTTCTCATTTGCAAGTTCTTAGAAAATGTTGCACTTGATGCAATTGTTGAAGGAATATGTTGTATCAATTTTATTATGAATACTAGTGTTGGTTCCATCATTTCAACAATTTGATCGTTGTATTCTTTGTATATATGTATATGCTATTCCAATTAGTTTTCATGAATTCACTCATAAAGTACTTATTTGGCTTTTTTTATGCGAACATTATAATTTGCATATGCTATAGTGACCAATGGACAATTTTATCTACAAGCTAACTGGCATAGACTATGCAATAGAAATAAAATGAAATGCTAAGAAACAAATATGGCCATACTTAGTATCGGTATTACAAAGTGTTTTCAGGGGGAAAATCATGATTTGAATTTTACAACATCATCACATCTTAATTGCATCAGGGTGAATTGCTAGTGACTTTCACTTTGATGACCCATATACGTAGATATCATGAGCCCACTTTGCACGATAATCAGCTATTCTTTATGGGTATACAGTACAGACATCCAAGCTCATTTGAAGCACTTCAGCAAATTTCAAAACCATAAAACCACAATTTCCACTATAAAAAGAAATGAATTAAAAACAAATAAAATCTGTAACAAGTATGAATCAATAAACATAGAAGGGAAAACAATTACCCGTTTATTTGTTGTGGAACATCAGTTACAACTTCAACATTAAATGGATCAGCTTTTTCAGGAGCATTGTTGCTTTAAACAGCCTTCACATCAGCCAACACTAGAGGAAGAAAGTGAATCATCCCTTGCATCTCTTTCAGAATATTTGGTTTCATAGTACCACGCCTGTTGGTTCTATCGTAGACTCGCAAAGTGTGGGCTTGAACATCCAAAACTACGAGAACCCAATGCTTTGATTGTATAGAAGTGTAAAAATAGACATAGTCAGATTCCATCCATAGTCGGAGATGTAGGTAAGGATCATTAGATAAAGCTTCGTTCAAGCAACAATCCGGAGATGCATCATGTGAATCACTTTTACCCGATTCATACAACTTAAGTAGCTCATTTATACGAAGTACATCGTGGGAATTCGCTGTAGAGAACTTCTGAACAAGCTTGAATGTCGCAGCTTTAAAATGGAGATACAAATCAATTCTCTCTATATGCTGGAAAACCATAAATATGGTGACAAATGATAATCAGTAGAGAAAACAAAAATATTAATTAATTAAAAACACTATAAACAAATAAACGAAAATGGATCACATCTGAATCGCCAAACAAATTGCCTATGACGTATTTTTTTGTTAGTTTTTAAAGCTTGAGAACCCGGAGTGTAGCAAGAAGGTGACTTGGCCTTTCTTTTGGGTCTACCTTCAATGAAGGTTAGACCATCAACCTCAACAATATCAATAGTAGTGTCTGGATCAATCAGGAAAAGATGAAACTTAAAAATCAAATTAGATTGCAGAATATAATACACTATGAATAATAAAAGAAAATTTGTTGTTAAAAATGTAAAAGTCACCTCATGTGTGGTTTGTACCGGTGAAAACATAGTAAATGGTTGCTCCCAAAATGTAACTTCTTAGGAAAATGCAAACTTAAAAACAGATATAATGTAAGTGGTATGCTTAGAAAACAAGTGTGATAAAGTTCAATTAAATTAACTAGAAATCTAGAATCTATGATCATGAGTGATGTTTTCATTTCGATGACCGGAAGAGGCTGGTTCATGACCATTAAGGAATACATGTGGTTATTTAAAAGAAAAGGCAGTCAGACATGATTTTATAAATCACACAAAAGTATAAAGTGTGAGAAATTGGTACACATACCATAAATTCGTACATATACAAAGCAAAGTTGAGAACTTAAGTCAATCCCTACTCAAACATATCAGAGTATGTGCCTACAGGCGCTACTTGTTGCAATGAACCATCACAATTGAAATTAACATCTTCATTTTCTATAGTACCCGAATCACCAATCACGCTAGCATTGGCATTGTGCTGAGATGACCACCAGGTTGGAGAACAATGGACACCTTCATAAATTTTATTTGTTGAGCTTTCAACAAATTCCTGGAACTTGGTAGCCATGACTTCTTTGTCTTTGATCAACTGTGCAATTGTTCCATTCTGCAGCTTGACTTTTACATCAAGATTTTTTTTATTTCTAAACTCTGTCGATACAATTGTTCTTCTAGAGAAGATATCTTCAAGATAAGAGACACTTTTTCACGTTGTCCATCGTGTCCATCTTGAACAGAAAAGGAAGTTGTATTATTAATTGGTTGTTCCACATTGACACCAACATCAGTCCTCACTACTTTGTCAACATCATCTCTCACTACTCTAGTAGAGTTCATTTGATTACTTATCTTAGAAACGTGGTGACCAACTATCTATCTTCACACACGGGTGTCTGCACAGTGACTTCCTTGTCAGTAGTTCGTAGTGTCAGCAGTTTCTTTGACTTTGTGTTTCTTTATGGGAAATTTTTCTTGATCATGCTAATAGGTGTAGCAGCACTATACTTAGGGAAGTCACTATTGCGTGGTGTAGTTGGACGAAAGAGAAACTGTAATTATATACAAATTATTAAATATTTAACATAGATCATAAAAATGAATAAGAAACCGAGCAATAAAAATGCAGCATAATATAACACGGCATTGGGTTTAATGTAATATAAATATGAACTCGCATGCGGGTTGGAGAAAATAATGTTCTTCAGGCATGCATTACCAGGCCTCAATGTAGAAGACCATCGTAGAATCAATGGGTACGCAGTTGGGTTCACCAGTTCAGTAATATGTGTCACTTTAAGTGTGAGGAAGGCTTCATAAGCCCAAACTTGTAATGCCATAACACAGCTATACACATTGTAGTGTTTTTTGGGGATATAATGCTATCTACCCCAACCTTAAAATAATTAATCATGTCTGTCCATATGACACTCCCTCATGGGTAAGAATTTAAGCTTTCAAGGTCATCTACTAGATTAATATAATACTTATTTAGATATACTTGTCCATCAGCGACTAAAAAAGCATGTGATAAAACATAGAGTAAAGACAACTTAACTATGTCATCATTTAACACTTGACCCTTTTGAAGTGTCTTAAAGAAACTCTTAATATCCGGCCGAAAAACCCTTGACTTGCAATTAATTAGGGAAGTACTTTTTCCAGATCACTCCCCTTTCAGTTACATCAGGTGGATTGGTTTCAAAATGTTCATCAAAGCGGGAGCCAAGAATCTCAGTGAATTCAGAAACTGGAAATGATATGAGTCTATTCTTTATTTCAAAATGAAGATGGGAACAACCATCTTTCTCACACTCATCTAATTCAAACAAGTTACCTAATAGCAAATGTAACAATTTCCCACAACGAGTGATCTCCTTAGCTGGTAAGAATCTCCCAAAGAGTGTCTGACTAAACAATAGAAGTTGAACATAAAGAAGTTTGGGCTTAAGAAGCTCTATTGAGTCATAAAGCATCGAGAAAGTATTAACTTTCCTATTTGAAATTTCTTTATAAACCCATGACTTGTCTGCCAGGCGTGTATATTTCTGAAAAGGCAAAACAAAGTTATAAAAGGGTAAGTACATGATAAAACTGCAGTATTGGACATTATACTTCACTAAAAGCAAAGTACAAAGTTAGAGGGAAAATTTTCTAATAAACTTATAGCATTAGACTCATGCATCAACGTTAAGCGAGTTGAAACACGACGTGATGGTGCAGTGACAGGAGAAGATGTGAACTCACTGTCTGACATTTCTACAAACAATGACCTAACAGAAAATGCAAAAAAAAAACAGTTAAATGAAATAAACCACTAAATAGAGATGAACAATACAGAGTATTAGTTATAAACTCACAATCGATTTTAGATTCCTCCTCAAATGTAGCAGGTCATTACAAAGGAAAAGCATTATATATCACCAAACATAAGCCTACTTTAAGTATTGCTGAATAGTGACCAATTCTTATATAGAGCTAAGTGATAGTAAGTAACAGCATGTTCTATAAGAAAAATGCACATTGGTAACATTTGACAAATAGTACTAGTGAAACAATGACAATGCATGAAAGGTATCTATGATTTTGAAAATTCATAAATAGGACAATGATACATAGTCAAATATATAAACCACATAAACTTGGTAGAACCAAATTCGTGAATCAAAACCCTAGATTTACTATAATTTTCTCAGAAATCAAACTTCAAAATGAAACTCACAATTAAATGTATTTCTTGTGTGCATTATGAATGAAAAACATATACTAACTGTAATAAGCGATGATTACTTACTTGATAAAAGCCAAATCACATGAGTGGAGAATTGAGAAGAAAACGAAGAAAAATTATATTGAATGAGATTCGAGAGAGAAGTTAAGAGAGATGAGCGTGTTCAGAATGTGTATACGATGGTGTTCTAATTCATGCATGTTATTCATGTCTTGATTATTTTATAAAAATTTCACTGCATTTTTTAACCATTAGATCTTAGATCTGATGTTCCTTATTCATTTGCATTTTGCACGAGAAGATGACTTGTTATTTGAACTAAAATATATGTATATGGTCCGGACTCCGGATCAAAGAACAAGACTTGTCATTGGAACAAACATTTTTACTCCAATTAAGGCACAATAAAATTCGTGTATTGCACTTTGGCATTGCCTACCAAGTTCGTCTATATGGGCTTTGATTTGATCAAATTTAAAGAAGTGCAATGGCATGCACTATTGTGCATCACATCACATGCGATTAAAAGTGTATAGTCTCTGGATAGGTTTTGTTCTGATTAGAACCTATGTTGTAAGACCCGAACCGGCCCGGGCGGGTCGACCCGGAACCCGGTCACCCGGAGCCCAATCCGGTCCGGTATCTCATCAACCCGCTAATAGGGTTGTATACGAACCGAATCGAGTCGAATAATGAGATTTTGTATTTGTATTTGTTTAATTTATTCGAATACGAATTCGAATTCAAATATGAAACAAATATTAATTTCGATTTGTATTTGTTTAACCATACGAATAGTTATCGAATCATATACGAATATCGAATCGATTTGAACATAAGTTAAAAATTAGCCAAATAACACTTTAAAATAACTTTTCTTATATTCCGTATTTTTTATGTCGTAAATGCATGTTATGACTTAATGGAGTATGTGTTTTTAGAATTAAAAAATTAATGGATCAATAGCATTTTTAGATGATGCACAATAAAGTGAATTAATTTTATGATTAACAAATATAAACTTATTTCAAACTTTTTGAAATAAACATTAACACACATGTATTAGAAATTATACTTATAATGTGTGAAATAAGTTGATAATTGTATATATCAAAGTCAAACAACTCCGATTTTATTTTTCAAATCGAATACATAATTATTTGTATTGTATTCAAAAGACATTTGAACCAAAAAAATGATTTGTATTCGTATTTATATTCTGGTTTATTACAAATGGGCTTGGAATTTGTATGCAAAAATGTATATATAGGCTACACTTTGAGGATATTTCTATCTTTTAAAAGTTATTATAGTTTTATTACTATTATTATTAATATTGATATTAATATTACCATTGTTATTAATCGAATATATTTGATTAATATTCGGATCGAATACACTGATATTCTTATTTGTATTTGATAACAACTCGAATAAAATTTAATATTCTTATTTGTATTTGAATTTTCCGAATTCGAATTCGAATCGTCTTATACGAATTCGAATCGCGAATCGAGCACAAATTATTTGATTCGTTTACAATCCTACCCGCTAATGTCTCCAAACCCGGACTTACCCGACAAACTTGCTGGACCCAAACCATAACCGGGACGGGCCGGAGGCCCAACCCGGAAAGTCAGTAGAACCCGGAGTCATTTGCAAAAACATTCGCGAAAGGGACTCGAACAAGGGTCTTAAACTTGAGTAGCCTGCTTGCAAACTATCGAACTGCACTATATTGTTCGCTATTGTTGATGTTTAGACGTATTTATTATACTCTGAAGTATTATTGAAAGCTAAGTCCTACTTGATAAATAATAATACTAAATAATAATCACCCACCCATCATTATTACTAAATGCTCTCAGTCAATACATTAAAAGTTAAGTATGAACTGATAATTAAATATAATCATAATAAAATATAACAACATTGATGAACTCTGTACTACATACTTACAGAGTATTATTATAGTAATAATAAGTGAAATTATTTATGTAATATTTATTTTTTTAATAAGCATCATATATGTATTTATTGTCAATTTAATTTAAAATACATTTAATATTTTGTAAAAACTTGTATATTTTAGAATAATAACTTAATTTCTATGTTGACCGGGTTTTGCGGCGTTGACCGGCTTGACCCGCCGGGCTCGGGTTGACCCGTGACCCAATCATCTGGCCGGGTGGCTGCCCGGTCCGGTTTTTACAACATAGATTAGAACCACGTCAAATAAAAAGGATGTTAACATGAAAAATGTGAAATTTCTACTTTTACTTCGCTACACTGCACTTTTACTTTTACTCAATATTGCACTTTTTCACAGTGGCAAATTATTTCAGAAAATGTCATCGAGTTTTAAACCAAATTTGATGCCAAACTGAATGAATGAAAACCTTTCATATTTTCACACCAACACTTATTTTTATTAGATTTAATATAAGGAGTATATATACGAAGTATTAGTTTCTACAATTACTATGCCAAGTACTCCGTGTTTCTTACGGAGTAATTCTTTAATGTATGTACCCATCCCGAAATCGTCAATTACTAGAAAGGAGGGGTAGATTTTAAGCTGGATCTACCTAAAAAAAGAGTCAAAAAGAAGTTGGGTAGAGCTGGGGCCCGCGAAAATTAGTTGAACTGAAATATGAAATGGATACTCGGTGTGACTTGCGCACAGTCATGGCTTATCTAATGCCGCTTGCTCTCCTGACAAGTTTGTTAACCATTTAACCTCTCTAACTTCCCCCCCTCCATCTTCTCTATCTCACTTTGTCGCCGCCTACAAATGTTACCGCCAAAATCAGACCTTCGAGCCAGCTCGATGCCGCACGTGGTTGCGCCGTCGGAGAGAGTCATCGTCGCCGTCAAGGCGGAGAAGGTGATCGCCAAGGCCGCGCTGGCTTGGGCTTTGTCTCACGTCGCGCGTCCCGGAGATTGCATTACGCTTCTCGCCGTTGTTCCAGAGCAAAAAACAGGTAACGACGAGCTTACGCGCATTTCCTTTAATTAAGCGGAATTACTGTAGCTCATTACTACGAGCAGTTAACTTCTGAGCAAATTATATATAAAGCGTTTTCCGTTCATTTTCATTGCCGTAGCAGAGAGGAAATGGTTTTGGGGGTTTCCAAAGCTGAATGGAGACCGCCGCCGCGACCTGGTGAACTCGGCGGATCGAATATGTCAAATCACCGACTCGTGCTCTCAGATGGTTCTTCAATTCAACGACCAGATTGATGTGAGTAAATCACTCGACATTGACTCCTTAGATTCCTCTGTTTTGACAATGAATGAATAATTTATATTATCCTGTAACCTAATTACGGAGTACTTTTTTTTTGTACTATTTTTATCTCCTCCGTGATTCGATCATGGATCACAATCCTACGTTGAAGTAATTCCGATTTCTGAGATTGTTCTTCTTCTGGAGAGAGTCCAGCTTCGCTTATACTTCTAAGTTATAGTGTGTTTGAGTGTTTCATAGTAACAGGAAATATTGTAACACCTCTCACTTTTCTACACTCCTAAAATGATGCGAATAACATCTGTAAACTTATTTTCGCGTAAATCTAAAATAGTTGGCTCTGGCGCTCTGCTACTGCGATTAAGTGGTAAAATGGTAGAGTGTAACTATGGCTCTCCTACTCCTACACTTTTTTCGAAAGGATTTAAAGAGAGATGGAAAACACTTATGGGAATTGCTTTAACGGGCAGATACGAACAAAAGTTTTTTGCACTTCTTATTTTTTAACTTACTTTAGAGTGTAGCTAGAGGTCAATTAATTAATAATGTTCATATTGCACAAGTAGGACCGCAGTCGGTCCTGTTTATTCTAAGAGAGCATAAGCATGTGCGCTTTGCTGTTGTGTAGTCGCAATTGTACTGACTGAACAGTTTTCATTCGATATTAGAAGGCTGTAGTGCATGTATAACAGGTAAATGCTTTATACCAATAATCGAGTAGGTGACTAGCAAATAAAAGCCCGGACAACTTTTCACGTACACAGGCAACTTTTTTAGACTAGTTATAAAATACCTCTATTATATCTTTAAACATAGGCAACTTTTAGATTAGTTGTAAAAGACCTCTATTATGTCTCTATACACAAGCAACTTTTAGACTAGTTGTAAAATATGTGTACAAAGTACTTTCCCTAAAAACTCTTACAATTTGATTATAGGTAAGAGTGCGGATTAAGGTTGTGTCAGCCACTTTTGCCGGTGCAGTGGCTGCTGAAGCAAAGAGCATTGGAGCCAGCTGGGTCATACTGGACAAGTAATTCACTCTAATAAATTTTGTCTTACGCATAGAACGTACTCCGTACATAGTAGCTCTTGAATTTTGTCTTTTCTGTTACTTTATTACGGAGTATATGCTCATTCTAATGCAAAATAGCTGTCACTTGGGCGTTACACTAAGAGCATCTCCAATGCTACAATGTGCACGGTGCACATGTGGCATGAGAGAGATAGACACAAAATATTGTTTTTATGACGTTTCTCTCTCCGTCTTTCCACGGTCTTATGTGTTTTTGGTAAGTTTTTCTTTGCAATGTCAACCACAATGTCTACTTCTAGACATTGTGCTTGACATTGTGAAGAAAAACTTACCAAAATGATATAAGATCCTTCAAATAAGGAGAGAGATACTTTATTTATTGTTTTTTGATTGGCTATCTCTCATGTCACATATACACCGTTAACGTTTTTGCATTGAAGATGCTCTAATATGCATATTAAATGTTTTATTTGTGCTTCATTGAGCATATCACCACAATGATTAAGTTGAGGATAAAATTCAAAAAAAAAAAACATAAACATAGTGAAAAGGATCATTAAATGTATTTAATTATACTCCCTCCTACAAAACTCTAAGACAATCTTTGCTTTTAATCTTCCCTAAGAGAATACGGATGGTAAGATGGCAGATTTAAAAAGAGAAGAAAGTTAAAATTAAAATTGTTTGTAAAGTTTTTTGCAAAAAAGAAAAAGATAAAAAATTGCTCTAGGGAGTAATCCTACATAGTTACATACTACATAGGACTACCCTCCCATAATACTACATAGGACTATAGGAAGTATTTTTTTAATTAATTGTTTTGATCTGATAGATATTTCTGTAATTTGTGTCTGATCTGCAAGTATAAAAAACTACTGCCAAATGCCAATTCATTTTTCTTATTCTCTAAGTCAGAAAATTGAAACATGAGCTAAAGGTATGCGTGGAAGGACTACGATGCAATGTTGTAGTCATCAAGGCAGGTTCGCATCCAAAGGTCCTTAGGCTCAACTTAGGGTGCTCAGAAGAATGGCCGCCACAAACACCCTTCTTTTCTGCTCACTCTTCACCCATTTTGGACCATCTAAATCCACATGGCTATAGCCAGAGAATGAAACATTCAACTCCTGTTAGCAGTCCAGAGGATCCAACAAGTCCTTTATACAACATGAGAACAACTCCACCACAAAATCTATCTGTTCTTCTTTGCCAGCACAATCCACTATATGAAGGTCCTAATAATAACAAAAATACAGGAAGGTTTTACAAAGAAAGTGACTTTGAGCGTGGTCGGGGAACCAAAGCAATGGACTCAATTGGGGAAAAAGTTGTTACTCTCTCATCACGTAGTGGGATAAGGGAAGCAGTATCTTTAGGTAGTAAGGTCTCTTCAAAACCACCCCCGCTATGTTCAACATGTCAACTGATCGCTCCATCATTTGGGAAGCCACCCAGGGAGTTTCCGTATGAAGAGCTAGAGGAAGCCACAGATGGGTTCTCCAGCAAAAATTTTCTTGCAGAAGGAAGGGTGGGTTTGGTTCACAAAGGTATTCTAAAGGATGGAGTGGTGGTTGCTGTGAAACAGATCAAGTTTCTTGGTTCTCAAGCTGATGCTGATTTCTCTAGGGAAGTGCGAGTCTTGAGCTGTGCACAGCATAGAAATGTGGTGCTTCTCATCGGTTTCTGCATCCAACGAAACAGGATGCTATTAGTTTATGAATATATTTGCCATAAGTCCTTGGATTTTCATTTACATGGTAATTTCTGTTTATTTCCTTAAAAAAATAAAAATATATTCGCATTATATATCTACGACGTTACTCTAGCTAGCGACTTAGCAATGTTATATGACAGGAAACAGCGGTAAAGCTCCGGATTGGCCATCAAGACTGAAGATAGCTACAGGGACAGCCAGAGGATTACGCTACCTTCACGAGGACTGTAGGGTTGGATGTATAGTTCACAGGGATTTGCGGCCGAAGAACATTCTCCTAACTCATGATTTTGAACCTTTGGTAACATTTTATTTATTTTCCCAGTACTAATTGTTCCACTTCTGTTTTTCAAGAAATATGGTAGATGTGGAGTAGAAGTGGATGTTTTATGACATCACTCGTTTCTTCAAAGAACAATTTAAAGGATAAATGTGTATACAAACAGTACAGCCAAATAGCCAAAAATATCCCCAAACTCTTCCACTGTCTCGTTTAGTCCCTAAAAGAACAAGGGTAGTAGAGTATTCATAAATATTGCAACATTTATGAAGATAAAAACCAACATTATGGAACACCAACTCTGTAGCAAGTTTCAAATCATATTGATCTACATCTACAAATGTTTGATCATATCACTATATCAGGTTACAGATTTTGGGCTAGCAAGGTTTCACAGTGAATGGGACTTCTCAGATGACAAACACCATCTTGGAACTTCAGGGTACATGCGCGCATTACCTTGTTCTCTTTACTGGTTTCTTCATCCTAGCCTTTTAAGCATTGTTAAGTTTTTATTTTGAAAACATTGTTTAATTTCTTCTGTGCTTTAGGTATTTAGCACCAGAATTCTTCACTCATGGAAAGGTTACTGAGAAAGTTGACATATACGCTTTTGGCCTTGTGTTGTTAGAGTTGATTACTGGTAAAAGAACAAGTGACTTCCTCCTATATCACAAATGGAAGAACATTTTACTGGGGAATCATTACTACCCTTCAGCTAAGGTGGATCCGATTCATATTTTGGCATATAAGCATCAGTTGTTGGACTCCAATTTGGCATCAACACAACTTCAAAACTTACCCCGTGAAGTACATGCAATGGGCTTTGCCGCTTCATTGTGTTTGCAACGAGAACCTCACATGCGTCCTCCCATGTCAAAGGTTTTCCCCAACCCCAAATGTAGATTTTATATCCACCGATTTTCACTTTTGGTCACCCACTTTCACGTGTTCAAATTTTTGCTAACTATCGTCTTATTACCACTTTTAGTCCTGTATACTTATATTCAATTTCTTTAAATTTACAATTATATTCCGTATTTTAAAGGGAAAGTTCCCGAAATGAGACTAAAAAAGTTTGAAAATTTTAAAATAGGACTGTCATGTTTTTATTCCCAAAATAGGACTAATTACTGCCAAATTTGGAAAATACTGTCATGTTTGAAGTCTGGTACTGCCAAACATGACACTAATTAGTCCTATTTTGGGAATAAAAACATGAAAGTCCTATTTTGGAATTTCCAAATTTTTTTAGTCTCATTTTGGGTAATATCACTATTTTAAAAGATAGAGACAAATTTTTGGTTGTTTAAATAAGTTTTTTTTCATGGTTGTTTAATTAATATACAAGGCAGAAAGACAAAAATGGTACGTACAACTTAATTGCGGTACACCAAAAAATGAAAACAGGGCTAAAAGTGAAGATGATCCGACTTTTTGTAGGGTCAAAATTGAAATATTCTCTAATTATTACTCGTATCAGATAAGACTATAAGAATTAAGAGGGCTTACTTTATTTCTTTTTTTATCAAAAAAAGATCATCAGGGTATTAGAGGGAGGAGCTGCAGTACTGCCGCCGGATTTAGACTCAAATGTAGACAGCGAGAGAAATCGTCTTCCAGAATCAAGGAGGCATTGTCGAAGACTTTCTTACTGAAGTGAAAATACATTTTCAATACATAAATTGGTAATTCTTTGAAAGATAAATTAGGCTTCACTCATTTTGCAATATACATGACTACATGGTGATTCTTAGAAGAGGTAAAAGTAAATTACTGAAGTATCCTTTGTGAGAAGAATATAGTCAAATTAGATTTACAAAGAGATAACAATGTATGCACTACACTTTTGTGTATCCTGTCTTTAATAAATTTTTCATTTTACCCAATTGAATTAGTTTGGTAAAAATGGCTACCAATAGCAATAAATGTGTATTGGTTTAAGCACGCCGTGATTCGATGACATCACTATAACCTCCTGGTTCGAAGTAGTCACAAGTTTAAAACTCATTTTGGTAAAAAATGTTGACATTTAATACGAGTAGAATAATACGTGGTATGTGAAAAAAGTATAACAAAGGGAAATTTGAATGCATTTCCGATTGAAGTTTTAGCTGAAATTTGGTATGACTGTATGAGTAAACCAGACTTAATGAATAAGATACTAAAAAAAATTCATCAAAAAATTTCACCGGAAAGCGCCCCAAATCGCGATGGTCGGACAAATCCTCATATATAAAAGGACTTATTTGATTTTCTTATGAAAGTTCGAGTACCTATTTGACAGTTTTCCCTATAACAAAAAAAATAGAAACGTACGAGTATTAGTTAAAAATTACTTGCCTAGTCAAGTCAATTTTAATTTTTGTAACCTGCCCATTTTGGTGAATCCCAAAGTGTTACAAATAAGAATAAACTAAATTCGTTACCCAATACCACTACTAATTTTGGGGAAAATGTCTGCCAATTGAGGCATTTTTACCATACTAAAATGTTACAAACGCAACGATCCACTAAAAGCCTGTTTTGTGATCATGTTTTTCGGCTTATCAAGCTTATCAGTCAGTTTTTTCACTAAACATGTAACTTTTGATTTCGTTTGTTGAATTGTGTAATAATAAGAAAAACTAAAGTTGAAGTTATTTTTCTGGCTGTATTGGAAGTTATTGTAGAGGATCATTTTTAGATATTTTTTCATATAATATTTTATTTATTTTATAAATAAAAAATACTACCATACATATTTTAAATACTTCGTATTTTTCATAAATCAGCACAATCAGCCAGTACAATTATTTCAGCTAAAACCTCATAAATTTCAACAAAATCAATCAATTAAGCCAATTTCAATGTTACCAAACGGACTTTAAGTCTACAAATTTAATATCAATTTCTTAAGCTTACGAAAAAGCAATTCTTTTTACGCAGTATCTCTCTTTAGACAAAGACACAAATATTATTTATAACTTTGTAAAATACATTAAAAAAGCGTCTATTTTTCATTTTTTCATAGAATGTGGCTAATTTTCATAATTCATTTTTTAATTGTAATTTATATCAAATCTCTACCCCAGACCCAGACCCAGACCCCCTCCACACCTACCCAATCACAGCCTAATCCGCCACCAGAAAAGTGGTTGAAATTTTTTTGATGATTTTTTTGTTTGTATTTTTTTTTTAAATCGTCAGAAAATGTCATTTGAAAATTTTCTGGCAGTCACAATGACATGTTTCACGCCAACAATGACATTCATAAGTGACATGAAAATCTGACATTCACATATTTTATTAGTGACATAAAAAACCAATTGTGACATGCAAAATTTATAACTACGTACATCACGTTTTCAAAATATATGAGCTTGTTTACGTATGTAAAAGTGGTCAATTTTTAAAAATTTGTTTGAATTTATTCATATTTAAGGAAAACCCGTCATATTTTTTTCATTGAAAATGTGTGGCCTTGTATATATAAGGATTTGGTTACACACTTACACGATCGAACTAGCCTTGAAGTATATATGCATGCGAGACAGGTCTATTAATCTATCACAGAAGATTTTTACAACATTAATTTCCTTTTAGTAATAGACAAATGACAAGGAGTCGAACCGGTGCTGGTCAATATTTCCAAAACCAGATTTTAGTCAACTCGACCATACATGTGATGCAAATCCGGGGCTGATTCAGAAACGCGCCAAACCTTGACAGACTTATCCAAGCTTCCACTATACACCACCCATTTCCCACTCGACTCCTTGTCCTCCTCGACCGCCAGACACTTAACCGGTCCACTGTGACCGGCCAAGACCGAGAGGCACATGTGAACCGGGCCGTCCCGCCTCCACACGCAAATCGTCTTATCCGCTGAACCGCTGAAGACCATATTTCGGCCGGCCGCAACAAGGCACAGCACCGCCAGCTTGTGGCCTTTGAGGACCCCGCCGTGGCACAACCGCTTCTCGCGTTCCCAGAAGTTAACGAGCCCGTCGGATGAGCCGCCGTATAGAACTGTTCCGTCCTTGTTCACCGCCAATGCCGTTACAGCAAACTCCTATGGATGGTTAGTCATATGCACGTACGTTAATTGTCTCATCCTAGTTAACCGAATAAAATGAATAATCAGAAAAATCAATTTTACAACTCAATTTTGGGACGAAGCGAATACTCCCTTTGTTTTATTTCAAAACTACTCCGTAAAACTTATTTAATTCTATTGCAAGATCAAAGAAATACGAAGTACAAAATTTCACAAAATAAAAGTGAATGAATCCTATTTTAAGAAGAAAACAGTGATATGCTGATTTTATTTGTGAATTTTATTGGTATTTTAAGAGAACTTTCTCTAGATTTTAGGATTTGCCAATGTCTTATCTTTAAAGTTGAACTTCTGTGTTTTACCAATCTCGCTTTGGGGTTTAGTGGCGTCAGTCCGGCGAAATCGATGGCGGAGATGGCAACGGCTAGTTGACGACTGATTGGCAACAACTCTTTTTGCTCATAACTTTTTTTTGTTCCGGAAAAAACCACCAAAATCGGTGGGGTAGATGTCGAGGAACATCTACCAAATTTTATTACAATAAAAAACAGAGTACCAATCAAGGCCTAAAATACAAATAGAGAAAATGAGAAATAGCAGCCAAATTAAAGAGATCCAGATAGACTTAAAACCGCGACTGTTTTTGCTCATAACTTCTTATTCCTATTTTACATTTTAAATATCTAATTCTACTATGCGAACCTGATAACGGGCTCGATTCTTCTTTACTTAATTTTTGAAGAAGAAAATTGGAACTATATCACCAAACACGTTAAATTGGTTCTGTGTCTATTTCAAAAACTAAAATTTGTTTGCACGTATTACCTCTGGTCCTATTTTGTTTTGGTTTGACATAATTACTAATAAAATGACTGAAAAATAAAATTGTTTTTAAGATGTGAATATATGTGAAAATGGGGTTTAAAAGGAAAATGGGGTTTAAAAACTCAAATAAGACAAGGTAAAGAGCTCGTTTGGTGACCACATTTTTCGGCTTATCAGGCTTATCAGCCAGGTTTTTCACCAAACACGTGATTTTTTATTTCGCGCGCTGAATTGTGTAATAAGCAGAAAAAGTAAGGTTGTAGTTACTTTTCTGACTGTATTGGCTGAAGTTACTGTAGAGGATCATTTTAGCTATTTTTTCATATAATTTTTTATTTTATTTATTAATAAAAATATTTGTAATGAAAATATTTTTTTTTCATGAATCATCAGAATCAGCCCATACAGCCACTTCAATCAGAAATTCATAAATTTCAACAGAATCAGTCAATACAGTCAATTTTAGTGTTACCAAACGGGCTCAAAATGAAAGTTGAGACAGATAAGGGGTTCAATATACTTCAGTTTCTCACTGCACGTTGTCTTTACTTAAAAGGCAAAATATACCTTTTGTTCGTAATTTTTTTGTACGTTCATATCTAACATTAATTATTTGGATGTTAAAAATTTGTCTCACAGTTTAATGTCCAATAAAGTATCACACATATGAATGTTCACATAGGAAGAAAATGTATCGTTATACGTATCTTAAGATATATTTCATTGTTTCTAGTTTTGTTCATGCATGCTTTATAAAAAACACATACTACGTAATTGTTTTAAGAAATACTCCGTACATAGCATTTTAAAAACAAATCAACATTTAAGATGTAAAACTAATAAATGCAAATTTGAAAACTGCTACAAAGTATGCATTGAATCTCCAGAATGACAATGATGCAAGTACGAAAACATAGCTAATTAATACGAAGTATGAAAATTAACTTGGGACACGTAAGGTACTCTTTCTGTCCCTAACATACTGTCTAATTAATATAGTTGGATAAGAGATTAAAAAATTCAGAATTATGAATTTGGGATTTTAGAGGAGATCGAGATAGTATTAATTCCAAAATTGATATTTTGTCTACTTGAAAAGAAATAAACATTATATTTATAGCTGAGTATGTATATACCTAGTAGGCTATAGGAATGTGCCAAACTAATTGAAATTAACGGGATTGATACGAAATTTATTTATTTACTACGTGTGTATTATTAGTATAAAATTAGACTTATAGTCATACGATGTACTCCGTATAGTTTTTACAACTATATTTGTACAAATTAACAATGTTTTATTGTTACATAAAGAGATTTATGTGTCATAATGAAAGAATTTTTGTGTGTCTCCGACTAAAATTTGACACATAAATCTCCTTACAAAACAAAAAACTATTGTCCGTGTACAGACAAAAAACGGCGTGTACAACCTGATGTGTATAAATAGCAATTTCCTAAATTATATCATGTCTCCCTACACTTAATTGGTTTTGTAATTAATAAATATCAAAAAATATAAAAATATGATTTTATACACTCTCTTTGGCATTTCTTTACAAAACCTTTACTTTTTTTTACTACCTTCGTCCTATAAAACTTGGCTAAATTTTCTTTTTATTTTCCAAAAATTTCTGTCATTTCCATTTAAAGTAACACATGGGTAGCTAAAGTTTTTTCTTTCTCCTATCCACAATCTAAATTACACATTTTTTTCTTTTTTCTTTTAAGTATGAGTCAACTTTAGTCCAATTTTATGAACCGAACAAGAGTATGAAAAAGTTGTTGAAATTACAAAAGTCGTTCCGTTGTTTTCATGTTTTTAACACGATGGAATAGACAGTTTGAAATTAATATACTACGGGTATGATCCGTATGAAATTAAAGCTATCACATTATGTTCGCAGATGCATTTAATACCTGGGCTAACAAGGTTTGGAGATAAACGTGTTTGACGGCCTTGCCGGCGGCTTCCCTCTTCCAAACTTTAACCCGGCCATCGGCGGAGCCGGTGTACACCACGCCGTCCGCGGCGGCGACGACAGAGTTAACGGAATCATCGTGGGCGTAGACGGATTCCAGACATTTCAAGCTCTCGATCCGCCACACCTTAAACGTCCCGTCCCACGAAGCAGAGTATAACAGCCCCTCTTCTCCGTCCATGCTCAGGCTGGAAATCGCGTCCGTATGCTTTATCCAAACGGGGCTCCTCTGGAACGAAGCTTTGAAAATGTCGAAAAATGCGGGCATTGTCCCGACCCGTTTGTAAACGTCCCGGGTCTTCTCGCTCACCTTCCAGACCCGGACCTTCCCGTCCTGGTGGCCCGTGAAGATCCGGTCCCCGGATATGATGATCGCCTTCACGAGGCCGCTGTTGGATTTGAACGCCGCGAATTCCTTCATGTCCTTCCAGACCCGAATGTTCTTGCTGTCCGACCCGGTGAAGAGGATCTTATCCTGAACCGCCAGGGAATAGATGTGGCCTTCTTCCCGGACCATGGACCCGACGAGGCTGCTCTGCGGGTGGCTGTGAGGGGAGTTTCTGGACCAGGGGGAACGGGCGAACGGCGACGGTGGGTTCCACGGCGACATCGTCAACTTCGTCGGAGATCTGCCGCCGGCGTGGAAATCGTCGCCGGTTCCGTCGATCGGCATGATGGACTCAGAATGAGCCATCACGCTTCTAAAAATAATATAAATATAATTTAAGATGTCTCAACCTTTTTTGATTGGTGGGAAATTGGGAATTGTCATCCCAAATCCAATTTCACCACAAAAAAGAAAGAAGGAATGTTAGGAATATTTAATGAATGCGGATTATCAGAGGAAGAAAGTAATTAATGGGTCAGAGTGTTTAGGGAAGAAAATGAAGAGGTGAAAAGAATTTGAACGGAGGGGGGAGATTTAAAAGATTTTTAGGGAGGGAAGATGAATATTAATAAATTATTACGAGTTACATTATCATTAATTTTTTCTTTTGGATTATCTGTCTGTGGGCCGTAACTCTGCCTCTGAGTTGTGTTTTAATTTCTGATCTTTGGTAGTTTGGTATATTTGGGCCGAACTATAGATCCCCTCTTGTTAATTTGTACACCACATAATTGAAGAACTTTTTTTGGAAATATCAAAATTCAGGCAAGTAATAAGAAGACAAAAAGTCGGAATTAAAAAAAGAAAGCGGCCGCCTCCCTCGCGTGTAGGGTTTTTCTCTCGGTGCGACACTAGTGCGCCGCAGTTTTGACCGACGAAGGTTGGGGGTTACTCGCGCTGGGGAATTTGCCGGGTGCGCAGACGTATGCAAGGCAAGCAGGCAACACTTCTGATCGAAGCAGGGTTTCAACTCGAGCTTTGGAGGACTGCCGAGCAATCATGGCAAACATGGTGGAGATGGTTAACAAATGCGATAACATGGTGATTGGTGGCGATGAGGAAGAACTTATCTTGGAAGAGGAGATTGATGGCGAGAGCGAGGCTTCGAACCGCAGCAGCTCCTTTCTGGTTGTTGGCACTGGTTTTACAGTGCTCAGGGATCTCATGGCGTCTATCTGGCGCCCCGGAAAAGGAACATCTATCAAAGAGATAGGCGAGAAAAAGTACTTGTTCACTTTTTATCATATTGTTGATATGGAACGAGTGCTAGGTGGTGTATATGAACAAAATTTGCTGGTTTTGAGGGCACTGAAATCGGGGGGATGTCCCTCTTAGGGTTCCCCTGAATGACGCTGAATTTTGGGTGCAGGTACATAATGTACCTTATGATTTTATGAATTTAGGAGTTGCTAGGAGAGTTGTGAATTTCATTGGTAAATTTATCAGTTTTGACGAAAGTCAGTTTGAAGAACGTTGGAATTCTTACATGAGAATTAGGGTCTGTATGGATGTCGGTAAAGCTTTGAAAGTGGGTACAACACTGAGGAAAGGGAGGGAGCCTGAGCATAGAGTGTACTTTAAATATGAAAAACTGCCAAGTTTTTGTTTTTCTTGTGGTATCATTGGCCATGCTGACAGGTTTTGCCCTTTGGCTTACGAATGTGAGAGCAAATTGATGGCTAAACCTTTTGGGGTTAGTCTCCGTGCTAGAGGGGGTGGGAAAACTCAAAAGATGAAGGCTAACAAATGGCTCGTGTCAGGAGACTCAAGCGGAAGTTCTCTGAACCATCAAGGGAAGAAACAAAGCACTACATGTGTCAGAGATGAGGCCATCGGATCTGCAGAAACGAAAAAGGATGTGGGAGGAAAAGCAGACTGTGGAAGGTGGAGAGGATAATATGGCTTTGGATTTGTCAAAAGACGACGAGGGGGCGGGTCTGGACCTCTAGACTCGCCGAGTGACCTGAAGCTGTTCCAGGACAGCAGAGGCTGGAGGTTTCTTATTTGTCAGTTGTGGAAGGTTGCAGCTGGGATCCCACTATTTTATCCCACATTAGGCTCATTTAGACCCATTACAGGATCAACGAGCCATATTGCTTTGTCTAGGGTGATTCGATCTAAGTCTGGTTCGAGGGTCGGTGGTTGGAGGGGGTCCTTTTATCTTCTTGTTCCCTTGTTGAATGCTTTGATATCAATTTAAGCCGCCTTGTTCCAAAAAAAAAGACAAAAGGTCCATTCTCAACCACCAAAACTTATTCAAATTCATAGTCAATCATCTCCATGAAAGCAATATAACTCGTTGATCATATAATGGGCATAACTGAGCCAAAAGCGGTCAAAACAAACTTTCCATCACGCAACCTAAACTCAAAAGTCTCACTAGAAAGAAAAACAAAAACACAACCAAAATAACATCCTGACCAAAGTAAAAAAACGATAAGAAAAACGTAGCAAGTATAGTAAAGATGCTTCCCCCATATCACGAGAAGCACGAGCTTGCTCTCTCGGGAGGGATAAACTCTCACAGACTCTGGCGGGCCTGGTAGCCAGCACCCGCCTCTTCCCTATTTTTTGCCTTATCTAGAGCCATTTTGTCACTATTCTATGCCTCCTTCTCCTGCTCTTGCTCCCACATCCTTCTCCTATTCTGGTGATCAAAGTCCAATCCCATGCTAATTGTTCCTGCTTCTCCATCCTTTCCTTCCTCGTTTTTCAACACTGTTACAAACCAGCATAGACTCCATTCCACCGTATGTCTAGTTTGCCACTCCCCCTGTCCTGCTTGTGCCCTGGCTATGCCATTCGATGAAGACCTCTCTCGGAAGAGCCATTTATTAGAAACCGTGGGCCGATGTTTCCCTCCTCCTTCTCTAAGCCATGACCTGAAAGATTTCTCTAGATTCGTATCCCCTTTCTTGTACGCCAATGAACATAACTTATCTGCATGACGAATAACTCCACAGACAAAACAGAAACTAGGCAATTTTTCATATTTCAAATTCACCCAATAATTGTTCCTTTTTCCTTTTCTTATTGTACTTCCAGTCTTTAGAGATTTTCCTACATCCAAACAGACTAAAATACACATAAACTAAGAACATTAAAAATTAGGCGCACAGTTTATTGAGAACAAAATTTGATCATTATCATAACCAATGTTCTAAAAGGCGCTAGGCGCTAGTCGGGCGCCAGTCCAACGCAAGGTTCTAAAAGGCGCTAGGCGCTAGTCGGGCGCCAGCCCAGCGCCTAGCGCCTAGGCGGTTAGGCGGGCGCCTAGGCGGGGACTAATCGGAAGCACATAAATTGTATTTTTATTAATAGTTTTGCATAAATATGATAAGTAATACATAATAAAATGGTAGTATCATGTTTGTGTATCTATGAAAAATATATACACACATTAACATGCATGCATGATTGAATTGTCACATGAAATAATATATGATAACTAATCACTTAACTACATTATGTTATAAATATTAAATAATAATAAAATTTAAGTATATATATACAAACATATATAGTTTTTATCTTACTTTACAAGTATCTTTATTCATATTCGTGATTAAAGTTAAAAGTACATATATCTCTTACAAATAGAAAATTAAAAATCAAGAATTGTTTGATGAATCTAGACGCCCTAGGCGGAGATTAGGCGCTTTGGGCGGGCAACTAGGCGTCATAGGCGGACGACTAATTCATTTAGGCGTCAAACCAATTAGTCGGAGCGCCTAGACAAAAATCGGGGCGCCTGACCACCGCCTAGCGCCTAGGCGGGGACTAGTCGGGCGTCTAGAGCGACTTTTAGAACAGTGGTCCAACGCCTAGGCAAGGACTAGTCAGAGAAATAAAAACTATATTTCTATCAATATTTTTTATAAATATCATGAGTAATATTGTGTTTGTGTTTGTGTTTGTGTATAAAAAATATACACACACATTACACATTAACATGCATGATCGATACAATTATCACATTAAATAAAATATTCTAACTAATCACTTAACTTTCTTATGTAACAAATATTGAATAATACTTCGTAATAACATTTAAGAGTATATATGTGTATGTATGGTTTTTATCTTAATCTACTAGTAGTTTCCTTCATATCTGTAATTAAAGTTAATAGTACATATATCTCTTAGAAAAATTTTAAAAAAAATGTGCGTGAATCTAGCTAGACGCTCTAGAGGACCGATTAAGGCTCTTGGCGGGCAGCTAGGCACCCTAGGTGGCCGACTAGTTCATCTAGGCGTCAAACCAAATAGTCGGAGCGTCTAGACTAGAATCAGGGTGCCTGGCCACCGCCTATCGCCTGGGCGGTGACTAGTCGAGCGCCTACAATGATTTTTAGAACAATGATCGTAACTAATACCGATTCGTTCGTAATAATCATAATAATAAATTGGTTACGTTATCTCTCAATAATTCAAACTACATGGACCTCCTTCAATAATAACACACGACCTGTTATAACCTATTACGGCCTGTTATAACCTATTACAACATGTTACTTTTAAATCGAAGAAAAGTGTAGTTTATAAATAATCGCAACTCTAATTGTTCACCCTTTACTGATCCAAACCATCTACTATATTTTTTAACATACTGTAGAAAATCTCTATATACATTTTCAAAATTAGTTTTTATATGAGATGTAAATCTAAGACTAAAATGTACCATGCATTTTTTTATTTGACATTATACTTTAATTTTAATTTTTGAATTTATCATTAATCTTTATTTATGAATTTCATTTCTTTAATTTTTTTAGTGAAGTTTTAAAATGAATTGAGTTTTGGGATGTATAACTTTTAAACTTCTTAAGTTTTGGAAAGATTTCAATTTTATGTACTTTTTCACCATCTAAATTTTATATAGGGAAAATTGAATTTAATAATTCCAATTATGCACGGTCCGCTTTTAATAATCTCTATGATTTATTATTGTTAGGTAGTCCCAATGTATTGAGTTTTTAAAATAGTCTTTGACCAACATGATGCATAATAAATACTAGCTTATTAGCTCGCTGAAATAACATGAGATTCATATGTGTATTAAGTATTACACATATGACTTTGGCCGTTAGTTTTCAAATATCCGTTTATACACCACACCTCTTAAGTGATTGACTTTATCAGTTCTTAGGTTTTCTTTACTGTTCTTGGAAAACCGTCACCGATTTATCAACCACCTTCATATTCCCACCGGCAAGACTCTCACACCGTCGAGATGACGTACCAATTACGCAACCATTCAAGCTATTCATGTGGCTAGAAGATCATTATTTGATAAATTCTTCTAAATTTACCTCCTTAGTGACTTGAATTCAAGACTTCACACATGAGAATGATTTTAAGCGTGGGATGTGATTCACTTAGATCACTCTCACTTCTTTGAATTCCTTTCATAATGTGTGGTGATAGAACTAGCTATGGCAAGTGACACATGAAATATACTATAATTCCAACACTCATTTATCACTTCATTCATCCACTTTCCCTTTAAATTAGCATAGTCTTACATTAGTTTATCTTTTCGATCATTTTGTAAACAACAAATATGAGATTAGAGATTGTGAGACAATATCGTTGCAAGTTTCACCATCACATTCATTCACATATGTTGGACAACTATCTCGATTTCATTTAATTCCATTTGCTTCATTGCTTCTCTTTTATTAATATCTTTTCAATTTTTCACCTCATTATCTTTGTCTCAAATCATAAAAATTCAATTTGCTCTAAAATATTCTATCATATGTAATATATATATATATATATATATATATATATATATGACCACATTTATGTGACACAAATTGTCCATAATATCTTCATTATGTTTTAATCTGATGTAAAATCAACATTATTGCTTGACTTCAAAATTTTTAACATTTAATTAAATAAAACCGGAACAACCATCCCATCTCGATATAGGGTTTGGTGAAGTTAATGTCCAGGATTTAAGTCAATTCAAAAAAATCATAGCAACAATTCAAAGATTAATTGTCACATTAATGCAATATGGTCTATCATTTTCATGGCACTTTTAAATACTTGCAATTGGCTCTGCCCAACGTTTAACTCGAGCTTCTGCCATATTGGCCTGCACACAAATTTAGATAACAGTAATATAAATAATGAGTTCACTAGGTTATTTCTAAAAAGAATGAGATCAAACCAATCAAAAGAGCATCACAACATAAATAATTATTTAACTAGCACAATGGTACATGATATGGGTGAAAGACCTTTACAAATGAAAGACCTTTACAAATTAAACAATGATGAAGTCATAACTTCATTGTACAACGGAGAAATTGCAAAACAAGTTATATTACCCGACTCTGTCATATTGTGATGAATTAAAGCTAAATTTGTTCTATAATATATTTGGGAATGTATGTGGTGTTATAATTTCTCCATTTTTATTCATCCTTTATATGTCATATAATCATATAGCAGCAACATTGTTCAACTTGTCTGTTCTACTAGTGTAATTTTTTCATGTTTCAATCAGAATGTGGCGATAGCAGTAACTTATTATGTATATGATTGGGATTAATTGTGTCCTTATTAAAAAGGTATTCAAGATTTATAGTTAGATTTTTTTATTGTACAACCTCAATACTTTAATGTGCCTCTAAGTTCAAACCAGACATGACAACAACTTGAAATGAGAATAAAATAGGTCAATATACTCTAAATAGACTGGACCATTTGTGCCAGATAAACATTTAAGTCACACATGTGATTAATTGACTTTAATTTATACTATATTGCTAGTTTTTTCATCTTAAAAGTTGATATGAGATGTTGCGGATATCTTATACTTCGTACTACACATATTGCTTTAATATTTTACACCGCCGGTATGAGACGAATAAGACAAGTTGTATGCTTGTATACAAATACATGGAATTAAAATCATTGCATGTATAAGATTAAAACATTGGCAAAATTCACAAATTAAACTAATAATATTTTATTCTCGAATATGACTTATTTAATCCTAATAAAATAATGACCATATTTAAAAAAGTGTTATGCTCTAATCCTATTTTAAATTTTCTTGTGCACGTATTGCAATTATTTAGTCGAAAAGGAGAGTTGCGGCAATACACATATACCTCTTTATTCCAATCGGTGATTGAGACTATCACTATGAGGATGAGGGTCTGTAGGCATATTCCTCCTATCATCCCACCCCAGATTCCCTGCAAATTAAATCAACATGTAAATGAAATATATAAACCCAAATTGTATAACAGGAGTAATTGGAATATTTTTCAATACAACCCTAAGAATCAATAAGAATAACAATATCGATAATTATGTACCATGACCCCGAAGTCAAATGTAAAGCCCAAGAGTATTCCCGCAGGCAACCCTACAATGTAATAGCATGCGATGTTCACATATGCTACAATATATTGCCATCCTGCTCCTACAGCAACTCCTGAAAAGGTGTTGAATCTTAAGACTTTAGTTCATTCCCAAAACACCAATGTATTAATATCCAATTTGGTCCAATATTAAATATATTAAACACTGGTTGTATGTGTATTTATATTCTTTCAAATGCTTGTGTAATGGGCTAATTGTTTGAGTTTCAAACGGATTGAATTGCTCATTTGAGGTTAATAAACTTTGACATCATCAAAAGCATATGATTCAAATTTTATGATCAAATCTCAAATCTTAGAATATGTTGATAACTTTTAGGAGTAAACCCTAGGCGCGTCGCAACATCGGCCCCTCTACTCACTGATCGAGGAGTGAGACCCCTATAATTCTGCAAGCAGTGAGCGATCAAATTCAAGACATTTCTAATTTGAATGTCAAATAGATCAAATTGAGGTTGAGTTTTGACATCGCACATGGGTTTAAGTTTCAACACTTATGATGAAATTTCAAGTCCTTGAATATGGTGATAATCAAAATTCAATCGATTTTGTAAACTTATTTTGTGGTTGCTTTTGTAATTTTACCGGATAAGACAGGCTGGAGGCTGTTAAGTAGACATGTCCACCCCAACAAAATTGCTAATTTCGTGGTTTCCTTGGCTATTGCATCACTATTGGTGAAAATGAGTGGGAAGAGATTTCTTGTGCCAAACACGACTCCCATACAAACAATTCCAATACACACTGATGTAATAGAAACCACTAATACGGAAAATTTTGCTATTCTTGAATTTCCAGCTCCAAGTTCGTTCGATACTCTCACGCTGCACCAACCATTAAAAAGTTAGCAATATTTAAATCAACAAATTTCACAAAACACAATTTAAATCATCATTTCTATGAAATAAATGTTAGTTGTTTTATTTTTTGATGTATAAAATGCCTAAGAGATTCACCTTATGGCTGCATTAAATCCTATAGAAATCATCGCGTCCCATCCTTGTAAGTTCATGCTACAAATATTGAGAATAAAAGATGTTGGTAGATAAATATTTAAGTAATATGGCCATTCATGTATAAATTTAAAGGATATACGCTTTGAACAAAATTACCAGATAGAAAGTGCATCAACGGGGACTAAAGGATTCTCCAAACGACCTGCTATCACAATTATTACCATCAAGTACCAAAACTCCAAACTGCAATTCAAGATATTTCATGAATTATATCTCATGATCAAGATTCAATTCCAACATATTTTCGAGGTCGCTGTGTGAGCGTAACAAATATTATTAGTTTATAATAAAGACCAACGTAATAAGAGAAGACATAACAAATTTTCTCAATTCAGGAGCACATATCATTTCTTCCCAAAATACTACCTTCGTCCCCTTAAGATTGGGACAAAGGGGTGTGGTGTGGTTTTTAAGGAAAAGTAGAATTGTGTGGTTGGTATTGAATTGATAAAGCGTGAATAAAGTTAGAATGAATTGTAACCACTAAAATATTACAAAATATGATATGAGACAAACTTGATGACACGGACAAATAAAGTCAAACAGGGCAAAGTTAGAGGGACGAAGGAAGTAGGATTCATACACCTATTTAGCAAAATGTTTGTCCTGTTTAATAATTCGTCCTACATTTTACTCATGTGGTGGACAATATTAAAATGTTGAAGTGATACTCACCAATATCAAAGTGAGTCTCCTAACCACTTTACTCTGTTTATGTGTGTGTGTGAAGTTCAAATACATATAGAATTTAAAATGGGGTCAGGGTGATTGAGTGTGATCATAAAGTATTAAACTTGACCCGTTAATCTTGTTCAATCCAATTGAACAACTATTTACTCATCATTCTTTCTTCAATTTTTGAAGCAAGACTAACAATTACCATAGCATGACGGCAGAAGCCAAAGAAAGCTTGACAAAGTAAAACAAGTCTTGAAAAGCTAGCCATGAGAACCCATCCCATGCACCATCTGACTTGGAGACGAAAATGTAAATCAGCTGAAAGATAACTATGAGCCACCATGAAGAGTTGAGCGCGACGGCTGCCCCAACTAGTCCCCATTTCAGTTTTAGCATAAGTAACCAGGCAAAGAGGGCATGCGTCAATAGCACGCCTGCAGATATCCACGCTATTACAAGCACTTTCTTCTGTGCTTGCAAGAATTTCTGTATTGGGAAGTTTATGGCATATGCAAATAACTGTGGAATCATCCATAGTGAAAATTTTCCTGCGACATTATTATTTTATGTTACAGACAGTCATTATTTCACAACCTTATCCTAAAACGATATGGAGTATTAGCATGCATATTTTCTTTTTTGGGCTATCCCTAGATGAACGTTATGTCTCCTTTTGTACAAATGACCTTATATACTGCGTACCTAGGACCATGCATGTATACTTTATCATTCTTTTTACTACAAATCTACAATTCCATTTTTACTTAACTTTTGAATATAAAAGATAATTTAGGATTTTACTATTTTGTACTACGTATGTAGTACTACCTCCATCTCGGTGGATTTTGTCAAGTTCAACGTAGGTGAGAAATAAGAAAAGTAAAAACTGTGTGGTTGAAGTTTATGCATAGGAGATAGAGGATTGAGCAGAACCACAAATTAATTGCTATAATAGAAAAGTATCAAAGTTTTTTAGAACAACCAAAAAGAAAAAGTTGACAAAGTCCAATGGGACAGAGTGAGCATCATTTTCTTAATCTACAAGCTAGGTCTAAACACAGTGTCACCATTAATTTGGGATGCAAGTGAAGTCGCGCGTACTACATTTGAAGGTTTTTATCGCTTAGTAAAAAGTAAAAGTTTATATCTTTTATCAATCTTACAAATTATTGCATACTTATTACTTCATTTATATTCAGATTTAGACCGATTGATTACTCGTTGATACTTATATTACGCCTATAGAATATTAGAACATAATTTATTCTAAAAACCTCATTTCAGCATAATCACGACTCTATGAAGAATGTGTGAGTTTTTATATTTACATTTGAGTAATGTAAAAAATATAAACATATTCAGAAAGATAGTAAGTTACAAGAGTGGACGTACTAGTAACTGAAGTAACTGTTGTGGTTATTATCTTAATATAATTTACTAATTCTTTGAATTTGTTCAGTACAAATGTACAACTATTCACCATTAATCTCTTCCGTGTATGATATCAAAGCGGAGATTTTTAATTTTAGACACTTAACCCTGATTTTCTTAGTCACTTAACTTTGATTTATTCACCTTCAATATTTACAAAATGATTCGTATATTAACCACACCATATTGACTGCATTACACATTTTTCTTTCAATTCAAAACCATATATACTTTCTATATTTATTGGAATGGGGGTATTAAATTGGGTCAAAGATGTTTCAACATTTATTGGAATGGGGGTATTAAATTGGGTCAAAGATGTTTCAATAGTTCAACTTATTTGATCTGCTTTGGATTTGATTTTATTAAGTTTGATGAGCTTCTATTTAATGAGCACGAGATTAATTGTGTAACACACATTTCAATGTAATTAATACTCCATATTAGTTGCAACTAGGGACAAAAAAAATCAAATTTTCATATAGATCGAGTATAGTGATTCAATTTTTTGATAATTTGGGAACACTCTAGATGGTGAACCAACCCAACCCGAACACTAACTTGAAGCATACTAATTGATGCGCTCACAGCGGAGCACGTTGGCGTGATGAATGATCAAGCTAAGATTCTCTAATGTTTTAATTAGATCGTTAGATGAATAAATCTTCATCATTCGTCATACTAAAGTGCTTTGTAATGAATAGATTGTCATGCTTGGTATATATTCTGAAAGACTAAGCATGTGAATGACTTTTTGTTTAGTCCTTTTACCAAAAAAGGAAAGAGAGGGAAGAGAACGAACCGGCGGCTTTAGAGATTCGTCGGGTCTGCCCAATGAGGTGAAGAATGGGAGGAGCAAAAACATAAATAGGAACCAAAAAACATGCAGTGGTCAATAGTATGACCCATGACCTTTGCATGTAGACGCCCAACATCCTCATTTGCCCCGCCCCATATGCTTGCCCGCACAATGTCTCCAATGCACTTCCCATTCCTAGCTGCGATGCATATATCTTTCCATTATTTTGAATTCTTTTTCCAAATGTAATTGTATTCCTTAAAACACATTGCTAGTATGTGACATTTTCTTAGGATACTATATATATGCATGGCTTGGGTTAGTAAGAGCGGGTTATTATGATACTTATTTATGCAAAATAAATGTTTACTCCTTATATTTTTACTAGGTAATTTGTCCTTTCCTCCGTAAGTTTTTATGAAGATATATTACGAAAATTATAACCACGATAGTTAATATGAAGTGATATAGAAAAGGTATAAAATAGCAGATTAAAATGAAAGAAGATGAAAATTAAAATTGGTACAACTAAGAAAGTAGGAGGACATAAATAAAAAAATAAAAGTAACTATATATATATATATATATATATATATATAGAGAGAGAGAGAGAGAGAGAGAGAGAGAGAGAGAAAGAGAAATGATCCTGTCCAGCAGCCCCCGGTCCGAACGCCGTCCGAACATGGTCATTTGGGGCACTTCCTGGTGGAATTTTTTGATGAAATTCTTGAGCATGTTCCTCATCAAGTCTAGTTTTTCCATACCAAATTTCAGCTCAAAATTCGACCGGGAAGGCATTCAAATCATTTTTTGAAGTTGACTGCATCAAAATATACATATAAAAACGCAGTCAACTTCAAAAAATGATTTGAATGTCTTTCCGATCGAATTTCAAGCTGAAATTTGGTATGGACAAACTAGACTTGATGAGGAACATCCAAATAAAATTTTATCAAAATATTATACCGGGAAGTGCCCTAAACGTCCATGTTCAGACGGTGCTCGGACGGGAGATGTTCGGACCTCAACATTTCTCTCTCTCTCTCCATGTGTGTGTGTATATATATATATATACATATATACGAGTATAAAATAAAAAGCTAAACAAAAATAATGTAACAAGTATTAAAATATCCAGTAAGAAATACTCTTATATGGTTAGAATTATACCCTACGTTTATGAAAATTTATCAATCATATGCGGAGTATATGATTTTTTTCTGTAACAAATTACTCTAAATAAGAGTAAAGTATGAACAATATTTTTTTATCATATTTGTATCTGTTAAAAATGAAAAATCCCCAATTCAGGGTAAACAAGCTTTTTTTTTTAGAAAGAAAATAATATTGCTCTTTTCTTTCAGTTTTTACTCACATTTAAATAAATCTCTATTATACTTTCTTAACTACTGCACAAGTTAACCTGTTTCAAGTTTCACGTAAGAGAGAATGAGAGAATGACAAATATATCTAGAGTCCGTTTGGAACTCTCTTTTTAAGCTTATCATAGTGGCGGCTTTGGGGGAGTTACCATAAGCACCATGCTTAGGGCCCCGCCTCACCTATAAAGAGTCCCATTTTTAATACTTTTTCTTTGTAAAAATAGTAAATAAGTAGCTAAACAAACAAATGAATAAATAAATAGTAATGAAGTTAGTAATGACATAAAAGAATATTCATATGTATTACCTTTAAATCACTCGAGATTATTTATTAAATTTTCTTTTTAAAGTGAGTGATTTATAATACTATCTTTTTTAGAAAGACCTGAAAAAGTCCTACTGATTAATTGATGTTCTTATATTATTAAATTTATTCGTAAGTAAAGTTACACTTTTTAGAGAAATTGTTCTTATGATTTTCATTAATTAATAAAAAAGTGATCATAATATACTAGAGCTATTATAATTGATTATAAAAGGTTCTTCATTACTAAAAATCATATCTACCTTTTCTTGAAACATTCAAATCTTTCTTCAAATTTTAAAGCAGAGAGTATTGTATCATATCTTCTTATTGTTGTGTTGATTGTTTAAAAATCCAATTTTGCTTATACTTCAAACAAATTGATAATGTTTTCTATTACGAAAAGGAAAATTTTAAGCACATGTAAAATTTACTATCCTTATCCCACAAAATTTGGTCAAATTTTGGTTAAAAAAATTTGGACATAGTTTTGTCAATGGTAGTAAATTTTGTACAACTTCAATGATTCTAGTTATTAAAATTGCATCAAATTTATAAATTTTATATTTTTATGAAAATATTTTAACCAATGAATTTTTTCAAATAACTTTCATATTTTAAATCGTTTCGTATTAAAAAAATGTAATGTGTCAAACTTGACGACCATCATGAACAAGTTTTCTTGAATTGAGAAAGTGCAAATCTATAATAACATTGAAAGATTAATAATCATTTGTGACTTGTGAGATTAGTCCAATTGTTATTATTATTATTATTATTATTATTATTTTGTTTATATATTACTCCCTCTCCCACATAAAACTTGGTTAATTTGACTTTTATTGGTCAATGCCAAAAAAGTTTGAACAACGATTTTAGTTATTATATTTGTGTGGAATTTATAACTTTTATATTTTTATGAAAGTATTTTTTACCTAAGAACATTTTCATATAATATTTATGTTTAGGAAAAATTTACAACAATAATCTCAACTATTAGAGGTATTCCAATATTAATCCCTTGTATGTGTAATTCTAAAATAATCTCAAATATGCCCACAGCCTTCCCAAATTAGTTTAGGTGACCTGTGACTTGCTCAACCGGTAAATTTATTAAAAGAAGAAGGATAAATGCTGAGCAGCCTGGTTTATCATCTTCCTGATCGAACTATTCTTCTTCCTTGGTCTTCTCACCTTTTTTATATTTTTTTTCTCTTCCCCTGAACCGCGTACGAGATCTTATTCCCGCCTTCCATTTCGTTCTCAAGTTTGCACCTCAAATTTGTACTTAATTTTTCAATTTCAGATTTGAAAAGTTCGATTTCGCCAATCCGACACGAATGTGACACTATTCATCGCGGTGGATAATGAAATTTGAATGAATGATGGACGGCGGACGATGGAGACTAGACCAGATGGGATAAAGGGACGGATGACTAGTACGAAGAACAGTTGGCATGGACGGAGGACCGGCGTCGAATAAGAAATCCGATGGACGACGATGAAGACAGAGGACAACCGGCTTCGAAGAGCCGCTAGGAAAGCCAACCGGCCGTTGAAGCGGCCTTGATGGCGGTGAGGTAACGTGAACGAGGGAGGCATCTTTTGAAACACTCGTACGCCCAATACCATGAAATAAAGCGAAACGAGAGAAAAGAAAAGGGAAAAAATATAAGGAGATGGAACTTAAGAGGACAAAATAAATAATAAAAAGGAAAACAAGAAGAATAGGAAACATATCAGATGCAAAAATGAAAAGAAAAATATGACGGGAGAAAGAAAATGGCTTGGAGAATGGAGAGTTGCCACAGAAGATGATCGGAGAAAGAAAGCGGGGGATAAAGGAAAAGAAATAAAAAGAATAATAATGCACAGTTAAAACCCGCCACGTGCTTTGGATTACCGGCCAAAATGGTTAGCTCAGGTCAATGGCTCGTTTTTAGAAGATACCATTCATTATTTAGATTATTTTGGAATAATCCATATTTGAGATTAATAAAAGAAGATTGTCAATAGTTCAGATTATTCATGTGAATTTTTCCTTATGTTTAAAAACATTTCATATTAAGAAATATCATTGGTCAAACTTGACCATAATCAAGAAAAGTCAAAATGATCAAGTTTTGACTTTCACAAAAAACAAATGGTCAAGTTTTATGGGACGGAGAGAGGATAACATATTAACTTTTGCGGTGCTCATGCTTATTGGTCACGTAGGTTTTGTTATGGCATGCTGAATTGTGTGGCACTTCACCGAGATTCAATCACTTTAGAGGCTCCTAATGTCAGATGAAACTTCATGTTAGGCCGGCCTGACCGGGGCAGCCGTCCGGTCGAGCCCGTTTTAGGGTCTTCCTGGTGGAATATTTCAATGAATTTTTTTGATCATGTTATTCATCAAGTCCAATTTATTCATACCAAATTTCAGCTAAAAATTCAATCAGGAAGGTAGTCAAATGAGTTTTTTAAAAATACTGTGTTGTTTATATATTAACTGCGCAGTGTTCTTAAATCATTTATTTGACTACCTTCCCGATTGAACTTTTAGCTAAAATTTGGTATGAGTAAACTAGATTTGACGAAGAACATATTCAAAAAAATTCATCAAAATATTCTACCGATCGAGAACTCAAACGGGCTCGACCGGACGGCGCGTCCTGTCAGGCCAGTTTGACAAGAACGCCACTCCCTAATATAATTAATTTCATATATCATATCATACCACGAGCTAGGTACAATTGTACAAACCATACCAAATATAATGCGGCAATGAGCCATATCATTAAAAGGATTCCCAAATTGAATAAGTTTAATTAGACGAAACAATAACATTTGAAGGAAAGTGAAGATGAGACAATCGTATTTACCATGACTCCATAAGCTAGACCAGCAACGACGGAGTTCTCGACGGAGAAGGCGGCGAGTTCAAGCTCGCCCACTTGGCCGGCAAAGGTCTGAGTGAGTGCCCCCAGGGAGTACTGACACAGGGCGGTGAAGATCGCCGGCCCGGCGATCTCCCACAGCTTTTTGGATTCCACTCCAAACTCTCGGGCAAAGCTTCTCACCCCGCTGCCCGACAGATGCCGGTGCCACCGCTTTTTCCCCTCACCATTGCGGCCGTTAATGTGCCGGAGAAGCGGCGCCGCTTCTGCGTCGCAGTTGGCCGCCATGAGTGTACGTACGTGGCCACTCAATCCACGGGGGATCGGAACTGCTGGCCGGCTAGCTAGGTGATGATGAGTACAGTTTTAAGCTTCTGAAAACAACGTACGTTTTCTACTTCTGTCCAGTCAGATTTTTTAAACTTGGGAAGGTAAAACCAAATACCCACCGAGTCCACCGACTGCTGCTGCATGCTGTCTAGTTTACGTTATTACGTACATTACATTTTTTTTATGAAAGCAGAAAACATTTTTTTTTTAAGAAAATTTGATTTTATTGATTAAAGCTAGGGAATAGTACAATATGGGAAAGGAAGTAAAAGAAAACGTACATAAAAATAAAAATTACTTTCAAAGGGAAATCTCTGGACCGAGACCACTTTATTTTGTGCCTTCCTTCATTTTTTTTAGATTTCATGTAGACATTGGGACAAGAGGGGTCGGGATGACTTGATTATTAAGAAAAATGAGTTTATGTGGTTGATATTGAATTAATAAAATAAGAATAAAGTAAAAATGATTTAGAACCACACAAATCTTAATTTATCAAATTTAGTATTAAGTGACTCCTCACTTAGTCACTTTAATTTTCCATTTTAGTTTTCAAATTGTCCTAATATGAAACATTTTTTATTTTCACCTTTAATCAATTAATTGGTCATCATTATTATTTTTCTCTGCATTGCATGCAGTCATGCACAATGGTCCCATCTTGATTGTGAAGAGATTCGAACCACTTGATGCCAAACTTCAGCTACAAGTACATAATGAAGCACTTAATTATGGTATGTTTTTAAAGAAAATTACTTGGAATATGAGTAAAATAATGCAAATTTAAAAAGGATGACACCTCATCCCTGAGGGCCCCCCAACACCGACCGGACGGCACGATGGGAGGATGTAAATTGGACTATAATCACAATCTGACAGATAGAGAGTGGAGTTCTGTCCCCGGTACTTGCAGAAGCCCTATGCATTTTTCAGCATAGTAACCCCTCATCGCAGTTGCCGGGATTCGAACCCGAGACCTAACCCTTGTGGCACTACCTCGCTACCAGTTGAGCTACGTCCACCGGTAAACTAAGGTATGGGCAAATTTCTCGAATAGGAGTTAAGTTGTTTTCTTACCAAAATAAGACTCATATACTCTTAATCAGGGAAGTTTGTATTTGTGGTAAGGTCCTGACATTCGTGTAATTTCCGTATTTAAAGTTGTACTTTTAATTAGTTTCGAGTGATTGTTACTTTGGAAATTACACACTTTTGGTGTAAATAGTTTAGTTTGTAAAATATTTGTAATATGTTTAGATTAGGTTTATTCTGAGCTCAAACAGGTCCAAATACACTTTGGAGAACATCACCAGTGGAAGGAAGGTGCAAGAATGCAAGAAAAAGATTGAAGATCTCGTTTTTGGTCTGTACCCGATCGGGTATGACCTATACCCGGTCGGGTACCCTTCTGAAATTTCGAATCAAATCAAATCCGGGAACAAGGCATCATGCGGGAAGATTTTAACACGTTCGGGTGTCCATACCCGATCGGGTGACCGACAGACCCGATCGGGTATGACCCCATTTTTCAGCTTCGCCGAAGCCACATATGGTACCCGATCGAGTGGGCTGAAAACCCGATCGGGTACACGACCCTGCAAGCCTAAAAAGCCTATAAATACACCCCATTTCCTCCACAAGAGGATCACCAATTCACATATACTTCTAAGCTCAGTTTAGACAAGTTCTTTCTTTATATTTTTATCATGTTTAGTCTCCAAATGAGGAGCTAAACTCTTCCATCTTGGTTTTGCTACTTTGAAGCTTAATGAATTGTAAGTTGTGAGTTATTTTCTTTGATCTTCTTCCTTGAATATTAATTAATTCTTATTCCTATTACATATTAATATTTTGAGCAATACTTAAAGGATCAACTAGTTTTGTTTCATATATTAATTAATATTAGAATCGGTCGATTAATACGCTTGTTATTAACTCGGCTCTTTCACGGTAGTAAACTTGGGTTGCTAATGCATGCGTCTCATGGTTAGTAAGCCAAGGGGAATTAATTATATTGATTAAACCGATAAACCGCTTGTGTTGAGGTTATCAATCTCAATCGTTTTCATCTTGATTTTATTGCTACTATCAAGTACATATACGGCGCGTGTTCTATATTGACTCGATAGTAAGTTTTATTAATGAACGCGTCTCGTTATTAATAACTACCCTCGATGAATTGGATATACTCCTCGATTGAGTATTCGAGAGGAAGATAGTTAAAGATATAACCGGGATCAACAAACATTTCATTAAGTGGATAAAAGCAAAGCCAAGTCTTCTTCTCATTAATTAAACCACATAACTCGTTCATCTTCGTGCTTAAATATAAATTAAGTTCATCAACCAATCATAAAACCCCCCTTTGTTACGTATCTTTAATTCTATAAAAAGAGAAGTGTTCCTTTCCCTGTGGATACGAACCTTACTACACCATACTACGTATCAGTGTTGTATTGTATTTATTTTGAGTGCACCTCACGACAAGTGCACGTCAAATTTGGCGCCGTTGCCGGGGAAAGGCAATTATTTTTTCTTTTTATTTTATTTCAAGAAAAATCAAAAAAAAAATAATTAACCAAAAATATAAAGAGTTCTTATTTTTCTATTTCTGAGCTTTGTGAAGTATATGGTCCGATATCGTTCTATAAACGAAATCACATACCAATCAAACCCCGAAATAGAGCAAACTTTCGAGCGGTTGAAAAATAAATTCTCAAATACCGACTCGGGAGATTCATCAAGTACTAGCTCTTATTCTAGCGAGCCTGAAGAACCAATAACTATGGCTCTTGAAACAAGAACGTTGAGGGAGCTCACAGCTCCAAACTTGAATCAACAACCACTGTGTATTACCTTCCCTACACTCAACGAGGGTAATACATTTGAGCTCAAATCAGGGCTCATTCATCTTTTGCCATCCTTCCATGGCTTAAGAGGAGAAGACCCAAATAAACATCTCTCGGAATTCCATGTTGTTTGCACGAGCATGTGCCCTAATGGAGTCACCGAGGAACAGATAAAGTTGAGGGCCTTTCCATTCTCCCTCAAAGATACCGCAAAAGATTGGCTATTCTATCTTCCTTCGGGAAGTATAGATACATGGGCGGCCATGAAGAAAGCTTTCCTCGAAAGGTACTATCCAGCCTCTGTCTCCTCATCTCTAAAAAAGCAAATAAGCAATGTGGAACAAAAAGATGATGAATCGTTCTATGAATATTGGGAACGATTCAAGAAACTTTGTGCAAGCTGTCCGTATCATGGCTATTCGGAGCAAGACCTCATCCTATACTTTTATGATGGTCTTTGCAATGATGATAGACGGATGATTAATGCCGCATGTGGGGGAGGGATCGTTAACAAAACTCCTTCTCAAGCTATGAATCTTATCTCGGAGTTGGCCGAGAATTGTAGATATCACAACGGGCGGTCATCAACAAAAAGAGTCATGGCGGCCGAATCAACATCATCTCTAGAAAGTCAAGTTGCCGGCTTGACTTCTTTGGTAAAGGATTTTCTTTTAAATTCCAAAACCCAAGAAGTCAAGGTCTGCGGCATCTGCACACAACAAGGCCATCCCACCGATGCATGCCCGAGCCTTCAAGAAGAAAACCCCGAGCAGGTCAACGCTTTGGGGTTCCCAAACCAAAAGAGGTATGATTCTTACGGCAACACTTATCACCCCGGGTTTAGAGATCATCCCAATTTGAGATATGGGAATCCGCAAGGAAACCCACCACAAAATAACCCTCCACAAAACCAATTTCCTCCAAAACAACCGTACTCTAAACCCCAAGGCCAAGGCTCAACTATGTCCACCGAAGACATGATCCGAGCACTCACCTCAAATGTCTCAACCATGCAACAAAACATGGTTCAATTCCAACATGAGACAAAATCAAGCATCCAAAACCTTGAGAATCAAATGAGCCAAATCTCAAGTGCGGTGAGTAGGCTTGAAGCCAAGGATTCAACAAAGCTTCCATCTCAAACGGAGCCGAATCCTAGGCAACAAGCCCATGCGGTGACATTAAGGAGTGGCAAAGAATTGGTGATTGCCAAGGAGAAAGCCAAAAGCCACATTGGCGAGGAAGAGGAAGAAGAGCTTGTGGAGAAAGCTCAACCGGAAGAAGGGGAAGCCCACATTTCAACTCCACCCCCGGTTATTCATGAAGTGGAAGCACCGTTTCCCGAAGCTCTAAGGGAAACGAAAAGGGTGGAGAAAGATAAGGACATCTATGAGACATTCTCCAAATGTGAGGTAAATATTCCTCTTCTCAACTTAATAAAAGGTGTTCCTAGATTCGCAAAATTTTTCAAGGAGTTATGCACAATAAAAAGGAAGCATAGACTCAATGGAAAACAGAAAGTTCAAGTTAGTGAACGTGTCTCCGCGGTTTTTCAAAAGAAACTTCCAAAAAAATACAATGACCCGGGCATGTTCACTATACCTTGTAAGTTGGGAGGTACTACGTTTTCAAAGGCCATGTTAGATTTGGGGGCATCAATTAATGTCATCCCTTATTCTTTGTATAAATCACTTGAACTTGGCCCTCTCAATGAAACCGGAGTAGTTATTCAACTTGCGGATAGATCAAATGCCTACCCTAAAGGTATTGTCGAAGACGTACTAGTTATGGTAGACAATTTGATCTTTCCCGCCGACTTTTATGTTTTAGAAATGGAAAATGACAAAAATGCGGTTCCTATCCTTTTAGGAAGGCCATTTTTAAAGACCGCTAGAGCTAAAATTGATGTTTTTAGCGGATCTTTAACTCTGGAATTTGATGGAGATAAAGTTGAATTCAATATTTACGACTCCATGAAATACCCAAATGAAAATCATTCTCTATTCGCCATTGATGTTATAGATCCCATTGTGCAAAATACTTTTGAAATGAATGGGGAGGATGACCTACTAAGTATAATTGAGAATGACCTCGGGGAGAATTCTTTAGAACTTGCTTTGACCCCCAATAGGCAAGCCATGATGGTGGAGTTAGATAACCATTTCCAACTTCCACTTATGCCACCAGGGTCAAGAGCATTCCCACTAACCATCCCCGAGGAAAAGCCTTTGCCTTCTATTTTGCAGGCCCCCGAAATTGAGATGAAACCACTCCCAACACATTTGAAATATGTGTACTTGGGAGAAAAAGAAACATTACCGGTCATAATCTCAAACAAACTGACCGGGGAGCAAGAAAGGAAGCTAATTGCGGTGCTTAAGGAGCACAAACTTGCAATCGGGTGGACTATAGCCGACATTAAAGGCATTAGTCCATCTACTTGCATGCACCGCATCTTGATGGAAGATGAAGCTAAACCAGTGCGCCAACCACAACGGAGATTGAACCCACCTATGATGGAGGTGGTCAAAAAGGAGGTCATCAAGCTTCTCCAAATGGGGATAATCTTCCCCATATCCGATAGCAAGTGGGTTAGTCCAACCCAAGTTGTTCCCAAGAAGACCGGAGTCACGGTGGTGGAGAACAAACATGGAGAACTTATGCCCACCCGAATTCAAAATGGATGGAGGGTATGTATAGATTACCGTCGCCTCAACGCGGTAACTAGAAAGGATTTCTTTCCTTTACCCTTCATTGATCAAATGCTTGAGAGACTTGCGGGGCATAAATTCTATTGCTTCCTTGATGGCTATTCCGGGTACTTTCAAGTACCCATAGCCCCTGAAGATCAAGAGAAGACAACATTTACTTGTCCATTTGGCACTTTTGCCTATCGACGTATGCCATTCGGACTTTGCAACGCACCCGCCACCTTCCAAAGATGCATGATGAGCATATTCTCCGAATATGTTGAGCTATTTATGGAAGTTTTCATGGATGACTTCACAATCCATGGGGACTCATTTGATTCATGCTTATATCATCTCTCCCTAGTGCTCAAAAGTTGTTTAGAATCAAACCTTGTTTTGAATTCTGAAAAATGCCACTTCATGGTGGAAGAAGGAATTGTTCTAGGCCATGTAATCTCATCCAAAGGGATAGAGGTTGACAAGGCCAAAGTTGAAGTCATCCAATCACTCCCTTATCCTACCACCGTTAGGGAGATACGATCATTCCTTGGACATGCAGGTTTTTATCGGAGATTCATCAAAGACTTCTCAAAGATTGCATCTCCTTTATGCACACTTTTGCAAAAGGAGGTGGAATTCATCTTCTCCGAGGAATGCAAGAAGGCCTTCAATACATTGAAGGAAAAGCTAGTAACCGCACCTATCATCCAAGCTCCCGATTGGTCTCTTCCATTTGAGATCATGTGTGATGCTAGCGACTATGCGGTCGGGGCCGTTTTGGGCCAAAAAGTGGGAAGGGCATCTCATGTGATCTACTATGCGTCCACCACTCTCAATGATGCTCAACGCAACTACGCCACCACCGAAAAAGAAATGCTGGCCGTCGTCTATGCACTTGAAAAATTCAGGTCATACTTACTTGGAACCAAAGTGATCATTTACACCGATCATGCGGCTCTTAGATTCTTAATGACGAAGAAGGAGGCCAAACCAAGGTTGATTCGGTGGATACTACTCTTGAGCGAGTTTGATGTTGAGATCAAGGATAAGAAGGGCATGGAGAACTTGGTGGCCGATCACTTGAGCCGTTTAGTCCTTGATGAAGGAAATGATCATGTCAAAGATAATATCCGAGGGGAATTTCCCGATGAGACTCTTTTCTCTCTTAAGGAAATTCGCCCTTGGTACGCTCACATTGTTAATTTCCTTGTTCTAAACAGGTTTCCACCAAGCTTCTCAAAGGCTCAAAGAGAGAAGCTCCAACACGATGCAAAACAGTACGTATGGGATGAACCATACTTGTGGAAACATTGCAAAGATCAAGTCATTAGAAGATGCATTCCCGAGACAGAGATAGCATCCATTCTTGCCTTTTGCCACTCACATGCATGTGGTGGCCACTTTGGAGGAAAGCGAACGGCCATGAAGGTACTTGAATGCGGTTTTTGGTGGCCAAGCTTATTTCGAGATGCCCATGTCTTTTGTCAATCTTGTGACAATTGTCAACGCATGGGCAACATCTCTCGAAAACATGAGATGCCGCAAGCTCCTATGCTCTATGTGGAGATATTTGATGTTTGGGGAATAGATTTCATGGGACCCTTCCCTAATTCCCACGGAAATCTATACATTCTCTTAGCGGTGGACTACGTTTCAAAATGGGTGGAAGCAAAAGCCACAAAGACCGATGATGCCAAAGTAGTTGCGGACTTTCTCAAAACCCGCATCTTCTCAAGGTTTGGAGTCCCACGCATCTTGATAAGCGATAGGGGCACCCACTTCTACAACAAAACTGTGAGTGCCTTGTTAAAAAAATATGGCGTCACCCACAAGCTCTCCACCGCCTACCACCCACAAACAAACGGCCAAGCCGAGGTCTCAAACAGGGAGTTGAAATCTATACTCCAAAAGACGGTGAACCCTAACCGTAAAGATTGGAGTCTTCGCATGGATGATGCCTTGTGGGCATATAGAACCGCTTTCAAAACACCAATTGGAATGTCTCCCTATAGGCTTGTGTTCGGGAAGGCTTGCCACCTCCCAGTCGAACTCGAACATAAGTCTTATTGGGCGGTCAAAACATTCAATCTTGACATGGAGCAAGCGGGGATGAAAAGGAAGCTACAACTCCAAGAGCTAGAGGAGCTTCGACTTGAGTCCTATGAGAATGCCGCCATCTACAAAGAAAAGACGAAGGTATGGCATGATAAAATGATAATAAGGAAGGACTTCCAAATTGGAGATAAAGTCCTTCTATTCCGATCACGCCTCCGTCTTTTCCCCGGTAAACTGAGATCACGATGGGAAGGACCATTTGAGGTGGTCAAAGTCTACTCACATGGAGCGGTTGAAATCAAAAGCCTTGACACCGATAAAATCTTTAAGGTTAACGGACATCAACTCAAACCATTCCTTGAGGGCTTCCAAAAAGAGAGCGTTGAATGCATGGATCTTTTCGATCCAATCTATGAAGGATGAACACGACTATGGCGTCGTGCCGCGACGTTAACTAAGGCGCTTCTTGGGAGGCAACCCAAGTCAAGGTACGCATTTTTTCTTTTCTTTTCAAATTCTTGCTTGTTAATGTCACTTTTGAGAAAATGGGGTAAAATTCTCAAGGAAAAAAATGAAGGAAAACCATGTTTTGGAAGCCTGGGGAAACCTCCGATCGGCCTTCATGACTTAACCGATCGGATCCGCGCTAAAAAGAGGTTAAAACTGGACAAAAACACGTCCCAGGGTAGGGTACCCGATCGGGCACAATTCCCAGACCCGATCGGGTACGTATGAAATAATCGAGTCTTGAGGAAACCCGATCGAGGGAAGAAAAAAATCTCAGAGGGTACCCGATCGGGTATCCGTAAGACCCGATCGGGTCTAATTCCAAGAATTTGGGAATTTAATTCGAATTAAATTACCCGATCGAGTACCCCCAAACTCGATCGGGTGAGAACCCCTGGAGCAAATTTTAAAAAAAAAATCGACGTTATACCCGGTCGGGTATTTGACTCACCCGATCGGGTACACTAAGCTGCAGAATCAAAGGCACCTTCGAATTAATTTACCCGATCGGGTATTCGAGTCACCCGATCGGGTACTATACTCTGAAAAGCAAAGACACTTTCGAATTAAAATACCCGATCGGGTATATCGGGCCACCCGATCGGGTACACGGGATTTTAATGAGATTTCACCCCATTTTCGGCCATTTCATCTTCCCCAAACTCCCAAATCTCGAACCCCTCTTCCCAAATCCCCCATTTTCGGACCTTCAAGCTTCCATAACTCACCCAACACTCAACCAAATCCTCTCATACCACCACCAAAACACTCCTCTCACCACCCTCTCCAACTTCATACCCAAAAATCACCACACCTCCCTCTCTCTCCAAAAATCCGAAACCCTACCCCAAAATCCCCAAAATCCGAATTCAAGCTTGCAATTTGGACAAAATGGCACCAAAAAGAAGCCAACCGGAGAGCTCTAATGCTAGAGGACCAATTCCGGGGTATGAGACCATCCGCTTTGGGCCGGGAGATCACCGCAAACGATTTTTGGCCATCATCAAAAGGCAAGTAGTTCCTTCTAGATTCCTATGTCATAATGCTCTTACACAACTAGGCTTGTTGAATGGAATGAGGGAACTATTTGATAGATTGGAGATGAATTTGATTTTTAATATGAAGTATAATTGTGTTGACAAAGTGATTTATGAGGTGATGAGTTCGGCTAAAGTTGTTCTACATGATGACCCGGCGGAATTCCTCTACGACAAGCTCACGTTTCGTTGGTTAAACAACGAATACTCAATAACGAGACGTGAGTTTGCGGAACACTTCGGCATCCCCGCACCCCATGAAAGGGGGATACCGGAGAGCACACTTGACGCGCACACTTTATGGGCCAAAATGACCGGAGAAAGGAAGGTGAACGCGTCTAAATTGTCCATTAGTCACGTTCAACATCCTCTTCTCCGGATGTTCCTAAAGTTCTTGTGCAATTCTTTGCTTGGTCGCCCCAACAATCACCATACTCGGATGGGGGACGTGGCCGTACTCACCCTAGCCCTTTTTCATAGACCCACGGAATATAATCTTTGCAACTTAATGTGGGATCATTTGGAGGAAGCTTGTAAGAAGACCGGGAACATTGTGGTTGGGGGGGTCATAATGCATTTGGTGAGCAAATTCGGCTATACGGAAAATGCTCCAATCCACCCCGATTCTTTGATGCACATTGGTTGGTTGTCCAATGCGGGTTTGATCTCTTTGGGCAACAAGGACCACAATGGAAACCAACGCTATCGGTGGCACATGAAATACCCCGAACCCACCAAATATTTCCCCCTCCCTTGCGATGAATTGCCTAAACTTAGGTATAGGATGGCCACATTCGAGATTCCCCATTACCTCCTCCCAAACAACATTCCACCCCACCTCCAAGATCAAGCCAACCCACCCGAAGAACAACCCGAGCATCATCCCGATCAAGCCGACAATCAAGGACATGAAGATGTCCACAATGCTCTTCCCGACCCTCCTCAAAACCCGCCACCCCAAGATTTTTTCCAACAACTCTTGGCGGGTCAACAATCCCTCCTTGCCGGGTTCCAAACCATGAGCCTCGATTACACAAAAATGGGTAGCCAATTTACCCAACTTCAAGAAGAGCTAGGCCAATACCGGGCGGAACAACAAGCAAGGGACCGCCAATTTGATGCTTTCCGGACCGAGCAACAATCGGCATTCCAAAGGATGGAGGAGCAAAGGGCGGCCGATATGCAAAGGTATGAGGACGACTACCGGAGGATGTATGGGCCCACATACTCATACATGTCCCACATCGGCGGCTTTGCATCTATGTCCTCACCACCACCGGCACCCTCTTGGTATAACCCCTCCGATTGGGGTAATTTCGGCGGCTCCACTTCGGGCGGTGGTGGCGATGATGGCGGGGATACGACCATGGGCGAGGGAGGTGGCGATTATATGCAGGGAAGCGGTTTTGGAGGCGGATATTATGGCGGAGAAGGTGGGCACTAAGGATAGTGCCACGTTTCAAGTGTGGGGGAGGAAGCATCATCTCTTGGTATGTCACAATCCCTTTATTTTTTTTTTTTTTTTTTTTTTTTTTTTTACCTTGTACTAAGCATTAGTTTCTACAAATAAATTGTTCAAAAAAAAAAAAGAAAAAAAAAAAAAAGAGAAATGAAATGCTAGTTAGGTTGAAAACCCAAAAAGGGCAATCTAAGCAACAAGGGCTTACAAAAAAAAAAAAAAAAAAAATGATGAGTGAGTGGTAAGAAAGAAAAAGAAAAGAGATGCTAGGATGAAAACCTGAAAAGGCTCCTAGGCAAAATGAGAGATATGAGAGAAGCATTTGCGTTTTGCAGGGCACTATCTCTTGGGGAGGAAGAAGAAAGGAAGAAGAAGAAGTGAGGAGCATAGAAGACCATTAAACCCAAGGAAAAATTTGTTTTGTAACTTCATTTACAATACTTGGTGGTTTTAGTTCCTTATTTCTTCTTATCTATGAACTCATGGTTTGTTGATGGACATTATGTACACATTTGGTTTTACTCGAGGACGAGTAAATAAACTAAGTGTGGGGGAGTTGACATTCGTGTAATTTCCGTATTTAAAGTTGTACTTTTAATTAGTTTCGAGTGATTGTTACTTTGGAAATTACACACTTTTGGTGTAAATAGTTTAGTTTGTAAAATATTTGTAATATGTTTAGATTAGGTTTATTCTGAGCTCAAACAGGTCCAAATACACTTTGGAGAACATCACCAGTGGAAGGAAGGTGCAAGAATGCAAGAAAAAGATTGAAGATCTCGTTTTTGGTCTGTACCCGATCGGGTATGACCTATACCCGGTCGGGTACCCTTCTGAAATTTCGAATCAAATCAAATCCGGGAACAAGGCATCATGCGGGAAGATTTTAACACGTTCGGGTGTCCATACCCGATCGGGTGACCGACAGACCCGATCGGGTATGACCCCATTTTTCAGCTTCGCCGAAGCCACATATGGTACCCGATCGAGTGGGCTGAAAACCCGATCGGGTACACGACCCTGCAAGCCTAAAAAGCCTATAAATACACCCCATTTCCTCCACAAGAGGATCACCAATTCACATATACTTCTAAGCTCAGTTTAGACAAGTTCTTTCTTTATATTTTTATCATGTTTAGTCTCCAAATGAGGAGCTAAACTCTTCCATCTTGGTTTTGCTACTTTGAAGCTTAATGAATTGTAAGTTGTGAGTTATTTTCTTTGATCTTCTTCCTTGAATATTAATTAATTCTTATTCCTATTACATATTAATATTTTGAGCAATACTTAAAGGATCAACTAGTTTTGTTTCATATATTAATTAATACTAGAATCGGTCGATTAATACGCTTGTTATTAACTCGGCTCTTTCACGGTAGTAAACTTGGGTTGCTAATGCATGCGTCTCATGGTTAGTAAGCCAAGGGGAATTAATTATATTGATTAAACCGATAAACCGCTTGTGTTGAGGTTATCAATCTCAATCGTTTTCATCTTGATTTTATTGCTACTATCAAGTACATATACGGCGCGTGTTCTATATTGACTCGATAGTAAGTTTTATTAATGAACGCGTCTCGTTATTAATAACTACCCTCGATGAATTGGATATACTCCTCGATTGAGTATTCGAGAGGAAGATAGTTAAAGATATAACCGGGATCAACAAACATTTCATTAAGTGGATAAAAGCAAAGCCAAGTCTTCTTCTCATTAATTAAACCACATAACTCGTTCATCTTCGTGCTTAAATATAAATTAAGTTCATCAACCAATCATAAAACCCCCCTTTGTTACGTATCTTTAATTCTATAAAAAGAGAAGTGTTCCTTTCCCTGTGGATACGAACCTTACTACACCATACTACGTATCAGTGTTGTATTGTATTTATTTTGAGTGCACCTCACGACAAGTGCACGTCAGGTCCATTTCACCACTTTAAGTTTTGGTTTTTGATTCAACCAAAACATCAAAGGAGTAAGAAAAATTGATTTTCCTCAGAGTAGCCGACCAGTCCTGAGAGTAAAACTTGATTTGATTTATAATGACCTCAATCGAAGGGACACGAACCATATCCCCCCACACAATTTGAGAATAAACCTTCCACAGGTGCCACGCAACAATATCAGCCATGTTATGCTTAAAAATATCCAATATAGACTTAGTCCCTGCCTGGAGCCACCAAGAGATGAAAATTTGTCTAATAGTGACAGAGTCATGCAGTTTAGGTATCTGAAAAATGCCCATGAAATATTTCCATACTACACTGGAATAAGGACATTTGGCCAAAACATGATCCAAATAAGCCGAATCATTTCTACAAAAAGGACACATAGAAGGGAGCAGAACCAAACCAAACTTAAGTAAATTTTCTGGAAAGGGAAGACATTTCTGTAAAAGTTTCCATTGGAATAACTGAATTTTAATATTCTGATGTTTGTTCCAGGAATGTTTGAAGGAAACTAGGAAAGAGTAGCACCCTTACTCCATCTGACCTCTTGGAAAGCAGAAGATAGTGTAAAATCACCGTCACCCTCAGGTAACCAAAGTGGATTACCATCAGAATCATAGGAAATTAGAGATAGGCCTTTATGGTTGATAGCACATATCCTTTTCCATATAGAAGAATCTGTATTGTTTTATTCTTTTAATTGGACTATAAGTCTTACTTTAGAAAGTAAATACTATCCTCCGTTTTTTTAATCGCAACATGTTGAATTTTACAATATTCACATATTCTACTTTGACTACATTTTACGCTATTATTTAATGAGAATTATTTTTAAAAATTATATTGTTCAATTCATCCCATTACAAATTTTCAAAATCTGATTTTTAATTGTTGTTTACTAATAGAGATTAAGATATAATTACGGTCAAAGACGTGTGTTGGCAAGTGTGAAATGTTGACCGTTGCAACTAAAAAAGAACGGATGAAGTATATAATTGGCCATTAGGTCAGTCAAAAAAAACAAATTGGCCATTTGGCCAGATCTATTGTAGAATTTTAACTATATCTTCATCCTCTTCTAAAATATTTCTAAAGTTTTAATTATCCCCACATGTTACCAAAAGGTACAAAAACCCTTAAACATTTAACAAAGAGAGAATTCCCTAAATAGGAATAATGATGTGAGTTTTCTCGCACCTAAAATAGATCGTAGTATAGTGGTGTAAGTACGAGCTAGTATCGTCTCCACGTGGACAGACAAAAGGGAATCAAGAATTAAATAAATTCAGCGATTAAAAATAAATAAATAAATGTGTCGTGCGAGATATGATTTGTATGAAAATTAATCTAATGCGAATGAACGAATAAAATAAAAGATTGGTTTCTCTCAAATTAACGACGAAGGGAACAGGGATTGATTCCGGGGTAACCAGATTTCTGGCAGATCAGGCCTAATTTCATGAATTTAAATTAATTGAACCTAGCTAATCATTACTAAGTTCTTACCGCTCTCGCGGCGTAGAGTACAATAATTTAGGGGACCAGGTTGATCTCTCATGCGATAGAATCCTAAATTATTGACAAGACAAGCGAGCTTATGGCCCCTTAATCGCTACTAATCTCTTAGCGAATGATTAATTGTGTGTAAAGGTGTCCTAGAATAAATTAGATCTCTCTTAACTTATTCTAAAAGCAATTGTAATTCTAGTCGCGATTCTAGGTTACAAAAGATATCAGTTAAATTATTCAATCACAAATTAAATGACATTCATGCAATTAAATCATCAAGAATCTAGTCATACATCATGATTAACCCCTTCATCAACCCCATGCCAAATCCCTAATTAAACTACTCACAATTCATAATTGAAGAATCAATAGAATTGGGAAGAATAGAATTAATTGTCATTAATTAAAAAGATGAACTTACAAATAATCTCAGGGTCTTGGAGTAAACAATAGTAAAAAACGCAAGTAAATTCGTCTCTAGGCCTCTCTGTAATGTTCGTAACCCTTAAACAGGAGAAGGGAGGCCTTATTTATAGAAACAGATGAGTTTGGGCTGAACTCGGACTAAAACGGGGCCAAAATCCGCGTTTCGGACGTACGCATGATCGTGCATCCCTGGCCACGCACGATCATGCGTACATGGCAGTGACTCCTTTGCTTTCTCGCCTCAGACGCACAATCGTGCGTTCCCCTACGCACGGCGTGCGTCAAACTTTCGAATTTGACAAAACGTCCTTCATGAGAGTTGTAGATAATGAAGTCCTATATCCACCACAACTTGCATAATTGGATTTGAATCATCCAATCAAGAGATATGAATAAAAATGTAACTCACCTTGATAGGAAATGCAACTTGAGTCAAGTTGATATGTAAGTTGTCTAAAACGGAATGTAAGGGGAAAAACATTGGTTTTAATGTAAACAATGAAAAATTGATCCTAATTGCCCAATTACTCTTTATAAACAGTGAATATGTTTTGAATTTTTATTATTAGGTCTATAAAAATTGATTTAGTTAATGTTTTTTATCATTAGCATGGTTTATTTAATGGTATAACTCGCGTACAATAAAATGTAAATCTAGAAAAGTTGAAATGTAAACTATCTTATATATGTTATAAACATTAATTTGAATGTAACCAATAAAAGTTGATCTTAATTGCCCAATTACTTTTTGGTGAATAGTGAATATGTTTTTTTAATATTAGTTCTATAAAAAATGATATAGTTAAAAAATTATTTTTTGATCATTAGCAGGGGGTTATTTTGTGGTGTAACTTGCGTACATTGAGATGTAACCCACACATAAACAAATGTAACTTACGATTAAGAAGATGTAACTTCATATAATATCAATTTAAACAATGAAAACAACAAGTTCAATTGTTCAAAACATATAATATGTTTTGTTTTTAACATTAAGGACATAAAATATTTTTAAGAAAAATCATTTTTGCATACGGATGTGTTTATTTGACCAATAAATCAATTTATGTTATTTTTTATGGATGAATTTTGTTCTGAGTAGATGGATAATCATTTGTTTATTTGACCAATGCAATTGTGGCAGACCCATATGCACTACACGATATAGAGAATAGAGAGTAAGCCTTTGATGGAGAAACAGTGTGTGGTATAGAGACGAAGCAGTGATGGAGAAACAGTGTGTGATGTATAGATAAGGTGATGGAGAAAAACAAACGACAAAGCGAAGACGGCTGACCAAAGGAGAGGGTTTCGTGTTCGTTTTATAAAAACGGCAGTGTATTAGGACCGACATACCATGTGCATGGTATGCCGGTTATTCGGTATAATTTGCTGGTATGGCCCGATCCAGAACAGGATCTGGTATGTTTGGGCCCGGACCAGGTCAAGTTTTTCAGTTTTAGGCCTAATACTGACCTTTTCCGGCCATAATGAGTACCCGGTCCCGATTAACTGATTTCGGGGCCGAACAAGGGAGTTATGGTCTTGGTTTTACTCCCGACGTGCCATTTTTTTTAATTTCATTCTTGGAAGGGTTGGAACTGGCCCATCCTCTTTAGTATTTTGAACAAATATAAACGCTAACCCCTTGGACCCGGGCAACAATCACGAGGTGGTTTGTTGCACTAAACCTTGTGTAATTATATGGAACTTTTTAAAAAGTGTTTGTTCAAATTAGCGTGTATACCAAGAAAGAAATCATCACGAGGAGGTTTGAGCCCATCCTCAAAGGTTTACTTATTCACACGGAAATAATTAAATATATGAAACGACTATTTAATCATCACAAATTAAAATTAGAAAGAAAAAAGTCACTAATCCGATAGTATTATATAATTGTATTCAAAGTTATTATGATATAACTTGGTAACTTGGTAACTTTTAGGCATTATATAATTGTATTCAAAGTTATTATGATATAGTGACTACCATAGAAACTTTAAACACAATTATAATCACTAAAAGTTACTAAGTGGTATTTATATATGTCCATGACCTTATTCTTAGTAATATTTTAGGAAGAACCTCGCCTTAATTAACACTCATAAATCATAATATCACAATTATCAACAATTACCGTATATATTATCCTTTCACACACACACACATATTCTCAAATTGTGCTCAAATTAACTTATTTAACTATTGTCTAAAAAAATGTATGTCAGATCATTTCTTAATAGGGAACTTAAAACGGGACGAAGCTAGTACATACTATAGGAATAATTATTTCTTAGCCCACATAATCATACTATATAACAAAAATGATACACAATCATTTTCGGGCCTCAAATTTGGTAATTCATATCTGATACCAAACAATCAAATAAAGCTTATTTAATACTCCCTCCGTCACATTTAAACCTTTAAAGTCTACACTTTCCTTTGTTGAGACGTCTCATTTAAATGTTTACATTTCCTTTTTTGACAACTCCTTTTACATTAATTGTCCTAAATACCCTTCATCACCCACCCACTTTTTACATTTACTTGAATGTCATTAGTTACCCTCCAAAAGTCATAAGATATTTGTTCTTCTATTAATTGGTCTCCTAAAACACCGTGTCAAAAGTAACGTCAAGATTTAACTGGGACAGGGGGAGGGACAGGGGGAGTAGTTAAATAACACAACTTCATAGGTCCGATGATCGGGATTTGATGTCAAAAAGTTATTTCGAGTAATTTTTGTTATATATTTGAATATTAGGGTGTGAATTGGGTATATCTATATTATGTACTTATTTGTTTTTTGGCGATAGTTGGCATTATTTAAATATATTTTCCCAGAAATAAATCATAAATTTTACTAAATAATGTGTGTGTTTCACATTCATATTGATTGATTCTCTAAACTGTAAATGCAATTTGTGTGTAACATTTTCATGCACAAACTACCAAATGGGCCTTGAGCCCATACTTGATTGCATCACCCCCTTGTTTTACGCTTGCCGACCTTATAAAGTACATCCAACATCTAGAAATGACGGAAGCAAGAGTAACCATGACAAAAGGCACCAAGAAAACAAGCAAGAATACATGGGAAAAGATAAGTAGTATTAAATATAAAAGAAGACAGATCTAGATTGATATATTATATATACCTTAAAATTTCTTCTAAACTGGGGCACTGAAAAGATTAAGGATGGGAAATCGATTGAGAGGAATGATTATGGTGACGATAGTTGTAGGATGGACTACTCTTTACATGCAGGTAGCAACTCAACAATTTGAAGCCATGTTTGTTTTTGGAGATTCATTGATAGATCCGGGGAACAATAACTTTCTAGTAGATTCAATGGCAAAAGCTAATTATATTCCATACGGTGTTGATTTCCAAGGTCCTACTGGAAGATTCTCTAATGGGAAAACCATAATCGATTTTCTTGGTAACATTATATACTTTCGTTTTTCCTACTTTTTTACTTACGGCATTGTTATTTTATATTAGATCAAAATACAATATATTTTGTAAAACACTGTTCCACTTGACATAAAAGAATTTAGTGTGGAGAATATAGATTTCAAACATTAAGTTATTTCATTTTTTTGCTCATTTATATTTTGCAAAAACAACTACGGTATTATTTCTATTTTTGATCTTTAATTGACTCAAGATATATTTCAAAATGACGTTGCCTCCCTTCAGGGGCATAGCTAGACGGGGCAAAACTTGACCCCGCGCCGGTCCATCCCAAATTTTGAAATGTCCATATTTTTAGTGTAAAAAAGTTCGTGTAATTATTTTCCAAATATATCTTTGTACTGGCTCAGTCCGGTCTAGTGCCGTGGCTTCGCCCATGCCTCCCTTGAAAATTATATGATGGTTAAGATATTAATCATTACAAAACAAGTCATCTCAGCTAAAAATAATATGTTGATATATTTTAAACTGAAATGAAATCATTGCAAATGAACTAGTTAGAATGTATGGTTGTTAAGCAATTGGAAACCAAAAAGAGTATAATACTAATTTTAACAGGAATAATATGTCAAATATGTCAAGGTTGCCTCATTCAAATAGTACTGCCATTTTTTCTTTCTAAAATATGACTCATTCACTCGTATTCAGGATGGAATTAGGGGGGCATGGAGTTTCAAATATTTCCTATTATATACTTCGTATGTAATATTTTCATACATTATTTTAGATATATATGTGTTCGTCACCCTTAACTTTTAGTTTCCAAAATTAATATATAGTCTTACATAATGTATTACGTAATTAAAGATTTAAAAGAAACATCTACAATAATTTACATAACTTATACAAATAAACAATATAACAACTCACTTTTGAAGACTGAGAATATTTATTATATTAAAATTTATAATTTTGAAATGTTTAATTATCTTTATTAGATAATTAGTACTCGATTTTGTAAAATATCAAACGATATTAAATACCAAACACACTAGTTAAATCATTTTTAGATCATGTATGTGAGGTGAATCCAAAATGTACATGTTCATTGACATTAAATCACACAATTCATTTACTTAGCTTGTTACTTTCCAAAAAGCAATTTATTTCATAGATAATAAACTTTAACTTATTTTAGGAGTAACAAAAATAAAATTATGCACCATATATATGAATTAATTAACAATATAATATTATTCTAAAATTAATAATCTAAGACTTAATATTGTAATAATAAGAAAACTTCTCGTGACTCACGAATACCCTCCTTGTTAGACAAAAATTGAAACTCAAAAACCATTACTTTATTCCGATAAAGATTCATGTTGTTAAAGAAGACAGACATTGTTTCACAACTATATATTGGTGAATTTGTACCTTTTAAAGTCTTTATCTTCAAATAATTTGATTGAATGTTATATATCCTTTTTTAATTATTTTCTAATAATTTTCCTTTGATTTGCCATTTCTTACGAATTAATGTATCAATACATTTTCTAGAGCACTTCAATAATAAAGTCAATGTTATTTCTCTATTGTCTAAACTTAAAATGTAATATATTTAAATGTTGTTGTGTATGTATTAATGGAATTTTTTGAATAAAAATAGCCCCGGAGCCCTAAACTAGCAAAAAATATCGCCCTGCTACACTAGCGGAAAAAATTTCACCCCGCTAAACTGGTGAAATTTGTTAAACCCCTACACTAATGAAAAATTTTCGTTAGATTTTATTTGTTTTATTTTTTATTCTTTTTTATAGGTCTACACAAGTCATTTTTTTGGGAAGATAGAATATAGTCCTATTTTAAAAGTTTGTCCATGCAGCCTCGTGCTTTACTCCTATTTTGAGCAATTTCTTCTTTTCAAAATATGTTTATCAAATAAAAAACACACATACTTCTTTCACCAAACTCCAGACAAAAAATATAACCAAACACTTGTTTTGGACTTGGCTTTCAGTCATTTCATATTATTGTAGTGGAAGCATATAGTGATATTAGACTCCCTTACATTACTGTCATTTAAGAAAACTTCATTGCATGATGCATGACCACAAATCTTTCATTGACGGAAATTAATTTCAGGGGAAATGTTGGGGCTTCCTCTTATTCCAGCCTATACAGATCCATCGGCAACCGGAAGCAACATTCTCAAAGGAATAAATTATGCTTCAGCTTCAGCTGGAATCCTTGATGAGACCGGCCAAAACCTTGTACGAGTTACTTCATTTCCCATACATGCATTTAATTTTATATTGGGAAAAGAGCATATTTGATTGCTCAACTGCTCAAGGACATTAGTGTGATTATTGGTGATGATTCTCATATTTTTTAAGATGGAAGAATACTCACTATTTATCACCAGATGTACTCCTCTCTAGATGGTAATTGGAGGCATCGCATTGGGGACCATTTATTTCAAGTTAACTTACATAACAACTTTACTGAACCTTAATATTTATAATTGCATTGATTTTTAATTGGTTTACTATAAAATGAATGAAACCCAATTTTTCTAAAAGGATCTTCTGCAATACGGAAGAGGTGCATGGTGCACTTAATCCATCACACGAAGGAGAATATGTCTAAGTTTAACCAATAAAATGAACTCACACATCTTCAAATGTTTTTTTTTTGAGTGGTCGAGATTGGCCATATACTATAATATTTTTTGACAAGGCATACACAGACCCAAGATCCCAATTTCACCCTCATTTTTAGATATTAAGAGTATTGGGTTTTAATTTGTTAAAAGAGTAATATAGTTAAGTCTTCTACCTTTAGAGTTGTCATCATTTTAGAACACATATTAAGAAACAAATAATACAACATAAGATTTGACACAAAATAGCGGAGGAAATAACTTTGTCAAATACTCATTTTCGATCAGTCGCTTCAACCATTTCAAGATGTTTCAACCATTTCAAGATGTTTCCTATAGTAAAACCAAATAGCCCTTAATTCTGCAAAGTTGGTAACAGCTGAACCGATTACCAACTTTATACACAGGTGAGTGATCGGAGAATACAATAACCTTATATTAATATATATATATATATATATATATATATATATATATTGTACATCAATTTTCTCCACTCAAACATGATTTTAAGGATAAAAACATTTGTTACTAGGGCGGAAGATTCACCTTTTCCGAGCAGATTCAAAATTTTGAAAGGACCTGGAATCAATTAAAGAGCAAGATGGGGGAGCAAGACTTGAAGAGTTATTTGAACAAGTCCTTAGTGGTTATTTCTATTGGTAGTAATGACTACATCAATAATTACCTTCAACCTTCATTTTACACCACTAGCTACTTGTACAATCCTACAGATTATGCCGATCTTCTCATCAAGCGCTTTTCGAAGCAAATCCCGGTACATTCTATTTTAGTTATCTTAATTTCTTTTATTACTAATTTTTTAAATTTCATTAATTTAATTCCTTTTTATTCACACATACTAATAAGATTCCTAGTTTTGTTTTTTTGTTTTTGTTTGACTTCGTACTAATTTAAACAAGAACCAACTATTCACGCTATTTTTTTCTAAATAAGGAAACTATTGTTCACGTTTATTATTTTAAAACTAAATTAGAATGAAAAAAGTCACAAAATAAATTGTGGATATGCATAGTAGAAAATGGTATGAAGGGCTCTAAGTTTGAGAGCCACTTTGACCGGGATTGTCATAGTTGAAGTGAGTGAATTTGCCTAGAAGTATAACTCGATAATTATGAAAATGATACTTCTATTTTTTTTACCCCAGGAGGTCGCGGTGAGGTGGCTGAGGGGACTGGGGTAAACTACGATCAGACTCACTCCATTGAGTATTAAATTCAGAACCTCCCATAGAGGAGAGTGAGTAGATGATCAGCTGAGCTGGACAGCTTACTCATAATACTTCAAATATATTTTGGTATAGCACTAAAACTTTATACACAATAGAGTCATAATGTTCTAGTATAGATAATGAAACAATACACAGAAGTTCTTTTTCCCCATTATGAATGGAGTTAACGCAATGAATCGGAGAATTAGTATCGAGTGTAACATTTGACCGATGGGAGGGGAAAGATAAAAATAACACAACAAAACAATAATTTAATTTTTCCAAGCGATATAGTTAGATAAAACATACTACGTATATTATTTTAAAAACATATCATACTTTATCATTTTGTCACAATATAGAAATTGTATATTTAAAATAGAAGCAATATAGCTTGGAGGCATATCTTATATATGACATATGATACATAGATAAATTTTTAACCCCCATTACTTAAGCACAAAATATGAATATGATTAGTCGACACCGATCAAAATAACAATAATTCAAATTTAGAATTGATTGAGAATTTGGGGCCACATCATCTCAGAGGAGGTTAAGAATAGTCAAATTAAAATATTGAAAAAACAATGAAATAGGGTGTCTATGTGAATTCTAGATTGAAATTTGAAGGGGAATTTATTAAATTTATATGAATTGGGTTTAGGTACTACATGGTTTGGGGCTTCGCAAGTTCATACTGGCTGGAATTGGACCACTTGGTTGCATCCCAAACCAAGTGACAACCATGTTACCACAACAAGGACAATGTTTGTCACGTGTAAATGATATGGTGCTGCAGTTCAATTCACGACTAAGGACCCTTGTAGATCAATTCAACCAAGACTTGGTTGCCTCAAAGTTTATTTATGGAAATACTTTTGAAGCATTTAACAACATAATCACAAATGCATCGTCTTATGGTACACATCCAGATTGGTTCATCTTTGGTTAGTCAATCAATTTAATTTATATTATAAATTTAAAAACTTTGCATGTGTTTTCTTTTATGTTGTAGGATTTATTGTAAAAGATATGGGGTGTTGTGGGATCGCGAAGCAGATAACATGTCTTCCATTTAGCGTCCCATGTCCAGATAGAACCAAATATATTTTTTGGGATGCATTTCATCCAACAGAAGCTGTGAATCACATTCTAGCTAACAATGCTTATTCTGGACCACCTTCTCTCTGTTATCCAATGAACCTTCAACAATTGGCACAACTATGAGACTAGCACTTGATGTCCATTTCATTTCATTATATAAATACAAATCTACTATTGTGCTCGTGTTGTATCCTTATATTTAAATTGTTGCCCTTTTCATTACTAATAAGTATCAAATTTATATTGTGTGCTAACTCAATGTATAATATTTATGATGTTTCTTCATGTAAGTATTTGCGTTCTTCTTAGACTACAATCATTTGTATTGTCCATATTGTGCTAAACCGTCATCTATTGAGTTTCATAGATCACTATGATTTTAATTGCATGTTATAGTTGTAATGCAAAAAAAAGGCAACTATCATGAGCTGAGGACCCGAATGATCCAAAAAGAGTTGTGCATACGGACATACGGTACTTTTTTTTTATCGTCAAAACGGACATATGGTACTTGAAATGTTCAATTATATCATTCTGTGATCCAGAAAAGTTAATAAATTAACATATTTAAGTAAATATGATATCTTAAAGATGTTCGGTTTAAAAAAGTATTGGGACATACTTAGAGCATCTTCAATGTTACAATGTGCACGGTGCACATGTGGCATGAGAGATAGACACAAAAAGTTGAATTTATGACATTTCTCTCTCATTCTTTCCACGGTTTTATGTGTTTTTGGTAAGTCTTCCTCTGCAATGTCAAGCACAATGTCTACATCTAGACATTGTGCTTGACATTGTGAAAAAAACTTACCAAAATGATACAAGATCTTTCAAATAAGGAGAGAGATATTCTATTTATTATTTTTAATTGGTTATCTCTTATGTCACATATGTATCGTTCACGTTTTAGCATTGGAGATGTTCTTAAATGGTAAAGAAACATTAATCAAGTATCAAAAGTGAATAAAGTAAAAGACGTGGATTAAATGTGGAAAGAAAATATCATTTGGACATAAACAAAATGTGATGAGTAAATGTGGTCTTAATAGGTAATTTCACTAAACTTTGTAAGTTAGGATGTTTTCTTTTGGATTGAAATTTGTTGGTCTGGTCTGGTACATGACTGTTCTCTGTGTATTTTATAACTACGGAAATATAGTTTGGTCTGATCTAATTTGGTCCGATCTGGTTTTGGCCTAATCTAGTCTGATCTGGTCCGGTTTGGGACTGAAAACAGTTCAAAAGAAAACATCATTAATCCTTGAGCTTTTAGTAAATGTGGTCTATACTCTATACATACGATATAAAGAATAGAAGCAATTGAGAACAAACACTAAAAATGAATTTACAGTGTTTTGAACGTTGTTTTACCTGGAGCCCGTTGGTAACACGAAAATCAGCTGATTCAGCTGATTTTGTTGAAATTTATGAATTTCTAGCTAAAGTGACTGCATTGGCTGATTCTGCTAATTTAAGAAAAATTATTTTTAAAATACAAAGTATATTTTATTAATTTAATAAAATAAAGAAATAATTATATGTAAAAATAGCTAAAATGGTCATCTACAATAACTCCAGTCAGTACAGCCAGAAAAGTAATTTCAACCTTACTTTTTCTTATTACTCCGTATTACACAATTCAGCGAACGAACACAAAAAGAAGGTTGATAAGCCTGATAAGCCGAAAAGAGGTATTACCAAACGGTCTCATACTCTCATGGAGTATTCCACAACATTTTAAAATTTTAATCTGTTCAAAAAATTGTCTCCCTATAATATTTATCAGCACCGGACATATTTACACAGCCTTTCGGCCATGAATAAAAAATATCGAGATGGAGGAAAACAAAAGATGCACTTCAGTATATAAAAATTAGTTCTAAGAACATTAAAAGTGTCACTCTTAAAAACATTAGTTCTAAGAATTGCGTCTTTGTTCTCAAACTATTATGCTATAGACACTTTTGTGTTACTTCACTTTGAGTTTTTCCATTTATGATCCTACCACTATTATGAGAAAAAGCCTTATGATCTCATCTTTAAAAATTTTCATATTTAATTTTTAACTACTATGTGTTATAATAGTGACAATTCTAGTCCCACCTATTATATCAAAAACAGTGAAAGAATTAAAAATGCTAATTTGATATTAGACTAAATGAAGATAACTTTGAAATCAAGAACTAAAAATATACTACATCTGTCCCAATGGACTTTGCACACTAGGAATTAGGTGATAAATAAGAATAGTAAAAATTGTCTAATTAAAATTTGTGATGAGATGAGAGAAATGAACCAAACCACAAAATAGTTAATGTAATGAGAAAATGACAATTTTTTAGGGATAAGTACTAGTCCTGGACTCGGGCCGGGCGAACCGAACCGGGCCCAACCCGGCCCGGCTACTATAGCAACCGGCCCGACCCGGTCCAGCGGGCCTCAGGCGGTCCGGGCCTACCCGGCCCGGGGATAGGGCGGTCCGGGCTCGGGCCTTCGTAATCTTGAACCGGCCCGGCCGGTCCGGGCCTAACGGATCTATTTAAAAAAAAAATGGCTTTAAAACGGCTCTAATAGCCGTTGGGGTGTTTGGGGAGCCTCCAAACGGCTCTATAGCCGTTGGAGGGGGGTGGGGAGTGGGGGGGGGTGGGGGGGGAGAAAAAAAAACCTATTTATACTCCTATTTTCTATACATTTTTTACACCTTCTTCATACAATCCTACTCTCTAATTCTCTATTCTCTCAAATCTCAATCTCTAAAATCTTCATTCATCTCCATCTTCATCTCTACATATATATTATTTATATAAATATTATTATATCTACTTATATATTTATTATCTACTTATATATACATATATTACATTACTAATATTTATTATCTACTTAATATATATTTATTATCTTCTAATTATCTACTTTACATATATATATATATATATTATAACTTATATTCCTTATCTACTTAATCTCTACTTATTATTATATCTACTTATATACTATCGTATTTATTATCTACTTATATATACATATAGTACTTTACTAATATTTATTATCTACTTAACATATACTTTTATAGTAGTATACTTATATATTATATACTATAAATATTATATATAAAATATACTTATATATATATATATAAAACATTATATAGATATATTCGAATTACTATATATATTAATACACTTATAAAATTCTATTACCTACAAGTAGTTAATAGAATATTATTACATTTTAATTAAAGTATAAAAGTAGTTAATTGTTGCATTTGTCATTTCGCTATTAGTTCATTTGTTAATTGTTGCATTTTTCATTAAAGTGTACAAGTATTTAATTGTTACATTTTAAATAAATTATAAAACTAGTTAATTGTTGCATTTTTCATTAAAGTGTACAACTAGTTAATTGTTACATTTTAAATAAATTATAAAACTAGTTAATTGTTGCATTTTTCATTAAAGTGTACAACTAGTTAATTGTTACATTTTAATTAAAGTATAAAACTAGTTAATTGTTGCATTTTAATTAAAGTATAAAACTAGTTAATTGTTGCATTTTTCATTAAAGTGTACAACTAGTTAATTGTTACATTTTAATTAAAGTATAAAACTAGTTAATTGTTGCATTTTTCATTAAAGTGTACAAGTATTTAATTGTTATATTTTCATTAAAGTGTACAACTAGTTAATTGTTACATTTTAATTAAAGTATAAAACTAGTTAATTGTTACATTTTAATTAAAGTATAAAACTAGTTAATTGTTGCATTTTTCATTAAAGTGTACAACTAGTTAATTGTTACATTTTAATTAAAGTATAGCACTTTTATATTTGTTAAGATGGACCGTTGTAGACATTCTGTAGATATGGGAAATCTCCAACGCAACCGAAAGAAGGAGATTGCGAGAACTCATCCTAGTTTGCGCAAGAATACCGGGCAGTCCGGGTCTTCTTCTCAAAGTCGACAAGATTTTGAACCGGAATACCAACGGCGAGATGGCCATGCGATGTCCGACGAGCAACTACAACAACTATTGGCTCAAAATGATGGGCGATTTTTCCATCAACGAGACATCCCGGACGAGATTCACACCATTGACGAAGAAGAGCTCGAGGATGACGATCCGGAGGAGGACGCGGGGGGCGCCGGGAGTCACGGCACCCCGGATGAGGAGCAAGAGGCGGAGGACGAGGGTGGTTCATCCCAAACAGGTACGAAATCTAAATCTCCTATTATAGAAAATAATTTTAAAAAGTATAAAGACCCAAGCACCGAGAAATGGTACGCAAGTTGCAACCATTGTGATAAGGTGTATAGCTTGGGAACTTCGGGCGGATACGGGAGCCTCAAAAGGCATCTTATGGGCAAGCACAAGGTGGAGTACGCAAAAATTGAGAAAGGCAAGGGGAAGCAAACACAAATATCGAGGTTTGCAAATAACCAACCTTATGGTAATTTCTCGTACAGTGATCAACAAAATTTGACGGGTATGGCTAACTTTATGGTTGAAGAAAATTTACCTTATTTGTTTTCTGAAAGTGTTTCTTTTCAAGAGTATGCACAAACTTGTTTAAATCCTCAATTTCAAAGTTTTAGTCGAAAAACGGTTAAGAAATAAATTATAAGGCTTTATAAGGCGGAAAAGGCAAACTTACAAAAAAAATTTGCAAACTATGATGGACGTGTTACTGTTTGTTCTGACATATGGGAGGACACCTATCATAATTTACATTATTTGGGTTTGACTGCACATTATGTTGATGATGATTGGAATATGCATAAACGTGTTCTTGCTTTTCGTGAATTTAATGATCGTCACACCGCTGAACATATTTATATTTTGATTGAGCGTATTTTAATTGAGTATAATTTGGTTAATAAGTTGTTTGCTATAGGTTTTGATAATGCTACTAATAATACTGATGCTATACCTAGATTGCGTGAATTGTGTGGTTCTACTACTTTGTTGGGTAGATTTTTTCATCAACGATGTGCATGCCATATAATAAATTTATGTGTGCAGGATGGTCTAAAAGCGTTGGGAGATGCTATGGAGGTAGCGAAGGGGGGGATTAGACGTATTTGGGCTAATGGTCAACTTAAATTAAAATGGAAAAATTATTTGAATGAAAGAAATGTGAAATATGTTGCTTTTCCTAAAGATTTGACTATTCGGTGGAATAGTTCTTATAAATTAATTAGAGTTCTTATTAGATATAAAGAACATTTTCCTGCTTTTTTAAAAGAATATGATAACTACATTTTAAACTCCGCTCACATCGACACTTGCGAAAAAATTTGTAATGTTTTGATATTTTTTAATAATGCAACTGAAAGTTTTAGTCATGTTTATAAACCTACTTCAAACGAATTTATGCGTGAACTTGTTAATCTCGCCGGTGCTTTTAATGAATTTGAAAATGTCGATTATGTGAGCTATTTTTGTGATTTTATGAAGGAAAAGTTTTTAAAATATTATGCACATATTCCGCATATTTATGGTATTGCATTTATTCTCGATCCTCGTTATCGACTTGGTAATTTGGAACAATGTTAGAAGTTCTATTGTCAATCTTTTTATGGTGATTTTCCAATGTATGAAGATAACCCTATAGATCCGCAATCTGAATACAACGAGGTTAGTAGTTTATTCTATTCTTTATTTAATGAGTTTGGTGCACAATATGGCAATGCGCCCCCTCCCCCGACCCAAACATCTTCATCTAAAGGAAAATCACTTTTTAAATCTGCATTTGGCAATCTTATGAAAAAAACTAAAACAACTCACACTACTGAACAAAGCACAATTAATGAGATTGCTTTGTATACTAACTATGAGGTTGAGTTTGTAGAAAATGAAGAATTTGACGTCCTAAAGTGGTGGAAGTCAAAAGAAAGAATGTTCCCGATTTTAGCACGGATGGCTAAGCAAGTACTATCAATGCCGGTTTCAACAGTTGCCGTGGAACAAGAATATAGTTCGGCCGGCAACGTCCTAACTAAATCGAGAACGTGTTTGAGTGCCGAATCTCTTGAGACGCTTATATGCTACCACGATTGGTTGAAGGCAAGACGTAGAACTCAAGAACTTAGCATCACCCCCTCCTAAGACTTTATGGATGAATCAACCGAGGGTGATTCTACCTATGCCGGAGATTCCGATTGATTAGTATTTTACAATTTCTTATTTTATCCTCAATTCTCTATTGTAATTTGTTAACTTGTAGATTTGTAGTTCATATTTCAAATCAATATACATTATATTTTTTTATATGTCACAATTCTCAAATTAATCAAGTTACAACTTACAACTTAGATTCTTAGAAAGTTAGAAACTTACAATTAATTATATTATATTATTATTACTTATTACAAAATGTATTAGATTTAATTGTTCTCAATTCTCAAATGTAATTCCTATTTCACATAAATGCACTTGAAGATTGTTTTATAATATCCAAAAGATGTATATTTTAACAATAAAAAAAAATACAGGCCCGACCCGACTCGGCGGTTCACCCAACCCGGGGCCCGACCGGGTCAACCGGCCCGAATCGGCACCCGTTCACTAGCGGGCCGGGCCCGGGCCCAACTTTTACAAACCGAGGCCCGGCCGGTTCGCGGCCCGAACCGGACCGAGTCCAGCCCTAGGGATAACTAAAAAGAGAAAGTTAACAAAGTTCAATGAGACAGAGGAGTATTTCATTTCAAAAATGTCACTAGCACAATAATTAAGAGACTAAAGATGACACAAAGCCTTAATTCTAATTTGGTTCAATTTCCCGCTAAATAAAGTAATCGGCTACAGTGTCACAGTATCATTCAGTGATTCGAGGGGTCGCAGTTCCTTCATCCATCATTTGTGGCAAGACATCAACTGATACTATACTTGAAATAAGAAGAGCAAAATGTTTGATTCTTCAACAGCAGAATAAATTATGAAAACAAAAAATATATAATAAAAACTAAGTCGAGTAAGGCACAAACAATTAAGGGAGGAAGTAAGCCGGCTTCAGTGTCATCTAAGCCCGTATTCCCCTGTTAAGACTAACCATTCGAGCAGATGTATCACCTTGGTTTCTCCTGACTGTGGGCCCACCAGACTGGTATCGTGACCCTTGATTCCCAACCGAATATCCACCACCACTAGATCCTCTTGCCTGGTTGGACCTGTTATCCCTTGAGAACCCCCCACCACCACCATATCCATATCCTCCTCTATATCCTCCTGTTCTGCCGCCGCCCCCACCTTGCCTTCCTTGTGAAGAGAAGTCCTGCCACTTCCCACCACCTCCACCGGCCACTGCAGCATAATCTTGGCCCTCTCTTCGTCTGCTAAACGGAGCACTGTCCAACCCGCCACCAATCCTCACCTCTATTGCTCTGTCATTGCTTTCTGCAAGAACCGCCAGTTTCTCCGTGAGCTGGAAAGCTAAAGCCTGCAGCCTTGTATGCTCAACGCCATGGAATGCTAGACACCGAGTTGGTTGGTCCAAGCTTGCATGGAGTTCATCGGATATCATCAGTTTGCTCACCACAGAATGGGTCTTCGACTCAGAGAGGCCAAACATCTTTGCAAGCTGGTCAAGGCTGAGGGAATTGTAAGAAGAAGAGTAAGTAAAGAGATACGTCCTTAAAGCTTCTTCCTTGATCTTTGCACCCAGCATTTCTAGAACGTTCTGTTTGTTCCGAATAAGACCCCAGACATTGAGGGAATTAATTACAAAGGCTTTGTTGAAATCTCCTTGCCTCAAAGCCCTTGTGGCAGCCATCACGTGGTCCCTGACATTCTCAGGGGGGCCGGTGAAGGTTTGCCTTTCACTCACCTCTAGCAGTCTCCGGAAAGTCTTGCTTATGACTCTGCTCTTTGAATCATGGCTGTTGGCTGCCATGTTTGGGACCTCCAACAGCATTGCACATATTAGATGGACAGCTTCTAGTAGTTCAAGATTTATGTGCATGTGATAGGGCATTTGACGCCTTCTTTCCATCCTCTCCTGATAATTTGAATATGTGCATTTGCATAAAACATAATGAGAAGCTAGTAGTATATAATAACTATAATTACGAATTTACGAGTAATTTTATGATCTACTGTGTATGCACTATGCAGTGAATGAATCTAAAAAACAATTCAGTGGGTTCAGCAATCATGTGCAAAGTCACCTCAAGGAAGTTTGATCATCAGCAACGTAAGTTTCAGAAAACAAAATAGGTAGTACCTTCCCAATCACACCCTTCTCCCTTTTGTCAATGAAACTAAAGTTTCTAAAACTATAATACATCATGCATACGTGAAAAAATCAGTAGCAAATACTACCCCCCAGCCACACAAATGTAGTCAATTATCCCACTTTAGTCTATCCTATATTCTATCTTTGGCATAAAGATAGCCAAATGCCCCACATACTTCATTTTCTATATTGAAGATATTATCAAATCATTTTTGTTGTACCAATTCCTTATTAATCAATGCATCTACATGGCTACATGACTACATCCATTATCTAACCGATATAATTAGTGTGATATCAGTGCATATATGTAAAATTGTCAATGATGCATAGACCAAATAAACTATCATATCTAAATTCACAGTAATGTCAGGGAGAGAGAAGATCATGCCTGTTCGGGGGTCTTTTCATGATATCGACTCTGTGAGACACCTTGTGCAAGCAATTCTTTCACTCTACCAGCAGAATACAGCTCAGAAAGACAACTATGACCTTCAACAATAAGTCCAGCCCTGAATGCACAGAGACCAAGCTGAGCCATGGCTCTGTTATGAAGTATCTGAGTTGAAATGTCCATGTGTTGCACATTATCCTGCAAGTGACTCATTAGCAGCAGGTCACGTGCAACCGAAAACTCATCTGAGATGGCATGATGGTAAATATCACAGAGCATAGCACGGGCTTTTGTTCTTTCATCCCCACACTTATATATGAGTGAAACAAGAATATCCATTAGTGTCCTACTATTCTCTTCAAAGGTAGGTTTCCTTGAAACAACTTCCACAGTTGGGACGATTGCAGGTGGCCCCCTCTTGATTTCCTCACCAGATTCTGTTTCTTCCTCAGCATTCTCTATTTGTTCAGCCCACTTCTTCATGGCTCCATACACTTCCTGTGGTTTATAGTAAATGAGCTCGACCCGCTTTAGTGCTACTTTTGCTGCACCTTTATAATCTCCAACCCTTTCCAAGTACTCTTGCACGTTTTGTGCAAGAACAACAAACAACGGTTCGTCTTTCAGCCTCTCTACATATTCACGTGTATGGGGATCAATAACCTGTAGGCTTTTGAAGAACTCCACGTCTATCTTTTCCACAAAGGCTACCAGGTTCCCCCAGATCCTAATGGTCCCTTTATGATCTGCTCCTTTTTGAGTCTCGTTCTCATCAGGCTCTACTTTGTCATCAACCACTATGTTAGGGTACTGATAGAGAATGTCAAGTATGGTAAGCATATTGCGCACACATGCTTTCCAAACATTTATAGGCATGTGTCCACTTAGACTTGGGTTGACATCAAACTGGGCAGAGACAACACTGAAAAGGATCTCAAGTTTTTGGGCAGGGGTCTTGGCCACCTTGGTCAGGAAGGTGAGCTGTTCCACCAGTTCAATTCTTCCAGTTCCCTTTCTACCTCTTGCAGCGACCACTTCTCTGAATTTCTTGTTCACGATATCCCATGTGATTTGGCTGGGATCCTTGAACTGTTTATCCATAAGCTTATCTTTCTTGCTAAGCATTTTCTCCCATCCAGCACCAGTTTCATTTGACTGGTCCTCATCCTCATCATCGTCATCTTCATCAGATTCTGCTTTTGTGGGATCCTCTTCAAAGTCTTCCTCAGAATCATCCTCTGATTCTTCATCATCAACGGCCTCATCGTCACTCTTTGGTGGATCCTTTCTATACGCCTCAATCGATTCTTCATATAACTTATTGTTTTTCTTCAGCTTTTGTTTCATGGAATTCATGGCTTTAGCATTACTGCTACTCATCTTCTTCTTGGCTTCTTTATTAGCAAAGGATTCAACAAGGAAGTCCTCCAACATCACTAGAGCCTTTATGTAAACAGTTGGCACCTTTTCTGAATCTGTTGTTCGCATGACCTTATCAAGCTGCTTATTAATCTTATCAAAACTCTCCTGCAGGCTAACCCAATCGTTGATCTTCATGGCGTTCTTCATTTGGTCAAGTGTGGCCAACATCTCTTCGTGTCGCTTATCCATCTTTTTGACGACACGTCGATGCACATTATTGTCATCACTATCAGATTCAGAATCAGATCTGAGATATTTGCTCTTATTTGCAGCATCAATTGATTCAACTGGTCCATCTTCAACCTCAATATCACTCTCTTCCTCCTCAGTATCACTCTCGCCGCTCTATAACAATAAACCCATACCGGGAAAAAACATATCAACATAAATACAACGATTCTACTGTGTAACAAAAAGAACTTAAAATTAAAAAAAAAAAAACGTTCTGATTCTACATCAGTGACAAATTTTAATACTTGTTGCGTTTTGCTTCAACTGGTGTCTGGGCAGTTGAAGGACAGAATGATTAAACAACTAGGATGATTTTCAGATATTAATCAGCAATATATGAAATCAACAAAATCAGAGGTGACAAATATTAGAGTTCGACAAACTCATATGCAGTGAAAGATGTAAGAAAACAACGAACCTGGTACCAAAATTTAGATGACATCTTGCAACAGTTTTCTGGGAAAAGAAGTGAATGAGCTTGATCTATTCACCGCGGAGTAGAAATTAAAAGATACTCCGGCGTGGTGTAGACTGCGTCCGACCTAAGGGGAAGGGAGATTGGGTTCGGTTTTTACGGTGTGAATAGAAGCGATGGAAAGGGAGAGAACAATCTAGCGTACCACCGTCTGGCTGAGAGATGGTAGATCAGATGAATTGGTACACCGAAGAGACGACGTAGCGGAAGTAGGGTTAGGTCATTCCAGATCTTTGGGCATGTGATTTTCTAATTGGACCGGATCAAGCACTTTGGGCTAACATTCCCAACAATAACTTTAAGAACCCGTTTGATAACATGAAAATCGGTTGATTCTGCTGATTCAAAAAAAATTATTTTTAAAATATATTTTATTAATAAAATAAATAAAAGATTATATGTAAAAATAGCTACAATGGCCATCTACAGTATCTTCAACCTTACTGTTTATGTTTATTATACAATTCAGCGCGCGCAAACAAAAGTTACGAGGCCATTTGGCAACACTATATTTCGGCTTATCAGGCTTATCAATCAACTTTTTCACCAAACACATAACTTTTTGCTTTCGCATGGTGAATTGTGTAATAAGCAGAAAAAGTAAGGTTGGAGTTACTTTTCTGGGTGTATTGACTGAAGTTATTGTAGATGATCATTTTAGCTATTTTACATATAATTGTTTCTTGATTTTATTAATAAAATGTATTTTAAAATATTTTTTTCTTAACTTAGCAGAATCAGCCAATGCAGCCACTCCCGCCGGAACTTCATAAATTTCGGCAGAATCAGCCAAGTAAGTCGATTTTCGTGCTACCAAACAGGTTCTATGCGTTTGGTGTAAAAGTTGGCTGATAAGCCTGATAAGCTGAAAAACAGTGTTGCCAAACGTCTTCTAAAACATAAAGTTAGTAGATTTACTTATTTGGCAACATTGAAATCGTTTAAACTTTAAAGGTTAGAGTCTTTTTTTATCGTAAAAACGGAATTTAATTAATATAGAGCAAACATGCAAGACAAAAGTTATTAGTTTATTACATATCCGATCGTAAGTCTTAGGAATACACTTAGAGTCAGTCACCTATATAAATAAACCTGACTCGCTAGATACGAATCAGACAAGAATAAGCCTAAAACGGCCGAAAACGAAGCACTTCCCATCAAAAGTTCTTCAAAAATCAAACTAATCCAATCATTCATGCTCGAACTGGGAAAAAAAAGTACTACTAAAGAGAAACTAATACGAAAATAAAAACTTTCCCCAAATTCCTTCCTCGCACGGAGGTGGTTCAGAAGGAGAACGGGTTGTTGTAGTATTGGAAAAGAGAATTTCCATCCCTTGAAAAATCGTCTGAAACTCTATCCTTCTGCGATCACCAATTTGCTCTCGCCAATTTGCTCCTTGAGGTTTGCCATTGAAATTCATGTTCGAGGTGCAGAAGAAAACTCTATCATGTTGTCTTGTGTTTCTTCACTCACGTTCTGAAACTTTCAAGAGGAAAGCCGCACGAAGCTCACGTTCCACAAAAATCCAAGCCGCACGAATGAAACTCAGCATAACAAAAAACCTTAATCGATGTAGGGAGACGGCCGCCGCTTAGAACATCTCTAATGCTAAAACGTTAACGGTGCATACGTGGCATGAGAAATAACCAATTAGAAAACAATAAATAGAATATCTCTCTCCCTATTTGAAGGATCTTACACCATTTTGGTAAGTTTTTCTTCACAAAGTCAAACACAATGTCTAGATGTAGACATTATGGTTGACATTGCAGACAAATACTTACCAAAAACACATAAGACCGTGGAAAAAAAGGAAAGATAAATATCATAAAATCAATATTTTGTGTCTATATCTCTCATGTCACATGTGCACCGTGCACATTGTAACATTGAATAAGCTCTTAGATGTTAAAAGGTTTGAGTCTATTAAAACCAATGAAATTTTAGTTGAACTAATTGACTTCACTAATTTGTTGATTTTCAAAAATATTATATTTAAAATATTTTATAATGTTAAATAAAGAAAAAACATATGTAAAACAAATACATTTAATCGTAGATGCTAAACAACAATTAGACAACAATTGAATCTCCGTCTTAGCGAGATAAACACATAATTGTACTCACCTGGCCTATTATCACTATTGTCATACGGAGTATTAGATAGTGATAAATATCTGTCATCACTATTCAATACACACATACAAGATGGATCTTTGTTGGGACTATAACCTGGTTCAACCACAAATTAGCTCCTTACACACACTAACATTCAAATGTGGAGTATTAAATAAGCAGCTTAACAATTTATTTATAAAAACTATCACTAATATTGCTCCTTGAAAAGTGGTGGACAAAAATATAACTTAGTAACTTTTAGTGACTAAAAGTCACTAAAATACTAAATCACTTTTTTGTCCATGCTTTTTCAATAGTAATGTTTTAGGAAAACCCTCGTTTATTTATCATGTAAAACAATTCTTTTTCTGAGGGAGATAGAGCTTATTTGATAACACTGAAATGGGCGGTATCAGCTAAATTGGCTAAATATGTTGAATTATGGAAAAGGCACATTTAGAATATATATTTTATTAATGAAATAAAGAAATGAAACTTCAACCTTACTATATTGATTATTACATAATTCAACACGCAAAATCAAAAGTTAGATGTTTGGTAAAAAATGGTTGATAAGGCTGGTATATTGAAAATAAGGTAACCAAACGGGCTGCAATCAATTTTTGATAAATTCTACGAGCTCTCATCCATCAATAAATAATACACATATAGATCACGTGCACATGGAAAATACATCCCGATTCTCAATTTCAATTCAACACTTCATTCTTCATCACATAAGTAACTCTATAAGAAATTGAATATTATAACAAGTATATTCTCTCTATATTTTGTTGTTTAAACTTCACTTCTCAATTTTTTTTTCATATAGTTTCCATTTCAATATGTTTTGCTTTTAAATACTCAATTACATTTATTTTTTCTACTTTCGTATTTTATTTTATACATTTCCTCCTTCCCTACCCTCCTACTTTTTCACTGATTGAAAATGCTAAAAAGGTCTAATTGCTATTCTTAGCTCAAACACAATTCTTAATTACTTACATTGTAGTTTTTTTCTCGCAAAAGTGATATCACATACGGAGTATATGCAATTCGACCTAATCTGCACATATATTTTGCCAAGAACATTGACTGAAAATCAATTTGTAATATAATGTTACCTCAAAATTTACAATCAAATGCTATGAATTTTCCTCTTAAAGCATACTATACAGTATACACCCCTTTCAACTAATTTATTCATAAATAGAAAATAAAGATAATGAGAAGTCTAAAACCAAAAGAATAATAAATTAGATACATATCAATTCTTAAGATCCCTTTTATCATTCACCAACATATTAGTAAACATATTCCTTTCTTCAATAAAAAATGTTGTTAACAAGTATTTAAATAATTAACGATGTTTATTAGGGAGTAATATTTAATTACCATTTTAAATCAAATTAACATGACGCTAGTACGTTCCATTATTAAAATGAGCATTACTAGACATTGAATATTTTTACACTTAGTCTGTTCACCATTGTGCGAGAGTTGAAATATTATTATTTAAAAGTTATTAAATATAATTTAGTATTTCGACTGTTATATAAATGACATTCTTGGACTTTCAACTATTATAATAATGACATTATAGTCACGTATCTATTGTTAAATAGCGAGTATAATAGTGGAAAAATTAAAAATATCAATTTAATATTACTAAAGGGACTAAACGCAGGGAATTTCAAATAAAATTGATGAGTATATATGTATCCCTCTTGTACACGGGATACTGTTTATACGTTTTTACACTTGCCTGTGGAGACTATTTTTTCCTGTGAAAACACTGTTCTAATTTTTGTTCTCAATTGTCATACTAAATATGCAAGAGTGCATAAAAATACACCCCAAACATTATTATCGTTCCTCCACGTTATATAGGGAAACTTGTTCTTTTGGGATCTTTTAGTATTTTCCATTCTTTCCCAACACACCACTTATGGTACATATATGTATCATTTGGAATGTTTCCACTCTGATTAAAATGTTTTGATTTAGATAAGTCCGACCTGGTCTAATTTATTTTTGTAAGTCATGTGTAATGTCAACTAGTCTTGTATGATCTACTTCGTAGTAAAGAAAATGGTACGAGACTAAGAGTGTATTTTGTTGTTATCGAAATATAGTCTAATACTACCTGAAATGATCAAGAGAATACTAAAAACATCATTAGGATTACTCGATCTACTATTCTAATTATATAAGTCTTAATTGTATTTTTCTTCTTGACAAAATTAGGTCATTGTAATTTCTTTATCCATGTACTTCCCATGTTACCATAAGAAGTTGACACAAAATATTTAGAGATGACTTTTTGCATATAATATTGTAATTTTTAGAAAAGTACTAGAATATGACCAAAAGATTATATTTTTATGACTATAGAGAGCTTTTTACTTCTAAATTAATGGTATTTTATATGAATCATGTGTGTTCTGATCATATTTTTTTTCTCTCTTGAATTCAATTATTACTCGCACAGAGTTATATTTAACCATAAATGTTTGCTAGTCATATATATAGTATTATGAATCCATAAAATCATTAACCACATATAGGTAATTTTCCCTAATATTTTTAACGGGAGCGTCACGGTATAACCGTTAAAATTGCATTAAAAGAGTGCATTGTCTTCTTCCAATATACGAAGTATAAGGTACTTTTCATAAATTAGATTGTCATTGTTTTCTTTCAAAAATAAGGTTGATTCGCTCCTCTTTTGGGAGATTTTTTTTAATTCTTTTAATAAGACTTGATGTATACTTGTAGATTATTTAAAAAAAAACGTATACTAGTAGTTTTTTTGGAGAGGGGATAAAACATAGTTGGGACATTTTCTTTATTCAGATAGAAATGTTATATTTAATGGGATTCAATAGGTCTGATTTAAATATATATACGTAGTATATTTTAATTAAATATACTAATTTGAATAGTCATATGGAAGACGAAAGCACACTTTTTAAAATCTTATTTTGAACAAATTAATTTGTACTCCACTACTACGTTCAACTTTTTGGAGTGTAGAGAAAAGAGTATACATGTGTGATCTAAACTAAATTACGTACATTTGCTTTACTAAAATCCATTTGCTACTACTGAAAATGATCTTAACGAATAATAATTCATAAAAAGGAATACCAAAAAAAGATTAATCATTTTCACCTTAGTATAACAAATGATTAATTCGGATTATGAAGTTATGAGCTCTGTACTTTTTATTTATTTATTTTTAAACTTTGCCATTAATTTTCCCTACTTTGAATTTTGAATCACCCCTCAAATCACTCGTCAATGCCATCCTTCTTCATCTTTACATCATTGCTGGAATCGCCTCCAGCTTGCGGCGGCGTGGGATCGGAGTGGAATCTTCATGCCCCAATCCAGCTGTACCATTTTAATATCGTCCCAGAATTCCCTGAACATGGGATCGGATCATGATTCAAGCGAAAATGGCGGCCGTAAGAGATCATAAGGGGCCCACAGAGCATCCAAAGGGCAGGGCCTGCTCGCATCCAGCCTCACCCATGGCTTCCCTTTCCCGCTCCAATGCAACAGGCTCACCGGACCGGGATGCAGGTCTCTGCACAGTCCCCGGAAGTTGTCCCCTCCGAGGCCGTGCTGATTCCACCGGTGATCCACCGGCGCTATTTCTCCGGCGAAGACCAGCAAGAACGGCGGCAGGGACCCCAGCTCGTATATCCTAATCCTCTTCTGCAATTCCATCCACTCTTCGATCTTGGTCGTGTACTCCCCTGTTCTCCACCGGTCGAGATCGATCACCATCACGCCGGTGTTGAAGTAGCACGGTCTCCGGCCGGCAAACGCCGAGGAAAGCGATGGGTTTGACCAGAAAGTCGGGGTGAAGTACGCCGTGAAATTCGCGTTGCAGTACTCCGGCGCGGCGAGTACTCTGTTTTCCCCGAGCGGCGTGGCGGCGAGCTTGGCGATGTCGTCGACGACGACGAGGTCGGAGTCGAGGTACACCACTTTTCCGACGCAGAGCGGGAGTATCTCCGCCAAATAGCTCCGGGCGTAGTTGAGGGGGCAGTCCAGGGCGGAGCGGATGGAGGTGGAGATCAATCCGGCGACGAACGAGTCGTCGAACCGGTAAACTCGGAACCGGAGGTACGGGAACGACGCCACAATGGTGGCGCGTAGTAGCTGCGCGTCGGCGGAGGCGGAGGTGACGAAGTGGAAGTCGACGCTCTGGGGACAGGAAGAGTGTTGGAGGATGGAGAGAACGGCCGCCATTGATCCGCGGATGTACGCGGCGTCGAGGGTCATCGCCACGTGGACGGCGGCGTCGCCGGAGCATATGAAGTCGTCCCTGTCATCCAAAATGGAGTGGCATTCCGGCGAGTTATAATACTCCGGCGCTTCCCGGAACCTGTCTGACATCTTAAACGGGGACGGAATAAAAACGCCGGCAACCAAGGGCGGAGAGAGGAAGATGAAGAAAAAGAAGAGGAAGGATTCTTGAATCGCCGACGAGCCGCCGTTCTTCATGTGGCCGGTGAAGCTGAATTAATTAGCCTAGCTAGGTTAGTTTAAATGCGGAGGTAGAGATCGAAATCTCGGAATTTATGCGCAGTTTTTGGGTAGGAGGAATTGAAATACTGTAATATTCTAGCTCTTTATTAAATTCTTGCTTATTTAGCATCTCATAATTCTCATTTATTTCTCACCAGAGTTACTTCGTACTCCGTAGTCCGTTCCGTATTCAGCATCAAAATTGATACTACCTCCATCCACTAGATCATTCCGGTTACCATGCTTGATTGCGGATAAAACAAACAATTCTATTCAAATTATTTTTAGAAAAAAAAATACATATTCAGAAATTACATTAAAAGTTTTAGAAAATCGTAAAATACAGAATCAAAACTGATAAAAAAATTGGTATATAAAGTAAAAGATTAGAAGCGATTTGTGTTGATCAATAGTGTCTGAGCAAATCTTAGCAGGACGGAGAGAGTAGTATACTTCTTGAACTATATTTGGCATACACATTTTTTGCCTACACTTCTAACACACTTTTTTGTATGCGCAGACGAAATTTTTTGCATACAGATAACACTTTTCTCATTTTGGCTGACCCAAGCCCGCCCTATGTAACACCCGGATCGGGCCTACCCGGACCGGTCTCTGACAGGGCCACCGGGCCGGGCCGGTTCCAAACAGTGCCGGGCCGGGCCGGTCGGCCCGGAACTGGTACGTCACTATTCAAGTACGCTTTTTAGGATGTGCGTACAATTTCTTGTACAATACTTATTTCAATTTTAAAATAGATCAAATTAAAATAAGTGACACGAGACACGAATATACTTCGTATTAATCGTGACTAGACTTGTATAATACGGAGTAATTCTTAGCAGAGATGATGAGCTGAACTCAGGACCGATCTTGTACGTGGCCTGGAGATAGAGAATTAAAATGGACCTAATGTCTTTTTTTGTTGTTTACTCCAGGGGTCTGTGAAGGGGAGCTGGGGGAGTCTGGAGTAATAGGGATTGAAACTCACCCATTAAGTTTCAACCACCTAGGTGCCTAGCGGGTTTCGAACTCTAGACCTCTCACTAGGCATGGTAACTTTGCAACCAGCTGGGATGCAAGGTTACAAAAAATTGTAAAACCCTATTATATCTAAAGTGACATGCATAATAATAATAATATTTCAAAATATTTATAAATAATTGTAAAACGGTATTATGTCTAAATAATCATACAGAGTATTATAGTATTAGTGATCTTTATTTTGGTAGAAAACAATAATGATGTTTATATCATATTTAAAAAATTAATTCTATTATTATCAACTCCCAAATTTGTCCCTCTCTAATGATGTTATCATTCTGAACCATTTCTTTTTCAGTAGCTAAATCATTGTTCTTTTATAAGTTCTCATCTTGAGGAGCACATTTAAAATTTGACTTCTATATACAAACAAAATTTTCCATTGAACCTTTTTTTTTACTTAGCGCCACTTTCTCTAATCTTCTTCTCTTTTTTATTAATCTTATTCAGATTCATTTCTTTTTATTACAATTTGAAATTAATTAAATTTATAAAATTTATCATAAATGAAAATGTTTGTCTAACAAAATCAACAACTTATAACTACAAAAAAAAAGTCTGACGGCAATTTGTGTCACTAAGCGAATATATTATAAATGGATTATAAATGTATACTCTGTTTTGTTATTTTCATGCTGCTAAGATTTTGTTCACATTGATCGACACAAACTTGTTACTAAAAAATCTTACACGCAGGGTAAGATTTTTCCACACAAATTCATTATACGTGTGCACCGACATGGTAAAAAAAATAAACATCTGTGTGAATGTGTACAACTAATAATTGCATAATCATACATACATAATACATAATAAATAAAGAGAACTAAATGAATTTATATTAGTCCTCATGAATTTACTAGCTGGATGTCGGGCAGAAAGCCAATGTGGAAAGGAACAAAACTCAAACTTTTCAAACTTCCATTTCAGACTAAGCTAGAAGAAGTGTTGCATGTCGGTTTTATATAATTATTTGAAAAGAAAGGAATAGATCTTTTATCCCTTTAATACGGTACAGTATCCGAAAAAAGTCAATAATTTTATGTTCCATTTATTCCTTGAACCTTATTTCCTTACTAGGTTTGCATTTAAATCGTAAAATATGTTTTGATTATATTTTTAAATAAGAAGATACTTCCCAAGTTTGTAAGTTTAATTTGAGCGCTGTCCCTTGTATATAAGGTATGTTTGGCCCAACTAGATAAAAAAATACTTTTACGAGCTTTTTAGTAGCT